>JAUNZO010003508.1:0-112938 GCA_031894775.1 Chloris gayana
GAGCATAGGGGCATGTGTCCATCCCGGCTTTTCTTTTAATTTTGGTTAAATATAAATATTGAATATCTTATTATACTATTAAACATGTCATACTAGTTGTAAATGTGTTGTCAAATCATAAATTGAAGTACAAAAATATCAAATTCTGGTATATTCATGAAATTCTATTAAATTTGATGAATTTGTCGAATTTGATATTTTTGTACTTCAATTTATGAATTGACAACATGTCTACAACTAGTTTGACATGTTTAATAGTATAATCAGATACTTAATATTTATATTTAACCATAACTAATCAAAAAGCTAGAGTGGGCACATGACACTATGCCCACAAAAGTCATTCTCATATATAAATCAGTGTGTATCATGTGGAGTGAACTCACACACTCTTTCCATCAAAATAATTTATGTTTTAGTTATTTACCAAATTTATATAAGATGTTATGAATATGTACATAGCCTCTATCATGATTCATAGAAATTTTATGAACGTGGACACACAAAAATAGAGTAAGAATGACAAATAACTTGAGACATATAAAATTATTATCGAAAGAGTTGTAAAACAAAAGACATACGATGAGATTATCATCTCGTCTAACTTCTATTTTTGTCTTAGATAAAATGTACATATAGAAATATACTTAGTGCACGCTAACTCATACGATATATTCTACACTCGAGCACTTATGAGGCGACCTTTCTAGTAGCAGGTAAAGAACATATGCCCCTCCTCTACCTTCACTCAGGAGCACCTTGTATACCACCAGCACCTGCATGGGCCGTCCACTCTTACATGGCCCATGCGCACATGAATATTAAAGTGTGTTATCCCGAAGCTTATGGTAGCATGTTATATATATGGATTTCATCTTTCTCGACTCCTCCTAGCAGTACTACACATATAATTAATTTGGTGCTAAGAGGGAGTCTAGGAGGACACATTAACTAAAATCAGCCATTAATTTTGGTTAAAACATCGTTTATTACTGCAGCCATGTAATTTTAGTTAAAAGTAACTTGTAGGTGGGCCCAGCTCATGAGGAGAAAAGGAGACGTATAAACTTGATGTCAGAAAAATTGGTACTGTGGGATCTTTTTCCACAGGAAACATCTCGAATGTGCAGCCATTTCCCTGCAAAATTTTCAATCTCTTATATCACTAGCTCGTACAGTTAACACGGGCTGCTGATCTAGTATTACGTACAAATTCATAGAGAATTCAAAACACGTACCTAGAAGACATCGTCAGCAGAGTTGACCTGTAACTAGACTTAGGGTTGTTGTACGTACATTATCTCTGGGTACACACATGCGAATGGAGAATACACCGCATCGGCATCACCAAAACAAATCAACGCTCCCGCAAGCATTGGGGACATGGTTTTTTTCCCATCGATTGGACATCCCATCGGAGAGAGAAAATTTAAAAAATATTTAAAATATTATTTAAAGTTTTTGAAATTTTACGAAACTTGATGTGCGTGTAGTTTGTATGATACTAAACCATGTATTGAAAGTTTTACCCTTTAGATTCAATTTATCTAAAAGATATAAAAATAACAAATTATGAATAAAGACAAAAGAAAAGGACAAAACAGCTAATTTATCATCTTCCTCTGCGATTTGTTAATTTTATAACTTTTAAATAAAGTTAAAGTTAAAGTTGAAACTTCATGTAATATACTTTCTACCGTATAAACTATGATCACACCGAAATTTATAATTTTTCAAAGTTTCTAAATATATATTATATTTTTTTCACCGGTGAGGGGACATCCCATCGTGGGAAAGTTTACTTTCTCCAAGCATTGGTCCACATAGTATAAGAAGCTATACTCACCCGCAAGAATGGAGAATACCACCGCAGCGACAAAACTTAACGCAAAAAGTACTATAATGGCATCTCCTGATCCTCCGGCCACCGTGGTTGAGATGCCTTTACAGCACAACGGCACGCCTAAGCAGGGCGGTGATGTCCCCGCCGCCATGCCAACGGCGGCCGGCCCCAGCACAATGACAGACAAGGTGATGTCCGGCGCGGCGAACCTGGCGCAGCTTCTGCCGACCGGCACAGTGCTGGCGTACCAAGCCCTTTCGGCCACTTTCACCAACCACGGTGACTGCTACCCTGCCAACCGGTGGCTCACGGCGCTGCTGGTCATGGTCCTGTCCGCCTCCTGCGTCTTCTTCTCCTTCACCGACAGCATACTCGGCCGCAACGGCAAGCTCTACTACGGCGTGGCCACGCCGAAAGCTTCAACGTGTTCAACTTCTCCGGCCAGGAGGAGGAGCGGGAGTGGACGCTGGGCCAGCTGCAGAAGCTGCGCCTCCGCCCGCTCGACTACGTGCACGCCTTCTTCACAGCCGTGGTGTTCCTCACCGTGGCGTTCAGCGACGTCGGGTTCCAGAGGTGCTTCTTTCCGCGTGTGGGTATGAACGCCAGCGAGCTTCTGACCAACCTGCCGCTGGGGATGGCCTTCCTGTCGAGCTTCGTGTTCATGATGTTCCCAACCACAAGGAAGGGCATCGGATTCAACGACACCACACCCCACAAGAAGGCTTCATGAGAAGGTCAGTCCTTGTTCGTTGAGGTATATATATATATTTTTTTTTTTTTTGCGATGAAGGTATATATATATATATATATATATATATATATATATATATATATATATATATATATATATATATATATATATATATATATATATATATATATATATATATATATATATATATATATATATATATATATATACGTGGATTGTAGATGTAATCATTCTTTTCATACATCCGTGGTTCGAGGATTGATAAGGACAGGATGTTTTATTCTTCTTCTTGAACCAGTGGAATCTGGAACCAATCATTTTTTCGTCTACTTTGATGGAATAATACGCATCTGTTTTTGCGAGATACTACTAGTTGTGCTAATTTGTAGAGCAGGCCTTCTAGAATAGGACACCATCATAGATAATTCTAGTTTCGAACCTTGTAATACGTGACTATTTATTTACGAATTGTATCAGCTAGTCCTAGTACAGGTTTTCATTTTTGTTTTTTTGAGTGTCATGTTATATAAAATATTTTGTAATCATAATGAAAAAAATCTATATGCACCGCATAGCAGTTCAATCAGTATTTTTTAGCAATTAATTCTATATTGTTTCCTTGGTTATGCATGTGATGAAATTAAACTAGAGCATAACTTGTATGTTGTTGCAGAGATTTTTAAGAATATATTACACGACAACTTTGATATATATTTTTTTATTTAAAACTATTATAAATACAATAATACCAATTCTTGATCGCAGTTATAGAAGTATAGAAGATCTTGACGTAATTACACAACAAAGTCAGTTATCATAAACTTCCTCGCATATGGGGTGGGATCCGAGTTAACAACTGAGGACACACCTAACGTATTTAGTTTTGTTATGTACTCCTCCTTTACTAAATTGTTATCGTCATTGACTTTTTTTGTAGCGTTTGACCATTTGTCTTATTCAAAAAATTTCTTCAAATACAAAAAGTAATATGCTACATTCAAGTTTCTTTAGTGACAAAACATATTCCAACAAAATATATGATATTTGTTAAACTTTATTTGAACAAGACAAATGATTAAACTTAATAAAAAGGTCAACGACCACAACAATTTAGTAAGGGAGTAGTACATGATGTAGTATAGAAAATTCTTTTTTGGTATGATGTATGTGTCAAATTTTTCACGTGTTACATTTGTTCTTTTCTAGAAACTAATGCAAATGAAACTTTGAAAAAAAAATGTTCATAACTTAATATTGTTTCATCTTTTGAATATAAAAACAAAAAAATATTGTTCTCAACCTATACCGTGATATTTCTATCCAGATTGACCAATTTTTTAGTCCTCTATATTCTTCCACAACAAATGTGAAATATTGTTAAATTCTATCAAATGTACTTCAATTTGATAGAATTTGACATTTTTGTACTTTAAATTATAATTTGACACACTAATAAGTCATGTCTATAACTAATTTGGCATGTTTAATAGTATACTATGATATTTGATATTTATATTGAACCATTATTAATAATAAAATAGAGTGGGCATATGCCCCTATCCTCTCAAAACTCACTCTCATGTCACATCTACTTCAATAGAATAACACACATCTCTTTACGAGACAGTTATGCTAGTTTTGTAGAGCATGCCTTCTAGAATAGTACACCATCGTGGATAAGTTTGTAAAGAGACATTCAATTTTTTATTTTTTAAGAAATCGGTGGGACAAATTCTTGGTTATGCATGGGATGAAATGAAACTAGATGATAACTCGTATGTTGTTGCAGAGTTCCTTAAAAATATATTACACACCAACTTTGATAGATTTATTTAAAATTATAAATACAGTAATACCAATTTTTTATTGCAAGTTATAGAAGTATAAAGATGTTTGCGTAATTAGACAATAAAGTCAGTGATGATATACTTCCTCGCAGATGGGGCGAGAGCCGAGTCAACAACTGAGGACATGCCTTACATGCCTTACGTATTTAGTTGTGTTACTGTTCACTTTTTTGAACAGTACAAAAGATTGTTTGTAGTATGATGTTTGTGTCCACAATTTTCCATGTATTACATGTATTCTTTTCTATAAACTAACGCACATGAAACGTTGGAAATTTGTCTATGTTCCTAACTTATTATTGTTTCATCTTTTAAATACAGAAAAACAAAATATCGTTCATGATCGATATCGGGATATTTTTGTCCAGATGTTCCATTTTTTAGTCCTCTACATTCTTCCACAATAAATGTGAAAGTAAAAAACCATTACGGTGTATTCATAATTGCTCATTTCCGTTTTCACTCCTAGCTAGGAGAGAGAGGGGGGGAGGGGGGGGAGGGAATTGGCACCCTGGTCGTCCGAACCAAGTCCATGACGCAAAAGGGATGGAGACAGTAGTAGCAACGGGAGGAGAGAGGATCTCAATCTCATGAACACCAGTGTGGTTGTGCACCGACTGTAGAGATTAGCCCGAGGGCCCTTTGTCATGGGGTGGTGACGGCCGGAGAATGGAGATGGAAGAAGATGGTTTGTGGGGTACATCTCGAAAATGCATGCGGTCAAAATTATGTTTTACCTTCCATTTAACAGTATGACCTAAAAAACAAATAGAAAAACCATGAAAGAAGCCCCCAAAAAATCAGATCAAATTGAAAAAAATCAAATGAGAAAGAGTTAAAGAAGGATGCTGACAAGGAAGGAATTTTCTCTTCTACTAGTAGTGACCGTTCAGTTAGAAAATATCAACTCCTGTGATATTTTACAAAGGCAGTTTACAATGACCTTTCAAGTAGCAGCAAAATTAAAGAAGACGTGAAAGTGACGCAGAACTCACTGGGCTGTTTCCCGTCGACGTCACTGACTCACTGTACGCTCGATGAAGCAGCCAGCTCGTCGCCAGAGAGCTGAGGGGGTAGCGGTACCGGTGTACCAGCATGGCAACATGCGCGCCGCGTGAGAGCCAAACGCGCCGGCCGTGCAGAGCTAGTAGCCGTGGCTATCGCGGGTCGGCGCGACGGCCTAGTCTCGGCGGTTGCGGCAACGCCATCGGCGTCGCTTCGGGGTTAAGGCATTGCCGTTATCACGCGGGCGGGTTCGCGCTTTGGGGGCACGGCAAAGAGAGACCGCGACGCCCTGGCGCGACGGCGTCGAATGCGCACGGGAACTCGGGAAAGCTTTGGCAACACATGTGCACATGTTCAGCAAAATTTCGTTCAATTCTTCGGCGGCGTGGAATCGTGTTGCCGATGGGACGCTCGACGGCCACACGTTCCGGTGCGAGAGCTACAGACCGATAGAGGAATGGTAGCTAGTAGCGACGCCTGACAAGTGACGGGCAAGTGGGCCAACGACGATCGCCGGATAATATCTGGACACTCCGACGAGGCTGCGGCGGAGATATTTTTACACGAGCTTATCCACGACCACGAGCCAGAATATACTACTACAACTCTACCCTCGCTTGTGTTGTTTTTGTGCCGCCACGAGGCCGGCGTGGATGTTCCCCTTCCCGTCACGTGACGACCACGGCGAGGGTGTTGCTATCCGGCGCCCGGCGGCTCTGGCCGCCTCCGCCGGCTTTAGTGGGTGATCCGGCGGCCGTGACGGCTTGCCGGCACGTCGGGCAGGAACCACGGGAGAGCAGCCATGCGTCGACGCAGCGGACGTGGAAGCCGTGGCGGCACCGCGGCAGCACGCGCACCTTCTCGCCGTCCGCGAACTCGCCCAGGCAGATGGCGCACACCTCGGCCTCGTCCCCGCCGGTGTTGCCGTACACCTCGACGGGGATGCTCTTCAGCGCGCGCTTCTTGACGCCGCCGCTGCCTGACGACGACGACGACGACGCGCCGCCGGGCTCGTCGCCGGCGGCGCCGGCGGCGCGGCCGACGCCGCACCGGAGCGCGCACCGCGCCAGCGAGTTGAGCCCGATGGCGAAGAGCAGCGCAAAGAAGAGCGCCGCGAGGATGATCACCATGTTGGCGTCGAAGCTGGCCTCGCCGCCCGGCGCCGCGCCTCCGTCGTCGCCGCCGCTCCCCGCCGGCTCCGGCGCCACCACCGAGCCACGGTACCCCATATGTACGACCCCACCCGCTCGATCGACCACGCGCACGCTTGCGGCACACGCTTACTGCTTGTGTTTTTTCCTCGGCGAGCAGCTCCCTGTGCCGGAGGCAGGGGAGGAGTAGCATATAAGAGACGGCGCGATCACGGTCAGTGCACGTCGTCTCAGGGCTGGTGAGCGCGAGTGTACTTGTAAAGGACGGCTCCCCTCCACTCCAAGTTGCTGCTCCCCTCCTCGCGCCGAGTTGTTCAACCGGACAGGGACACGGAGGGTGGTGGCGCGCGCCTTTTTCGTTGCTTTGGCGGCAAAGCTAATCTGCTAATGCCACGAGCCGGACCTGATGAGCTTACCTTTCCTTGCGTGCATGGGCAGCACAACCAAACCCCTGCTGCGGAACTCGGACGGCGACCTCGCCGACGGCCGCGCAGTTTCCGGCGGCAAAAAAGCCGTAAACGTCTCGCTGGAATCCTGAACCGCTCCAGCAATCGGTCGGGTTCGTCGGTCACTTCCGTCCGCCGTGAGATTCCGCGCGGCACGCTGACGCCGTCCCGAGATGCTCTCCGTGCATCTGCCCCGACCCCCGAGTGCTGCTGTCTCCTTTGCGACGTGGAATCCTCCGAGTGCCGCCGATCTCGATCGCCTTTGCCTTTGAAGTATCCACATTTGCGCGCTTTTGGCTTTGGTGAGAGTTAGGGGTGGCGACAAGTCATGCGTAGCGACAAGCGATCCATGCGAGCGCCAAAAGGAGACAATAACAACACAGATCGCTTTACAGTTAACACGTTGCTCTGTCCCAGTTCCTACTTCCTATAGTAGTGTGTGAGTGCGCTTGACACGTCACGGCATTTCCATTTCCCGGGCTCGCAGCGACAGCAGCGGGGAGAGAATGGATACTGCAGCAGAGTAGGTTAGGTTGCCCTTCATCACCTGCTAAAAGGCACACTAAACTACTGCAGGTACTGTACTAGCTACGTGTCGCTCCGTGATAATAGATCATCGGCCTTCTTCTAACCTACCAATATACGTATGTGGCAACACTATCAAGGCTATCTGTCCACGGCCGGTTAGATTCTGTGGGAAGTTTTGGGGTTCCAATAAGGCCACGAATCGGTGGCAGTTCGGCTGTTGCTTCAGCAGCGTTGGACCTTGACGCCCAGCACGCATTTCCTGTGTTTAAGTGTGGCGCATCTGTCCCATAATTGCACCAAACAACAAGCACTAAAAAATCAAACTAATCCGTCTATCCCTGTTGCTATCAGAGAACAACTCAGGAGCTGAGAGGTCGTTGTTACGTGAACAACGGCGATGCCGACTTACATTGACGACACACGTGTTTAGGAGAGATTGTTACGGTACATATCGATCCTCACAACACTGTTAAAGGTACAAGTAGCAGTAGCAGACGCAACAGCAGCATACGGGGCCAATTCCAGTCACCTCGTGCGTGTTCACGCGACGAGACAGACGTCCTCATTTTATCCTGCGCGGAATCATCACCAGGAACACGTTAAAATCGATGCGGCAATGTAAAAAAAAACGAGTTCAAAACCTAAATAAAGTGAATTCTCACGCACGCGTTGCAGTCCATGTCGGGGCTGAGCTTGAACCCCAGCTTCACGCCGCACCTGTCCGGCAGCCCCACGGCGCGGCCGATGTACGGCCCGGGCGCGGCCTTGGCCAGGTCCTTGAGGCAGCCGCAGATGGCGCGGCGGCCCGGCTGGGCGCGCGCGGCGGACGCGACCTGTTTGACCCCCGCGCAGCACACCGCCGGCACCGCCCCGCCGGACTCCACGTACCCGAGGCACGGCATCAGCGTTTCGTACACCGTGGAGCACGACGGCCCAGCCGCGGCGGCGCGCGGCGGGGCCAGCTGATGCACGGCGAGCAGCGCCGCGAGGACGAACAGCGATGCTGGTGTGGCGGGAGCAGCCATGGCCGAAAGCTCTCAATCCTCGAGTGTCGTGGAGGTGAGATTCGGCGGGGCACTTAAAACGAGGATGTTTCTGCTCCCACAACCACAACGCGGTCTGCATGACTCGGCCGGCATTTTTCCTCTGCTTTTCTTGGTGCAGTGTCGTATGGGATTCGGAATTCTCCCAGTTCCGTACTGAATGAATTTGGTAACATGCACTCAACGTGAAAATTTTCAGAACTTTTCAAACTTTCATGTCTCATGAGTCATGACAGTGTCTTTTCACAAATTTCCTCTGAATAATTTCCGGATTAATAAGAAGCACTTTATTTTTTTCCAAAAAAACGAGTAAGAACATGTTCTTTCATTTAAGTGGATGATAAAAAAAAATTCATGGTTCAGAATTTATGATGATATTTCAGAACGAAATACACAATCTGAAACAAACAACAAGGTTCCATGACTTATTTGCATCCTCAACCCCGCTGGCCATGAGCCAGCTCAGGCATGTTTATTTCGTCTCTGGTCATCAGGTACTACAAGAATTGGCATAATTGGGCTTGATGCGGCAGGATAAGTCTTTACTTTCACACATGGGCTCCAAGGTTGGGCTGATTTCAGTCAGGCCTGCGTTCCACATGTAATGGTCATCTCCAAATCGCTCCAAATCGGACTATGAAGCAGCCCGTTTTTTTCCTAGAGGAAAAAACAAGCAGAATGCAGAAATTCTCAAAAAAAAAAAAAAACAAGCAGAATGCAGAAACGCGAAAAGAACTTCCCCCGCCTTTTTCATTTGCAACCCGTCTAGCTCAAAGTGGAAACTCTTGTCGATGAGATAAGCTAAGAACAGCGAATACCATTCCATACGCAGATTGCCAAAAGCGAATACGAAAGAAAGGAGGTACGAAAGTTTCTCTCCGTTCCGTGGAAAAGCAGCCTTCACTAGCCAACTTTACGAACGAGTCCTTCGTTTCTTGTCTGTTAACGGTGTTGTTTTAAAGAAGAGCCACTCTCGTAATAAGCTTCTGCCTGTGGTGGGCCCAATTTTTTTTGTCACAAAATAGTCTAATCAAATATATTCCGTATGATTTTTCAGTTAGCTGGTCACCTTAACGAACCCATGTTACCAACATGCAAGCGTGGTCCAACATAACGATACTGAAAGCAAAAGAAGAGATAGGAACAAATAAAACCATATCAAAATATAAGACATACAGACCGAAAGGATCCACACGAACGTGCCTTTCATCATCATGAGAAAAGATCTGAGGTGGATAACGAAAAGAAAGCTAAGTAGTCACCGCCGGCCGTTCCTACAGCTACTAGTAGCCTAGCTTTTGTGTGATCGACGATTCTGCATGCCTGGTTCTAGCTGGACATCGGCATCAGACCGAGTTTCAAATAACAGTTTTGATCATCCGGTTTAATTTGAACCGGGAAAAGTGGCGATTAACATGTTTCCTTAGAGTATGTAGCTACGATAATCCTGGGTTAACCGATAGAACCGTGTGTAATCGGTCGCGACCAGTTTCCCGGTTAACCAAGATAACCAGCCGTTCTGCTCAGTTCCTTAAACCATGCTTCACACTCACCACAGCAGTTGGTAAGGACTGTAGTTATGGGTTACCCGGCTTACGAGTAATCGCTCATGACCATTTCTCAAATGCTATTCCATTGCCAAGCAGCCGTGATCATGCGAAGACCGCTGAAAATTTATCAGACGGCGCTAATTTAGTCATGCAACTTCATTGCATTTCAGATACGGAGGTTCGGAAAGTGTTCGAGAAAACAAACAAAAGAATGCGGTGCGTTGTGGATCGGAGACCACCCATCTTCTCGTGTCCACGCAAAGCACATCCCTGGCAAAAATGATCATGATTCGCCACCGCTTACCAGGTGTGCATCCATGCAACGCGACTCTGTAAAGCTAACCGGGAGCATGCCCATAACTGTATAACGAACTCATGATTGTGCCTGTCCGCGCGAGTAAACAAGGATACGGTGGGGGCGAAGGCCACAAGATTCCATTCCCGGGGCGAGGATGCTCTCATGCCCATCTACCCGTCGGTTTTGGAGGCGGGAGGCTTCTCCGGGCCACGGATAGCCATTAGCCGGCGAGTCGCATCACGGCGAGATCGCGCGATCTGTTCCGGTGTGCACCCCCACATGGCCTCCGCCCCAGGCGCGGACGCGTCCTTGTCATATCCGCATGTGGTGCGTGCAGGAAGAGGAACAGGTCCGCACCGCTATCTCTTCCTGCTCGCCGGGGGTGGAGGACGATCGCAAGCCGATAGGTAACATGTGGTTCCACTTGCTCTGAAACAACAAAACTGCAGGCTCTCAGGCCTGAAGCTTGCTGCTGTCGTGCAGCGTGTAGTAGTATCAATCAACTGAAAATTTCACTAATACTAGTACAGTTCTTTACCACAGTGTGACAGCGGGCAGCGGTGATTGTAGTACGTGAGTGTGAGGTAAAGCGGCAAGACGGATGTTGTTTTCGGACTGAACCTGCATTTCTGTAGATGCAGTGCAAGTGCTATGCCACTTGGCGGAGTGGAGCAGCTATTAGGGAGCACAGGGCGAGTCCAAAGCGGATACTATTCGTTTGTGACAGGGGATTATAGCCGTGACGCCCGGGCGGCCATGTGCAATTAACGTGGCGTGGGACCGGCCGCAGCGGCGGTGCGGTGAGCCTGGGGAACTGTTGTTTTCACGCTACCGAACTGAGGCGGACAGGCACGTTACTAGCCCTGGGCAAAACGGTTCAAGGAAAATGAAACTTCTGCTCGGCGGCCAGTACGGGGCCGGAGGACTAGTACGAGCAAGCAATGAAGGGTTAAGTGAAATACAATATGGGCTTGTCGTGTTACGCGACTTCGACACGCAGGCATATGCTTGACGGCAGCCTTGTTTGACGCTGTTGGGTTCACGCACGGCTGTGCCTGTGCGTGGTCTCGCTCCCGAGCATGTTCCAAGCATGTGAGTCTGCGTGACCATGTGAAGTGAATCCCCCTGCTTCACGCGCCCCACTGCCGAGAAAGGCAGAGCATCGCAGGTTCTGCCGGTTCACACGCACCTTATCTGCCTTGCTATAGAAAACGTGCGCTCATCATTGAACCCGGTTACGTGTGTTACCACTGCCTACCAGCCTTGTTTAGTCCCTCGCTCGGTGACTCCATCCTAGTGGGCGAGTGCTCACTCTCTCCTACACGGTAGCTTCCTTCGTCGTGTGCTGTGCGGACCGACAAACCCAATGATCACTTGCTCCGTGTACTCTTTAAGTATCCGATTGTTTTGCTCGGTGTACTCTTAAGTCCAGTCACAAAGTGAACGACATTTGCCTAATGTACTGAATGTTTTTGCGAGCTTCAGAAGTCAGTCAAGCCACAGGCGAACAGCATTTCCTGCACGTTTTGCAAGCTTGAGAAGTCAGTCAAGCCACAAACGAGCAATAATTCAGTTTCACTTCGGTCCACACTGTCCCCGCTCGCTGCCTTTTCCATCTTGTAACAGTCGATCGTCGGCAGTGAAACTCTACCTCGCTAATGATAAGTTACTACTTCGTTATTAAATTATTGTCGCCGTTGACTTTTTTAAATTATGTTGATCATTTACCGTATTCTAAAAAAGTTTAAAAAATAGCATATATTCTGTGAAAATATGTTTTATCATTAAAGAAACTTAAAATATTGTATATATCCTTTTTATTTATAAAAAAAGTTTTTTTTGAATACAACGAAGAGTCAAACGTCATAAAAAAAGTTAATAAGGACGACAATTTAATAAATGTTGGAGTATTATACTCGCAGAGCTTTGAAACGTGTTCCGACACGAAAAAGAAAAAATGAATCAACTTGGGGAGCTCGATAAGCCGTTTGATGGGCGGGATCCGGCAGACAGCCCATGCGGCACGAGGACACCGAACACGAGCTCCGGGCCAGACAACCCGGTTCCGGGAACCGGCCACGCGCGCCGGCGATGGTCCACACCAGTGAACGCCCTGCCGCTGCCGCGCATGCATGCAATCCAATCCATCCAAGTCTTCCGAAAGAAAAGAAAAAAAAAGTTTCAGTGTCAGGCTTCGCTCGCCGCTCGCGCGAGCCATGTGGGAGTTGGCCGGTGCGGGGCCGGCGACTAGTCGGCCGACGCCCGGGCGCCACACACACACACACGCGAGAGAGCTGATGGCGTGCGCCGCGCCGGGGACCGGGAGCACGCGCATGTGCGCCTGATTTGCATGTATTAACCGCCGGCACGGACCCCGTTCCGTGGCCGTGCACGTCCTTCGTCTCTGCCTTGATGGCCCGCCGTTCCGCGCGCACCAAATCGCAGCGGGGGAAAAGAAAATGGGGTGGCGGGTGTCACGTTACTGCAGCGCACGGACCCTAGTTTCCAACTGCCACCGGCGCTGAGTCGTGCCTTTGTTCGGCTATAAATAGGCGGCGAGGCCAGGCGAGCTCCTCACCGCCAACCAATCGTTTCGAGGGGCTCACTCCGTAGTTAGTAGCTAGATACCCCCTGTCCGAGGCTAGCTAGCTGCGAGCAATGGCTGCCGTCGCGGGCGCTCTGTTCCTCCTCGTCTCGACGTCCCTGAGCCTCCTCGCCGCGGCCGGCGGCTACGGCGGGTGGCAGAGCGCGCACGCCACGTTCTACGGCGGCGGCGACGCGTCCGGGACAATGGGTGAGTAGACACGATGTTCTTCCCTGCTCCGCCGCTCGTTCAACTCCCTACGCTAGCTGATCATGAATTCTGACTTAACGAATCGCTGCTTTGATTTGGAACGCGCAGGCGGCGCGTGCGGGTACGGCAACCTGTACAGCAACGGGTACGGCACGAACACGGCAGCGCTGAGCACGGCGCTGTTCAACGACGGCGCGGCGTGCGGGTCCTGCTACGAGCTGCGCTGCGACAACGCCGGGCGGTCCTGCCTGCCGGGCTCCATCACCGTCACGGCCACCAACTTCTGCCCGCCCAACTACGGCCTGCCCAACGACGACGGCGGCTGGTGCAACCCGCCGCGCCCGCACTTCGACATGGCCGAGCCGGCCTTCCTCCACATTGCGCAGTACAGAGCAGGCATCGTCCCCGTCTCCTACAGGAGGTGAGACCCAGATTCTTTGGATCACTCTGTGCCGCGCTCGAGCGTAGGTCCATGGGACCCACGCCCGGTTCGGTCCATTAGTTAGGTGGGCCACGCCCGGAGATTTGATACGGTGCATGGAGATAGGCTCCTTGCATGTGCGCTGCGTTTTAATGTCGTTACTGCACAAGCAGTACTTCACTCTCACTCGCATTTGACACCGACCGCGATTTGATCCGTCCCTCGTAAAATCTTCCTTTTTCATTACTATGAATCACGTCTAACGTTTTCACCAACCAACCAACGAACCAGGGTCCCGTGCGTGAAGAAGGGCGGCATCCGGTTCACCATCAACGGCCACTCCTACTTCAACCTGGTGCTGGTGACCAACGTGGCCGGCGCCGGCGACGTGCGCTCCGTCTCCATCAAGGGCGCCCGCACCGGCTGGCAGGCCATGTCCCGGAACTGGGGCCAGAACTGGCAGAGCAACACGCTCCTCGACGGCCAGAGCCTCTCCTTCAAGGTCACCGCCAGCGACGGCCGCACCGTCACCAGCGTCAACGCCGCGCCCGCCGGCTGGCAGTTCGGCCAGACGTACGAGGGCGGCCAGTTCTAATCTCACCTCGCCCCTGGCCCTCCTCCTTCTACCTTCATCAACACCGAGGAACGAAGCGTCGTCACCAACCTCCACAAAGCACCGGAGAGAGAGTGGGGATGCGAAGCTAGTAGTACTGGATAATTAATTACTGTCGTCGATTTGTTTTGCTCTTGCATAGCTGCGTGCGAGAAGAAGAAGAGAGGAGCCTCGTCGTCGGTTATATTGAAAGCACGAACGAGGCTCCGGGCTACGCTGAGGCTGCTACACAGTTAGCACCCGCATAGACGTTTCCTTCTCTGGATCGGTCGAGTTTGAAAAGATTGGACACGGACGGATCTCCCCCCACCTACTACTGCTCTACTAGTGTACTCCCCTTGTACTTGGACAAGAAAATAATTGTAATTTATTAAACGCTCTTGGTATTATTGTGTACCGCATCGGCGGCCTTGCGTCGAAATTAAAAGCTCCAGTGCAGGGCCATTGTTGCCGCTCCTTCATTCCTAGCTTACGGTTCTGGTGACTTTTGGTGTTTGTTGGGGGTGTAACGCCTTGTTCCGTTCTCTCTTCTGCTCTGCTCTCTTCTGTTCCGTTCGGATCTTCCTTCTCCCCTCACATGGGTGGGGCGGGCGTGTCGTTCGCCTGCCTTGCCTTTCCACGAGCGGTGTCGGTCGCGTCGCTGCGTACTCCTCATCTCAGTCACTATACTACCGCAACAGCAGCAGTATCTATCAGATGATTATCCGCTAGCTAGCCTGGCTGCTGCGTCTCTCGAGTCTCGACACGCTGTCGATCGGTGCCGCTGCTTCTTTTAGAAAGATCCTCTTCTGCGTTTGCGTCGCACGGACGCTTTCAAGCTATCTAGCGAAGCTGCGCTGTGTGTGTGCTTACCGGCGCGGGACGCGCGTGTGCCGCCGTGCGCTTTGACGAAAGTGTCCGCTTGGGGGCAAGGGAGTTAAAGCCCGGGACGGACGGCGCGCGTCGACGACGGCGACGAGAGGGCGGTCGCCGAGACCGGGCCGGCAACACCGCGTGGGCTCGGCGCCGCCCAAACCCGTTCGAGTAACTCGCTGCTCGGAGACGGAGGCAACCTATATAGCCCAGATATAGTAGGAGTAGGTCACAGGCATCGCTGATAGCTACGTGTAACCTCCCGGTTGCTGACCCTTCCTTCCTGGCCGAACGCCTCCATCGTTGGATCCTCTGCAAAAAGAGAATCATAAATTGAGCTTGGCAGTTTGCATACATGGTGCTCGTCGGAACGTGGCGTCGCAGTTCGAGAGATACTCACAGGACTCTGGAGGCCACGTAGCCTGGCGCCATGGTAACCAACCCGATTGCAATCTTTATGGGGCCAGCATAGCCCAAATGTACCGCGGGTACTGGATGAAACGACGGCCCATTGAAACAAGAGTGAAATTAGGCTCGGCATGTGTGTTTAGCTCACTGTGATTCAGTGGCATGTGAAAAGAAGAGGCCCGCCAAGGAGCTGGTCATGAAATGGGCTGGAAGCCCAAAAAGTATCTGGGCCCACGTAACATCTCCACTACCCAACCTGCTGCCTATAAATCTCGTATCCCTATCACTGGCGAAACCCTAGTTGAGGCTCCAGAGATCGTTCTCCTGCTGCGCCGCCGCCGCCGCAGCCTCCGATCCGCAGCCATGGTGAGCAGCGCAATGCTTCTCAACCTCACTCCTCCTCCTCCCCTTTCCGGTCCAGATCCACGCTAACCCTCTCGTTTCCTTGTTCCCTGCGCAGACCTTCAAGCGCCGCAACGGCGGCCGCAACAAGCACGGCCGCGGCCATGTCAGGTACATCCGCTGCTCCAACTGCGCCAAGTGCTGCCCCAAGGTGCGTACGAATCCGCTCGTTTCCTCGAATCTCCCCGCGTTTCTAGCGAAATTCGTGGCTCGGCCTCACTGGCTTGTTGGATTCCTCAGGACAAGGCGATCAAGAGGTTCCAGGTGAGGAACATCGTGGAGCAGGCCGCCATCAGGGACGTGCAGGAGGCATGTGTCCATGACGGTAAGCACATAATTCCTTCGTTCCCTCCGTTGACGACATCCTTTGCTTTTTCGTCTGCTAACCGGTGTGCTAATGTTGTGGTGCTTTAGGGTACGTCCTCCCCAAGCTGTACGCCAAGGTGCACCACTGCGTCTCGTGCGCCATCCACGCTCACATCGTTCGCGTCCGCTCCAGGGAGAAGCGCAGGGACCGCAGCCCACCTGAGCGCTTCAGGCGCAGGGTATGTTCCAATTGTGATTAGGCTTCTACTATTTTTTGCTATCCATGCTCACAATAGAATACATTATATAGATTCTTCTATCAGATAGAAGGGGACTATGTCTGCCCCGATAGCAATTATCTTGTGCGTCTAGGATGCATTAGTACAGACATGTTCCATTTTCAGCTTATTGTCGTGGGTGTGAGTCTATAGGTCGTTGTGCACTTGCCTATTGTTCTGCACTTGTTTGGAATGACGGCATGAATACTCATTGTTGTGATGAATGTAAGGTGAATAGGTTGTACAGTAATTGTTTTGCCTTGTACAGTATGAACATCTTGTACCCCATACCAAGCTTCATCTTTAGCTGTCAAGCTGAGCGCAAGGATTTTTGCTTATCCTAGCTGTTGTTGGTTCCACTCCAGTGCAATTGCAATACATTTGCTTTGATTGACTACAGTAAAGTAATTAGTCATGTTGGGTAACATTTGCTGTCATTCTTCTGTTTATAAGACTGAAATTAGGTTTGTTAACTGTGGTCTGGTGATGTTTGTTGACAATTTAGTTCCACTTCAATTGCTTCGTATGTCCAAGAAGTTTTAATTCTTTTTTTGCGCTCTAGAGATCAGATAAGTGTCACTGCCATGTTTTCTTCAAGAACCATTGTAAGTATGTGGGACATCTACGTAGACCATGTGGCTTGATCGTCTGTGTGATGAACAGGTCCCAACGTTTACATCCAATTTTTCACTGTCTGCCAATAGTATGTTTTTTGCTGATCATTAGGTATTGGTAAATGATAAGCAAACATACATTTGACACTAACTTCTTGATTTCCCATAGTACATACCTTGTAATACAATGGGACTTATATTTTGACCCAATGGCTGTTAATAGTGCCTTTGGGATGAACAGGTCCCAATATTTACCAGCATTTTCCTCACTTTGCCAGCTAGTACCAACCTTTATTTGATGGTCATTTAAAAATGGGAAATGTTGGCACATGGTCATTCTAAGTCTTTCTTTTTTTGTACGAGCTTTGTGGAACTTTTAGACCAATGCTTAACTTGCATCTTGCTATTCGAAGCCATTTTTCATATGTAAATTCTATGTACTACTTTTAGATTAATTTCATGTTTGGTCCTTTAGCTGATCTTATTTGTATTCTGTTATTTTCAGGAGGATAGGCCCTCTGGCCCCCGCCCTGGTACCGGCGGCCCTCCTGGTGCTGCTGCGCCCGCTGCTCCGGCACCAAACGCTCCTCGCCCATAGTTTGCTCATCGTCATCTATGAACCGCATGTCGAAACTCTGGAGTTTTAAGTACTATGTTAGTTGGTTTATCTCCTCATTTTCACCCTCTGGTCGCTGACTAAGCATGGTGGAATGAAATCTGTTTTTTTCTCTAAGAGGTTGCAATTTTCTATGTACTCGTCTAAAATATTAATTATGGTACGTTATGGTAGAAATCATGTTACCGGAGCTTTCTTTTTTTTTCAGAAGTAACTTGTACAAGTAATGACAAAACGTATGATGGCATTCCTTAGAGTAGAACGACCTCTGTCTGCATGAACTACCTCTGCTTGTTACCTGTGGGTCAATACCCTGCTCAGACGACGGATTTTTTTGTTTGACACGACCCTTTAAAGTTTATGCACGTGGCGTAAAGTTATCGCCAAGCCCGGCCTCCAATGACGCCACCGGCGCAACTCCAACCCCAGCCCCGTTTCCTTCGTCGTGCGACTGAATCCCAACGACTGCTCATGGAACGCTCTGTTTGTGCATTTTTTTTGAAGGCGTCTGTGTGTGCATTAGGCCCAGTCCGTGGATTGGCATGGTGGCACGTTATACTAATTTCGTGTAGTGCTGGTCTAAAATAAAATGGGTTGTTTTTTTTTCAGGTTCGTCGTGCACCACAATGCCTGGCAGCATTAGGCCGATCGAGAAGAGGTTTGGGCCACGCTTTGTGGCGTAAAACTATGCACAGTTGAGGCTCACTTTCAAAACTCTGGACACCAGGCCGATCAACAATAGAGGATGCCTTCAAAGGATCACGCTTGATCATGTTTGTGTTTGTTGTGGAACTGGCTACCAATGAGCCAATATGAGATTTCAACTATGAGTGCCAGTGTTTACAATATCGATTGAGCTGAGGAAACATGAGGAACCGTTTTTTGGTATTCAAGAAAATCAGAAAACCAATTGGTATGTCGGTTTAAAATCAAAAAGCAAATTTGAATGAATTTTGACAAAATTGAAACTGCAAATTCAACAAGCAAAAAGCCTATCGATTTCATTCGTAACTGATAGATTCATCGTTAAGCCTAAGACATTTGGCAAAGAATCGATGATTTCCAAAATCGAAATTCATGAAATAGGATACAACAAATATCGAGTTCTTTATTTCTCTTCTTTAACTGCTGGTGTGTTCTTGATTAATCTAAATCTTTCTAGGTCTCAGTGCGGGGATGAAATGGAATAAGGAAATCAAAGGAATTGATCAAATAATGCATAATGAATGAATGGATTGCAGTAAAATAAGTTGTATACCAGGATCATCTTCTAAGAAAAAGAAGAGATGTGTATGAGAGGGATAAAGAGAAGGCTTCGACGATGGTTTGCCACACGCCATTCTGGCTAGGCTAGCAACAAGCATGTCGTCAGCCGTGGCCCCTTGGTGAATAGCTCGGTGAGCTGTTCGAGTCACTCGTCTAGCCAGAAATCATGGTGGCTAGGCGGCGACTGGAGGTTGGGTGAGTTCGATTTAGATAGGATTTGGTGGATTTGGCAAGGATTTGTGTGGGAATGAGAGATGGGGGCGGAGAGACTCGGGTACTCGAGAGTGAAGGGTAAATAAAATGATAATGAGTTCGTGACTCTCTAAAAAGAGGATATGGGTCTCTTTTTTTCTTTCATGTCATTCTTTAATTTCCCTTTTGATTTTTTTGGACAGTAGAACATCCTTGTTTTTATAAAGTTTTTTTACTATAATTCATAATTATTTATCTAGTATTTTTAACAAATTTTGCAATATATATATATATATATATATATTTCAAAAATTTAAAATTTATTTAATAGAAAACCAAAGAACCGACGGTACTAACCAAACCGGTTTTACCCGTTTTTGCAAAAAACGGTAAGTCAACATTGTCAAGGGCTATCCTGGTCAAGCAGTGGGGTTATAGATAACATCTTAATGTAACTTGACTCACAAGTTAAGTAGCAATTAGTGATAAATTCTAATTTTGTTGTTATTCCGTTTGGTCCACACTAATTGACCTAATTGTATGCGATTGCACGCGACCTAAAATATATTAATTACCTCACCCCTTAACACCCACGTAAGTCCCGTGTTAAGAAGCACACCATATTACAATCACTTTCAATATTACGAGAATTGGTAAAAGAAATTTAACTTTTTATGAGGGGCGAAGGCGGGGGCGGGGGGGGGGGCACACGGCCCTTGAATAACATGATTCGTCATATTAGAAAAGTATTGGAGTCCCATGACAAAGTTGTAGTTACACTACGAGGGGTGATATGTTGGACACAACTTAGTAGAAGCATTGATCAATTCTTTGGCATAGTAACATCTCTTTGCTGAATATTCGATCAGTTGAATGTGGTTGATTTCCAAAATTGATCTGAAATTAGTAACCTCCTTCACATGCGTATATATGGAACACTTATAGTTGTAGAAGGTGCAGAAAAAATCGTTAAAACACACTTTGCAAAACACAAATGTACAAATGTGGTACTACTACTACAAAAAAAAGTAGGAATGGAGTGGTACTGCTAACCACACCTCGGCGTCAGAGTGCATGGATCACGGTTGATGACAGCAGCTATCGCAATGTTGTTGGCACGATAAAAGCAGATAGGTACAATGTTGTTGTTCATAACTTGTTGGACACTGCTAAGTGAAAATGTTAACCATTTCTTTGGCATGGTAACACATCTTTGCTGAATATTAGGCCAATTAGACGTGGTACGGACGATTCCAAAATTGATTTAAAAATTTACAACCTCCTTCACATGCATATATATGGAATACTTATAGTTGTGGAAAGGGCAATTTCTCTGAAAAAATAATATAAAAAACTAGCTGAACCCCCACTTTGGAACACATAAATGAACAAATGTAGGAAAGCCTATCAGTGGAGTGCTAAGCCGCACCTCGCCGTCAGAGTGCAATAATCCACGCATGGATGGAGGCTGATGACACCGGCTGTTGCCGGCACGACAAAAGCAGACATGTAAGGCCGACGCGTTCCGTGCCCTGCCGTCCCTCGCTTCCATCACCGATCCTGTAACACCGTCACGGACAGAGACCACGCGAACCCGAGTCCGCCAGACCCCGACACGGAAACGGAAGCTTGGCTGACCATCAGCACCGTGCCATGAGCCCATGATCATCAGTGCAACGCCTACCTACCCCATCCGGTCACCGCGTGCCGCACTGTCCCCGTGCCCATCAGCAGCAGTGGCGCCTTGTACCGTTGCGCCGCCCGGCACTGTCGCCCGCCCGCCGAGTCATCGCCTTCCCCGCTTCTCTGCGCGCGCATCAATTTCATTCATTGGAAAGGATGATACGGCCGACGCGACGCGCCCCGTCCGTCGAGGAAGACCCACCCCGGCAAGCGACGCGATCGGCTGGGACCTGCCTGCGGCGCGCGGTGGACCACCCCCGGCGCGTCGCGCTCGGGAACACGGCCAAATTAAGACGATGGCGTCGAGAACGCTCGGGGACACGGTGCCGCGGCCACACAGACGGGCGATGCCGCCGCCGCGTGCGTGCTCGGGTCCCCGCCCCCGTGTGCAAGCGCTAATCATTGCGCGTAATCATTCGGGCCACATTGGATCTGATGTCGGCCCGGTCTTTGTTTTTCTTTTTCGATCTCTGCGGCAGCAGCCACTTTGTTCGTTTCTTCTCCGTTGTTCAAGCAAGAACTGACGTCGGCTGCTAGCTACTACTAGCTGCCAGCGCGCGCTTTCCACTGCCCCGGTTTTTCGGTCCTCAATCCATCCGTTCTCCGTTTGCACTTCATTTTCCGTTTTTCACCGTCTGATACTACTGTAGTACTGTGTCATCGATCCTCATTTCCCTTGGGCGTTCGGTCTAATCCGCGCAGCAATCATGACGCGACGCTGGGCGCGAAGCTTTATGTCGACGTCGTCGTCAACCAACCTGATCGCCGATCCTGCACAGTGCCCTACAAAAAAGCAGACTGAACCCTCCATGCACAAAAACTCGCAGTCCCTTTCGCCGGGATCGGCCGCGTATCCGCGGCGGTATGTACGTACACCAGGACCGGATTCGCCGCTGCCACACAGCCTCGCGAACGCCACCGTTCCACGGCCGTGCACGCGACTGACATGCCACCTACCGGTGAGCGAGCAGGTTGCCACGCCCACCCACGTATCCGCCAAAGTGCCGGTGAACTTGACCGGCCTCGGGCCTTTCCGTTGCTTCCTGCCTGGGCCGAAGCGGCAAGGCCTACTAGGGCGCTGTGCGCCCCGTCACTGCGGATTGACCTGCGGATGATGCGATGCGACGCTCTCTCTCCGCCCCGCTGCGCCAGTTGCTGTGAGTGACGCCTCCTTGGAAGCTTCGGCCGCCGCGGGCTGCAGTGCTGTCCTGCGCTGCGCTCTCTGCGAGACTGGCCGTGAGGACGCCCATTGGCTCCGCGCGTACGTACAATGTGTGTGAGTGTTGACTCGGCGGCCAGGCGGACAGGCCACAACGCAGGGGACAAAGCTTCAGCAGTGCGGTGGACATGATAGATGTTGATTGGGCGATTTGGAGCTTGTTGCCAGGAGCACGAGCGCGAAATCGGACGCGCGATGAACAAGTGCTCTAGCATCTCTCTTTTTTTCGTGCCTGTTGTTGTATCCTTATCCACAATTTGGGCGCGTGACGAACAAGTGCTCTCTCGCTCTCTCCTTAGGAGTGTGTGCGTTCACCAGAATTCGGTCTCGTAGCATCTTCAGTGGTTGGCCTGTTAATTGTGGGAAGCAGTTACTCGGTTCAGGTGTTGCTTCTCTTGTGCTGCTGTGGCCGCCAGAGGATCAGCGCCTGCTGGCCACCCAAAACTGGCGGTCCACTCCCCGTTCAAGGGGCGTCATCCTATGCCTTTGACGACACAGAAGAAGAAATTGCCTTTCCTGCACTACACTGCCTGCTGCTTCAGCGGGCCCTGCAATGCTCTGAGCTTGCAACGGGGCAGTCCACAACTCATCCCGCAATTATGGGGAACGACATTGCAGTGCTACCAGTACATTTCTGACTGTTCCAAGCTCCTCAAATTTCCGTGGAGTGGAACCTGCAGTGCGAGCCAAGCGCGTATCTAGTACGAGTGCTGAAATGTTCTGCTTGCCATGTTTCTGCAGAACCTGCTGCCGCGTTCGACAGCTAGTCCTACTCCTAGTGCCTGTAGCCGCAGTTTGTGCCCTGTAGTGTGGCTCAAGAGGATCCCAGCGATTATTGTCAAAACAAGCATCTCTAGGTTCTTTGCTTTGTCCAAATGTGGATCATAGGACTCCAACGTACGAACAGTGACAACTCGAGATTAACCGGTGTTTGGGCTACGACTTTACTACGAGGATACTTTCCTCTCTTCATTGCCCCTGTCCTCGTTCATACGGTTGTAATTAGGGTCGTTATTGTCAATGGTCCACAGATATGAAGCGCGACAATTGATATCCGTCATCCAGTTCCAGGATGCGCAAACATTCACTACAGGTATGCAGTACTTCTCCTTGTTTTCCACCAGTGGTAAACTTCAGTGTGGATCAGTACGGCATCGAAGATACTGTAGGCTGTAGCACCCAGGTCAAGTGAGCACTAGATCCGGGGAACAGAGCATTTACATATACTGAAATCAATTACTACTAAATCTCATTAGGCGGCATGATCCACCATGTCATGCATCCATTTTTTAGCAATTGTAATAACTGATGGTGCAAATTAGAAGAAAAAAAACGGATGGTGCAGTGCACCCTGTTTGTGATATGCAGTGGCTACTGTTCACATGAGTAACGCTCAAGAAAGCAGCACCACGCGACCGAGCATCTCGGGTGAAAGAATCAACGACGAGCACCAACACGGAAAGAACCGAATTTCGCAGATCGAACCTGAGTTTTCTTTTGTTTGCCTTATGCAGAGTTCTTACTGCTACCACTAATTACCAAGGAAAAAAAGTTAAACTAAGTAAATCTGCACTGGCGATCGATGTACTGAGCTGAGCACGATGATGGCTGATGACGACGTCCTGCTGCTGCCGTTTCTTCTTCACGGGTTGAGGCTGGCCCAAATCTCCTCGAACACCTCGACGATGAGGTCGTGGTGCTCGCCGGAGTTGAGCGCGAGGTACCAGGCCAGGAGGTCTTCCAGGTCCTCGGCGCCGCGGACGCCGTTCACGGCGATCATCTCCTCCATGGACTCGCGGAAGTCCTTCCTCGGGTCCGCGGACGCCTTCACGACGGCGAAGCTCTCGGCGAGGGGCGGCGCCGTCTTCTCCGCCTGGTTTGTTGCTGACGACCTGGTCCTCGCCCTGCACCGGGGGACGCCAGGCGCGGGCTGTTGGCGCGCGTCTTGAGGCGGCGCCCAGACGACGACACGGAGGAGCGCCTTCCTGAATTGCCCTGCTTGCCGCCGCCCTGCTCGGAGGCCGCGGCGGCGTGGTGGCCGACGACGTGCCTCTCCTTCTTCTTCGCCGCTGGCTTGGTCACGATCGGACGGAGCATCCGCTCGGGAACGTCGTCGGCGTAGAGGTCGAAGATGATGTCAGTCTCCGACGCGATCACCTTGCCGGGGAAGATGTTCTTCTTCGACGACGGCGGCGCCTTTCCCGCCGCCTTCCGCAGCTGCTTACCAGCGTCGACGTCACCACCACGCCCGATGCAAGTGTCACGCCTGCGGGGGTGATGGGTGTCCGGCGCCTCGGCCTCCACTGGCTCCGCCTTCCTTGCTGGCCCCACCCTTTGCCGCCTCCTGTAGCTCTTCGCCGGCGACTGCGTCTGGGAAACAAGCTGGTGAGGTTGATCCTCTGCGGCGGCGGAGCTCGCCGGCTGCGACGGTGCCGGCGGCGGCTGGAGCACGCGATCCCGGGAGGCGTAGTAGTACGACGCCCTGTTCGGCATCTGCAGGGGCATGGGCCGCGGCGTTCCAGCCGGCTGCGCGCTCCCCTTGCTTCCCAGATACGACGACGACTGGCGCACCACGCCGCCGGTGCCGGAGCGGTGGCCACCTGCGCGGCGCATGTCGCGGAGCTTGTAGAACCAGGAGTTGGGCATCATGTCGGAGAACCGGAACTTGCGCCGGCCCATGGCCCGATCTCTGCGGTGTACGAGGAGGAGGGGAGGCGGTGGTGGCCGGGGACCAGAGGCCGAGAGGCGGCTTCAGGGAGGAGACGGTCAGAGACGGTCAGAAGGATATGTAGAGAGTGAGCGCGGGGCGGGGTGCGTGGGACATGAGGTGCTCTTTTTGTCCCTTCTCCTCTCTATGGATTGTGGACCCAACCCGCTGCGGGTCCAATGGTTTCTTGGACACCTGGCTAGCAAAAGCAACTACCAAGAACGTCACTACTGATTTTGGATGGCAATAAAACTCACCTTTTCAAATACTAAGTTGACCCGAAACAAGGATTTCAAACTTACAAAAACAGCTCGAGGAGATAGCAGACGTTATCTATAAGTTTTGATACGGTTGCGTTGTGGGTAACGTCTATAGAAGATACAGGACGTTATCCATAAGTTTTGACACGGCTGCGTTGTGGGTAACGTCTATAAAAGATATCGGATGCTATCCATAAGTTTTGACACGGCTGCGTTTTGGGTAACGTCTAGCGAAACGTAAGTTGACAAGTATCTAAAAATGATACTAAAATTGTTTTTACATGACGTGCAGTATTCCGACAACCGGAGCAATTCCTGAGGCTGCTTTTACATGCACGTTCCGACAGCCGTAACAGTCTCAGTACGGCTGTCGCAAGGGTCAAACTATTCAATTTTCCCTCATCTTGTTTTCATATCTTGAGGGTATGGATGTAATTCTTAACACCTATCTATTTTTAGTAGGGGAAAAAGGCATATGAAGTTACTAGTTATAACCGTAACTGTACATTTAGCAACTGCTGTGAACGTTTTTCTTTCCTACAGTGGCGGATGCATGCTGGTTACTCCACAGTATGGTTCTACAATTTGAAATGTACACATACCATGGATTTTGTTTAAATATTTTTGGGTCCTATGATGCTAATAATGCGAACGTTGGAGAGTCACATTTGCAGGTCGCCGTGAATCTTGTGATCTGTGGACTCCTGAGTGTCTCATAATTTAAATATGGCTCTGCACCTAATCAGTCTTATATACTCGCCGTTAACGTCTAGAGGAGATATAAGATGCTATCTATAAGTTTTGACACGGCTGCGTTATAGATAACGTCTACCAAAACGTAAGTCGACAAGTATCTAAAAATGATACTAAAATTATTTTTTCGTGATGTGTCTGTTCCGACAACCGGAGCAATCCCTAAGGCTGCGCTTACATGCACGTTCCGACAGCCGTAGTAGTCTCGTACAGCTGTCGAGTACGTGGCGTAAAAGCGTCAAAACTATTCGATATTTGCTTGTCTTGTTTGCATATCTTGAGGGTATACGTGTAATTCTTAACACCTACTACTCCTTTACTAAATTGTTGTCACCGTTGATTTTTTCTTAAGTTTGACTATTTGTCTTATTCAAATAAAGTTTAAAAAATATGATATTTTTTCTTAGAATATGTTTTATCACTAAAGAAACTTGAAATATAGCATATAACTTTTTATATTTAAAGAAATTTTTTGAATAAGACGAATGGTCAAACGTCACGAAAAAGTCAATGGCGACAACAATTTAGTAAAGGAGGAGTAGCTATTTTTGGTAGAAAAAAACCTATCTTAAGTTAGGCCCCATTCGTTTCCTGCTCTCTAAAATTTACCACTGTCACATCAAAGAGAATCTTACTATTTATGAACATTTCGATCAATTTAATGACAAATCCCTTTTAACAGATTAAGTCTAATTTTCGAGATGAATCTAATGAGCTTAATTAATCTATGTTTTGCTAAAGTGAACCATCTTCTAATCACAATTTAATTAATCTCATTAGATTAGTCTCGTAAATTAGTTTAAGGACATGTAATTTATTTTGTAATTAAACTTTATTTAGTCCTCTTAAATAGTAAGATTCTTATTGATGTGACAGATATAAAATTTAGACCTCAAAAAACGAACACATCCTTACTATAGCTAATAGTAACTGCACAAATGGCAACTGCTTTTTATTAGTATTATTATAGTGATGGGTGTTTCCTGGTGACTCACTGACTCCATAGCACACAGTATGCTGCTGCAATATGAAATGTACGCATACCATGATTTTATTTGATTAATTTGAGTCCTATATGGTACCAAGTCACATTTCAGAGGTTGCCGTGACTCGTGTGATTTGAAGACTCCTGAGTATCTAAGAATTTAAATATAGCTTTCCATCTAATCAATCTGATATATACTCGCCGTTAACTACGTATAACCGGAAGAGCAAAGACCAGGCAGGCCGTTGGCCTGTTGCGCATTGTAGGTAAATAGAGCCGAAGGGGGCGACGTCCGAAATGTCGCATCCGTTTGTTCTTTCTCAGAGGCAAGACAAGCGCTCTTTTATCGCCCGAGGAGAAAGGCAAAGATAAACGTTCTATGTAAGCACGCCCTTTTTATTTCGCGGGACGTTTCGTTAAGCATCTGCACCTTTATTATCGGCAACGTTTCATGGAAGCTTTCTTCCTTTTCCGCTTCCTCTCTTTCTGTTTTGTCCCGTCATCTGAGGCTGCCAGCGGACATATATGGATGACCAAGACTGTTGGAGAGCTCTTCACAGACACAACGATAACTCCAAACAGAGAGAAACAACATCATATTGCACATGATTTAAGATACGATACAATTTGTATTTCTGCGAGTCCACGCTAGAAAACCACTTTCAATAGGAAAACTAGAAAAATCACATTGTGCATGACTGAATTTCATTCTAAAATTTTCATTGAGTTTTATGCAGAATTACTCACTAGTTAAAATATGGATTTCATCTTAAATTTCCTGTTGGGTTTCATGCAATTATGAAGTAGTTAAAATTACCTAGTTAAAATAAGTTTGAGGACTCTCGAACTCCAAGTGAGACTTATGGGGTGGACGGGTGGTTGTGGTCATATAACAACTAGAGGAAGACAAGAATGCGGTCATGACTCACAACGGTGCCATAACCCCCTCCCTTTCTTGAGTAACTCCATCCTTGGAAGAATATGTCCTCAAGTACTAACGTGTTTCATTCTTTTATCGGAATAGTTGTAATGATTTTACTATGTTACATGTCCAGTGAGCTATTTTTGAGTCCAAGTACAAGTACCGACAAAATAAGTTTCACGAATCCTTTCCGTAACAATGACAACACTTTTTACTCATGTCACATGTTTTCTTAAAAATTTGTGAGTTCTTTGCTTATCAGTACTTGTGGGAGGAACTTGATGTCCTCTTACATTGTCGTCTCTATTAACTAGTGGTAAGCGATAATTTCTCGTTGATGTCATGAATGTTGACCTCAAACAGGGAACATGAACCCTAGTACGCGACAATAATGTAAGTGTTATTTATGTCGTTTATTCTCTTGTTCAAAATGTTTTTTTATCAACCTATCTCGTGCGTTTGGTTGAGCGTCAACGAGGATGGGACAGGGTCATCCATGGTATCCTGGATGAGCCCATCCATCAGGGTGTTTGCTTCGATGGATAGAGTCATCCATATTTTTTGTTTGTTTAAAAGGACGAGGACGAGGGGGACAACAATTATTATCTAGTTATATTCTTAATTTATTAGTAATAATATATAAAATATTATGTAATATCACATATTAATATTATCTAATCATTATCATCTCTAATCAATTGTAACAATTTCTAATTAACACTAATCATACTTAGATTAGTTAATAAACTATTCACCAACTAACATTTTTGCACTTACAAATGCTAATTATTTAGTATTATATACTAACTATTCATTTAACACACTAAATCTTACTAATCTTTTACTAATAAGCGTCATCAGCAAAGGTGGATGGCTTCGTCCCACCAATTTTGAGGGATTGCTTCATCCAAGCATATTGATGAAATATTCCTCTAAGGAATGACACTCGCCCCTCCTTGACGCTGAAGCAAATACCAGCAAAAGAGGGATATTTCTGAATGACACTCGTCCCGTCCCTCTTCGTCTCTCCAACCAAACACACCCAATGTATGGTGGTATAACAACAAACAAACATGGCATGCAATTAATATTTAACTTTGCATTGCTCGTACTTAATAAGAAAAAAATGGTCGGGCGTAGGGGCATGTGCCCACCCTAGTTTAATTATTTTTTATGGTTCAATATAAATATTAAATGTCGGATTTTATTGTTAAACATGTCAAATTAGTTATTGATATGTCTTATTAATGTGTCAAATCATAATTTGGAGTACAAAGACGTCAAATTCACCGTCCATCATGTATCAATTTTTTTAAAAAAATATGTGATTAATTTGACATGTTTAATAGTATGGTTAGAGGTTTGATATTTACATTGAAGTTTAATTAATAATAAAACTAGGATGAACACATACATGCCTTGTACTCATTGAAGTATTCCCCTTTTAGTTATTTTTGTGATTGATTGTTTAGAAAGTGCAGTGGCATGAAATTGATCAATATTATGCTTTTAATTCCATTCTCACACACCTGCCAATACTGTATTATTCTTAGAATTCCATTCTCACACACCTGGCAAAAATATGAGCGTGACGACAGGGAGTTTGCAATGCCTTGAGAGTGAATGGAATTGCCTGTCCTTATTTAAAAAAGAAAGAATGAAAAAAGGCATCCGTGGATGATTGAGTTTGAGGCCAGGCCACGGACGGCGTTCAGACACGCCCAGGGTAGTGAGTACGTACGTGGAACCAAATCTGCTCGCTCTGCCCGCCCGGCTGTCAGGTCAGGCGTCGCTCTCATCATCAGCAGCCGAGAACCGCGCGCAATCACCTCGCGCGGCGTCTTCCTCCCAGGCGCACGGCCACCGCTCGCCTGCTGCCTGCTCTGCGCCTCCGTTTCCGTGCTTCACGGATGCGATGGCTCACCGCTCACGAGCGTGCAGTGGGTGATCCGAGTCGCGCTACGAAACGGGCTCGTCCGTGTCGGCAGAGGCGGCCTCTGGCACCGCGAGCAGCGCATGGGTCGGGTCGGGTTACGTCGGATGGGACGGTCCAGGCCGCAGTGCCAATGCGATGCACACGCCGCCAGACCTGGTTTTCCGTGTAACCCCCTCGCCCGGCTCGAGGCTGCGGCGTGACCATCCCAATGAAAATCTCGTTCGCGTCCTGCCGCGCCCGGGTCCCGGGTTTCCGTGGTCAAACTTTGCAGTTTCGGAACGGAAGCGTTGTGTGTTCCCCGGTCGCCTCGACCGCCCCGCCTACTGTAACGTACATCCCCGCGTCAGCCGTGTTATGTGTTGTGGGCGGCGATGCAATTGGGCACGACTGCGCGTGGCGAGGAGACGAAGCCATGGACACGTCAGGTTTGGTTAAGGGCTGGCACCTAACGCTTCACAAAAAAAGGTGGTGTTGGTGTGAAACTGTGAACGATCAAAATTCAAATTTGAGAAATTATGGAAAGCAAAAATCAACCACTTTGCCAGTGCTCGTAAAATCAAGAAAAATCTAGCTCGTGACATCTGGGAACACACTTCGCGTAACCTGTGCCGAGTCCAGACATTGGTTAATTACAGACTTCGCGTAACACCATTTCACTGCGGCTAACGCAGAAAAAACACGGCGACGTTGAGGTTTCTGGACGCGCCCCACCGGAACTTTTCTCTCCGGCCTACTCATCGTTGAAGCCACGGCTGAACGACAAATGCCGCGGAGGGGACATCCAGACCACCAGGTGCATGAACCGGTGAAGACCAGGTCAGTGAAGCTTGCACACGTGCAAAGCCGGAGATCCGGGACGGACGGGCCACTGATCGGGAGGCTACCAACCTCGACACGACAAGGAACCGCGCCTCCTCACCTGTCTCGGCAATCGGCTCCTATCCTTTTTATGCTAGGCCGGTCCATTTCCGGATTTTGGTCATACACAGTTGCTGCCCTGCCTAGCGCGAGGTTAGGCAACAACTAAAAGATTCTTGCCGCTCGCTCCTGTATACGTCAGGTTTAGCTGATGTGTTGGAGCTGCTTTCGGTGCATGGCAACTGGTATACAGTGATCGAAAAGGACCAAACGTTGTAGAGTCTTCGCAGCTGATCCCATCAGCAAAGTGCAATTTACTGTGCGATGGGACAAGATTCGGTTGGCATTGCTATTGGGTCATCAAACACTGATGACAGTGCTCCTTCGTTCCAAAAAAAAAAGAACTCATGATAGTGCTCCAGGCTACAGTAGTATTTTATTTGACCACCGATTATGGTCACGTTTATATTAGCATGATAAGCAAACAGTACAGTATATATCTCGTACTCCTAACTCGTTCTTCTGAATTATTATCATAATTGAATTTACTTTCAAATGTATCACTAATATAAAGTTAAGAATTGAGTAAATAATAGGTTGGCCGCCTTGGAATCCTTGTCATTTCAGCATTGCCGAATCAAAAAGGTGGAGCGGAAATATTTTAATTTGTTTAACATACCACTTAAACAATAAAACACTTGCTCACAATGTAGATCCATAAATAATTTCAATAATATATCTTTGTGCAAACTTTCATGTTGTAATTTACTTTATGTTTTGAGGTAAATAAAATTGAAAATAACTGTTTCATCTATCATAGTGCATATTGGGAACTAAGCCATGATTTCTCAATGTCTTACAGACAAATTTTACCAATGGGTGAAGTACACATATCCAGTTATTATTTTGAAATTCCGCATCAAGAGCAACGATGGTGTCATAGCACAGGACACAAAGACCAAAATGGTCAAATTATAGAAACGTAAGATAAAATCAATGGTAAGATATTTTGTATAGTTTTTTTTCAAACCAAATGGAGGTTTCATTAACCATTATCTCCAGGCATATTGCAGGACACAAATTCAATTACGAAAGATGATTTCTTTTTTTTTTTTTGAAACCCAAAGCTGTGCTCTTGGCACTAAATTCTGGCTCATGTAAGGCATGCGGCCCAAATGTAAGTATATCTAGGCTTTATTGTTTCTCCAATAAAAACGGTTGGGCTTTGCATGCAGGCTCAGTTCCCTTTGTTGGACTGGATATGGTTCTATCAGTTCGTTTGTGATCGGCCTGATTAAAACCGGGGAATCTGGCCTATATCATTTAGCTGAGAAAACAGCCTGATAGTTTTTTTTTCTCGAACACGCAGGAGAACTGCGCATCATTATATTAAGGAGAAGAACCGGACCAATTACAAGGCCAAGAGGCCGATGGAGAACGAAGTAACAAGCGCGCTCGTGCTAGAACAAGAACTACCGAAGCCTAGCGGGGCAACAGGTCAAAGGATAGCCCTCGGACCTTTCGCTCCCGCAGCTGTCCAAAGGCTAGCTTCTCTGCGAATGTCGAGCACCGGGCGATTTACATTAGGTCGACTAGCCTCAAACACACAAGCATTTCTATGCTTCCATAGAAACCAGAAGCCTAGTTGAATCGAGTGTTTAATCCTTTTCGCAGCTCCCGCCCCACTCTGCGATTTGCACGACGCCACCGATCAGTGAAGTGACCGTCCGGAGCGGACGGAGCGAGATTCTCGAGGCCGAGCGCTTGCAACAGCTTGAACCGGACTTCCCTGGTGAAAACACAATCCAGCAGGATGTGGTTGATGTCTTCTTCTTGCTGGTCACAAAACAAGCAACGATCCGGATGGGGCAAACCCCGGCGTGCCAACCGGTCGGTCGTCCGAAGCATCTGTTCCAGATTGCGAGCCATATGAAAAACTTCACTTTCCAAGGTGCCCAAGTCTTCCATAGTCTACGATACGGTTCGAATTCCACACCTCCAGTGAAGAACCTTAAATAAGCAGATTTTGTAGAGAATAGACCGGATCTTGAGGGAACCCGGTGATGTTGATCCTGTTGGTCATTCAGGTGCACTCGTCCGAGCAATATCCAGCAATTGGAGCACATCACTTGCAGCAGCTACCGGCAAACCCCCAACGATGTCCGAGTAACCATGAATTATCGGTGAGCGCACGGCTAATCGTGCGGTGCTTCCATCCCCTCCTGCGGACGAATGGCATAAGCGCCGGAGCAAGGTCCTTGATCGACCTTCCATCCACCCATTTGTCCAGCCGGAAGGAGGTGTTTTTCCCATCCCCAAGGTGAGTAACCACCGAGATATCAAAGAGTGCTCGGGCCTCTTTCGGGACATCAAATGCCACGTTTGTCGTGGGGTTCTCCGGTTGAGTCTTTTGAATCCACAACCAGCGCATCCGCAGCGCCTCGACCCAAGGTGACCAGGTTGTGAACACCGAGACCTCCTAGATGAAGTGGCCGTGCAACGCGATCCCATTGTACCGGGCGGTGGCCTCCTCTCGCGTCATGACGTCCGTGCCAAATGAACCCTCTCCGAATTTTATCCACAGCTCGGATGAACCAACGAGGCGCGTCCGGGGCGATCGGCAGATGGAGAGGGATAGCGAGTAAGCACCACCTTGACGAGAAGTAGTCTGCCGGACTTATCCAATAGAGCTGCTTTCCATGCGGGAAGTCTATCTCGCGAGTTTGTCAACGAAAGGCTGCAGATCCGCCGCTCTTAAGCGATGCAAAGAGAGGGCAGTCCCGGATACTTGCGGGGAAGGACGACAGGTTGGCAAGACAAGTTTTGCTGAATCGGAGAACCTGCTCCTCTTGGCAACGGATAGGAATGGCGGTAGACTTGGCCAGGTTTGTTTTCAGTCCGGAAGCTTCACCGAATGTTTGGAGCAGATTTTGTATAAGAGCCAAATCAGTTTGGGTAGGGTGAGCGAAAAGGACCACGTCGTCTGCGTAGATGGATATGCGATGTCCTGCCGACCTAGGACACAGCGGCGCTAGTAGATGTAGCTCATCCGCCTTGGCGAATAAGCTGGAGAGCACATCCATTGCGACGATGAACAACATCGGTGATAGAGGGTCTCCCTGTCTCAGCCCTTTCCTGTGGACAATGAGCTCGTCCCGGGTCTCCATTCACCAAGCACGCGTGAGGATGACGTTGAGAGCAGGTTGCATATCATCTTTCTCCATTGGGGGCCAAAACCGAGCCTAGTAAGCACCTCCAAAAGGAACACCCAGGACACAGAATCGAAAGCTTTGGAAATGTCCAATTTTAGGAGAACCCGGGATAGATTTTGACGGTGGAACGTGCGGGTCTGTGTGTTGCACCAGACATGAAGTTATCATGTATCCGACGACCACGGATGAAGGCGCTCCGATTCGGTGCAATGCTGTTAGACAACGAGTGGTGCCAGGCGGTTAGCCAAAATTTTGGTGACCAGCTTCGCAAAGCTGTGTACCGGATCGATCGGTCCGTAATCCCCCACTTGCAGCAGCATCCGGCTTCTTTTGCAACGAGCACAAGATAGGCTGAATTCAACAGTGCGATTGTCTATTGTCTCCTTCGTGCAGAGCCCCAATGGCAGCCATGATGTCAAGTTTGATTGTGTTCCGAGCATGTTTTATAGAATCTACCCGTGAAACCGTCTGGTCCCGGGGCCTTATCGGCCGGCATACTCTTAACCGTTTCCCAGGACCTCGGCCTCGAAATCGGAGCATCCGGACCGGTTAAATCCCGAGGTCCGCGGTAGAAATAGCTGTAATCCAACGAGCATGCACGCTCATCCGGCTGGCCAAGTAGATTATTGTAGAAATTCCGAACACCTGCTGCTTCTCTACGTGCCCCGTGAATATGCCCGATTCATCCCGAATTTTTGCAATGAAGTTCTTCTTCTTTCGGTACCTCGCATGGCCATGAAAAAATTGTGTGTTGGCGTCACCATCTGCCAACCAAAGAATACGCGATCTGGTACGTATGATTGTACGGTGCAAGGAGGATAGCGCTAGACACCTATGCTTGATTTCGCGACGCGACCATGCTTCTTCGGTGGATAATTGCCTTTTGTCTTGCGCCATTTCTAAACGATGCAGCGAGTCCCGAGCCTGTTCCGATTGTTGTCTTACATTGCCCACTTTTTCTCGTGCCCAGGACTGAAGAGCTCTGCTTGTTGCCTTTAACTTGTTTGCTAACCGTTGAAAAGGACAGGCAATCCAGGAGACCGAGTTCCAAGTCGTGGCCACCACATCCCGAAAACCCTCCAAGGTTGGCCGGAAACATTCGAAATGGAATCTGCCCTTGCTACGGACTTTAGCGTTAAAAACAGCCTGATAGTGGCACACACACATATAAGATCCATGTTCCAAACAAGTGTCACATCCCAAAAATCTAGTTTCGAATGCGAACCGCTTTCTAGCGAAATCCCTTATCTTTCCGTGAAAATAAAACAAAATTATTTGAATTTATAGATTTATCAAGGACTTGTCTTATTTTGTGAAAATGTTTATTTAACAAATGCATTTGAAAATGATTTAATGTACAAATATAATTGATTTATGAAAATGCTTTGGATTTGTGAAAATGGCTCATTCAATAATTGCCTTTAATTCATGAGGAAAATAATTAATTGACCTTACAAAATACATGTGATTTATGGAAAGAATTGATTTAATAGTAATTATCCTTGTTAAATTATTTTATTTAGTAATAGGGAGTTTTTAATTCCAGAGTGTTTTACTTCAACAACAAAAAGAAAGAAAAAGAAAAGGTAAACAAAAATCGCATCGCTTCAGCCTCCTGGGCTCAATCTCCCTTGGCCCAACCTCCTCCTCCTTTTTCCCCGGCCCGCCCTACCGATCCAGCCCACCTAGCTCGCACCCGGCCCAACCCGCACCGCGCCCAGCCCTAACCCTAACCGCCGCCACCGCGTCTCACCGCCGCCGCGATTTCCGCCTCGACGTGCGTGTTCCGCCCCTAGGGCAACGTGCCTATAAAAGGCCAGCGCTGCGACCCCGTGCCCCTTTCCCCCGTTCTACCGCCGCCCCATCCTCACGGCAGCGCCGTCGCCCCCGCCATTTCCGTCGACTCCCTGTCCCCCCCGTCGATCACCGCCTCTAGCGCTCCTCGCCCGAGCGCGACCACCTGCCGGCCTTCCCCGTCACCCACCGCCTCCGCCAAACCCCGGGCTGCGAGCAGAGAACGCAGCACGAACACGAGCTACGCCGCCGGACGCCATCGCCCTCACCTCGCCGTCGCCAGCCCTGTCCGGCCCCGTCTACCCGCGCGCGAACCCGCGGTGAGAATCCCCTTCACCTCCTCTCCCTTTTCCCCTCTCCGCCGCCCCGAACCGGCCACCGGAGCGCCATCCCGGCGAACTCCGGGGCGCCGCCCATGGCGCCACCGCGCCGCCCTGGCCGTCGGCCACCGCCCACCCAGCCGGAGCCCTCCTGGTCGCACGATTCGAAATGGACGGCCCTGATTAGATCAACCCTGAAGGGGTATGAACCGGGTCTAACAGACCCATGAACCAGCGCCACTGTGTTCCGTAGACCCGGTCCATGGGTTTTAGGATTTATTTTAAATTGTTTAATCCTGGTAAATCGATAGATTTACATATACGCCCCTGAGGTTTATTTAAATCACGTCTAGGCCCTCTGTTTTTACAAAAGCAACCTTAGATTTTGTATTATTTCTGTTTTAGTCCCCGCTCTGCGCAGGACAGGATCTTTTACATTTTAGCTCCTGCGTTTCACTAATTTTGCGCGCACGTGTTTCTGTATCTAGGTAAAATTACGTGCTACCCCCTGTAGTCTATGGTTAATTACGACTAGGTCCTTTATTTCATAAAATAAGCTATAAGCTTTGTTTTAATTCTGTTTTAACCCTAGTCTTTTGCAATAAGCTTTATATTTAAATTGTAAATTAATTTTAAACCCCTAAACTGTTTTGTAGTAATGTTTTGGTCATAGGCCCTTTTTACATAAACACCCCCGCCCTTTTCTAAAATTACGCTTTAGCCCCTATTTACCCAAATAACACTATCCCGTACTTTTACAAAAACAACCCTAGTGTTTTATAGGATTATAATTTGGCCTTTATACTTTTACACTTTAATCCCTAAACTTTTCCGTATTTACAAAATAGTCTCTACGTTGGTCGTTTTTACGTTTTAGCCCCTAAAACCTCAAACCTTCGTAACTTTTCGCTCGTAGCTCCGATTAAGGCGATTCTTGCGCTCACAAAATCGTAGCGACACGTACTTCCTTTTAGTAATGCTTTTATAGTCTTTTTGTATGGTGTACTGTTCTGTTTCTTAGTTATGTGTGTTTATTTGCATGTTTGATTGACGCGACATAAATAGAAGACGATCGAAGCACGTGATTCGAAGACCAAGAGTCGAAGATATAATCAAGAGCAAAAAGATAAAGAGGCAAGTGTCCTTGACGCATCTTGCACCTATTTCCTTTTCTATCTGCACATGCTTGCATTCGTTGTGATAAATATGAATCCTATGTGTCATGTCTTGTTCCATACTTGTCCTTGTCGCCTGGGTGGTATTAGTTGTATGGACTTGGGTAGAATCATGCTTAGTTGCTTAAATTGGGTTTAAGACATGCTAAATGATTAATCTTGTTAATGATCCAGTTGAACATAATGATCATGGTTGTTTGTTAATTATTGAACATTGATTTTGGTGACGGGTGGAGGAACTATGGTCGGGGTGTACCGGTAGTTCCATGGAATGCTATCACCCGAATCATAAGGACCGGTTCGTGGAGCGACCATCCATGTTAAACCGTACAACCACGAGCCAAGTATGGGCGCGGCTTGGCGTAGTATGCGGTGGAGACCGATCGAGTACGCGCGATGGAGAGGGGACTATGGCTGGTGTTATTCCGGTAGTCCCGGGGAGGTGTGGTGAGGAGACAAGGTCTCACAACCATCCGGCTCAAGGGAAGGAAGCTACCGATGACGGGTGTACACGTCGGGTGAGTGGAAATCCTAGTGGGCGCGTACAAAGCTGGAGGAATCCGTGAACCGCCTTGGAAGTGATCTCCCGGCCACACACCAAAGGAAGTGTGTAAGTGCTTGGCCGGCACGGGCATGATGGAGGTTTTTAGTCCACCCGGCAACAGGGGATGGAATCACTTTCTCGTGGTGAATTGTGTACAACCTCTGCAGAGTGTAAACTGTCATGACAGCCGTGCTCACGGTCAAGAGCGACATGGACCCTCACGCGGATTAGAGGGATGGTAATGATTTGGATGCATGGTTCTCGGGAAGGAGACATGCGTGGTTTGGATAATTGATGGATCTCTGGAGTTACATCACATAGTAAATAGCCTGCTTAATTAATGAACTAGACATAGGTGCTTCTATGCCTTAAACCCTATGTTAGCCTTTCTTGATCGGCCAATCATGTCATACTTTCCCCCACTTGCTGAGTACGTAATGTACTCATACGTTTGTTGCCTCTATTTTTGCATCATGCCACAATTCAGAAGTGAAGGTTGAAGTACATCATTCAAGGAGACGATGAAGTGGTGGTCTAGGCTCGCGGTCTTCCGGTCGACTTCCTGTGGGAGCTGAAGGACGCTAACGCTTAGTTTAATTTCCGCTGCAATTAATGTAATCTTTTACCTTAGACCTACGGGTCCTTGATGTAAGTATTTAATGAATTAATAAAGATATTGTTCTTTTATCACATAATTTGTCCTGTTGCGTGAAAAATTGATCCTGGGCACGCATACGGATCAATCCGATTTCGGTTATTGAAATCGGGTGTGACAAGATGGTATCGAGCCATAGTCGACCGCCGGACGCAAGCCTAGATAGAATGACCATGTCGTAGGTCTTACTTTCAAAACTAGTATTCTAAATATTTTATTTATACAAAATTCTTTTATACCCTTGCAGATCTTTTTCTCACGTTCTCCTATCGATTGAACAAACCTTATTTCTCTCATCTTATCTTTTCCAAATTTTAGCTCGGCAGATCTAGTCCGGAAGATTTGAGGAATTGGTTCTACTTGGAATGAGGTTTGAGGAATTGGATCTTAAGGATCCGTACTCTCGTGCCAACATGAAGTCCTTCGGAGAATAAGGTTTGAGAAGTTAAAGCTTAAGGATCCTTACCCTCATGCCAACATGAAGTCCTTCGGAAAGATGAAAACTTAGGAGCCTCCAATCCCATAATGGCCACGTTAGTGACGATGCTTGTAGGTGTTGCTTGTATTGCTTGTGGTGTGCCTTGTTCGGAATTGTATCTTTGATTGTCTGTTAGTGTGCTGTTATTGCATAGATAGATTTGCCTTAGTTTGGGTAATCGTCCTCGCTATTCATTGCTCTCCTCTTTTTCCTTAAACTCGTTCTTTATCCTTTGTTCTCATGCAAAGCCGAATCGATTTTCTCGGATGATGGACGGAAGAATCGCAACCCTTGATAGTCACAGTATTGTTGATAAGGACAACATCCGAGACAGTTCACTCAACGGCTTATCGGTTTCGAGACAAAAGGGGCAAGATTGGAATCTTTCCACGGAAAAGGCCGCGATCAACTTCTAACAACAAACAAGCCACTCGCGAAGGTATTAACCATGGAAGTGGAAGGTACGTCAACGAAGAAGATGAAGCACGGATCAAATGATGCTACGTGGGTCTTAAATGAACACCCCAAGCGCAATGAAGTTCATGAAGCTTGCTACTGCTGTAAACATCGCAGTCACTCATGTGTCCTACATGCCACCCAAAGTGAACATATGACGCAACATCAACCGTCGAGAGAGATGAGTAACATTGGTGATTTCAATGAAATTTTAACAAGGCTTAAATTTGGAGTAAATCAATGCACCCTTTGCGGTCAACGGGGTCACTACTTCGAGACTTGCCCAAAGAAGGATACAATGTGTTACAATTGTGAACAATATGGTTATTTTTCTAATCGATGTCCGATGAGAAGACTTACTCGCATCGAGCTCGGATCTTGGCTGTTCATGAGACAGTGGAAACAGAAACGCTAAGCCACGCAATGAGTTGTTGTTCACTAGAGGATCGCCCTTCAAATCCTGGACTCAACAACGATTCCCCTCGGCTTGGAGAGAAGCATAAAGAATCATTTAAAGCTCAAGGTGTCTCAAAGAGTGTGGTTTGTTATAGATGCAAGGAGACAGGACATTATGCTAATCGATGTCCCAAGTCCAACAAGAGGAAACATCCATAACGACCCAACATGACATCATCAAGTCGGACAGACTAAAATAGTGAATCATGATCCACGAGGTTCTAGTACGTGCAACAAGAGACAAGTCATAATTCCTTCCATGAATAAGTTAATTCAGATGATTCAATCATTGTACTTGATTATGGTCGTGGCAAATAAAGTATTGTCGTTGGTTTATTTATCCTTCTCGCGTGATGTTTGTCGAATTTCTCAACCATGATATGAAGGCAAAGAGTTCTGTTGTAAAGATAATGAGACTGTACGATTAAGTGGTACTTACTTTGGGAAGGAAATGGTGATGATTTATATCGTTGAAGGTTATGTATACTTGTAAGGTAGAGATCACCACCAACCACAACAAGGGGAACTTTAAGAAATGCGTCATGTACCAGGAAGTGAATTTTATGGAATTAAAGACCATCCAACGTTGGAAAAGTACCAAGGAACATATACCATCCATCCGTAGTGAGAAGTCCAAGATCATGAAAGGAAAAGTCACCCACCTTACCCACTTCTTGCTAGCCACGCCGAATCTCGAGGGCGAGATTCTCGTTAAGGGGGTAGATATTGTCACATCCCAAAAATCTAGTTTCGGAATGCGAACCGCTTTCTAGCGAAATCCCTTATCTTTCCGTGAAAATAAAACAAAATTATTTGAATTTATAGATTTATCAAGGACTTGTCTTATTTTGTGAAAATGTTTATTTAACAAATGCATTTGAAAATGATTTAATGTACAAATATAATTGATTTATGAAAATGCTTTGGATTTGTGAAAATGGCTCATTCAATAATTGCCTTTAATTCATGAGGAAAATAATTAATTGACCTTACAAAATACATGTGATTTATGGAAAGAATTGATTTAATAGTAATTATCCTTGTTAAATTATTTTATTTAGTAATAGGGAGTTTTTAATTCCGAGTGTTTTACTTCAACAACAAAAAGAAAGAAAAAGAAAAGGTAAACAAAAATCGCATCGCTTCAGCCTCCTGGGCTCAATCTCCCTTGGCCCAACCTCCTCCTCCTTTTTCCCCGGCCCGCCCTACCGATCCAGCCCACCTAGCTCGCACCCGGCCCAACCCGCACCGCGCCCAGCCCTAACCCTAACCGCCGCCACCGCGTCTCACCGCCGCCGCGATTTCCGCCTCGACGTGCGTGTTCCGCCCCTAGGGCAACGTGCCTATAAAAGGCCAGCGCTGCGACCCCGTGCCCCTTTCCCCCGTTCTACCGCCGCCCCATCCTCACGGCAGCGCCGTCGCCCCGCCATTTCCGTCGACTCCTGTCCCCCCGTCGATCACCGCCTCTAGCGCTCCTCGCCCGAGCGCGACCACTCGCCGGCCTTCCCCGTCACCCACCGCCTCCGCCAAACCCCGGGCGGCGAGCAGAGAACGCAGCACGAACACGAGCTACGCCGCCGGACGCCATCGCCCTCACCTCGCCGTCGCCGCCCTGTCCGGCCCCGTCTACCGCGCGCGAACCCGCGGTGAGAATCCCCTTCACCTCCTCTCCCTTTTCCCCTCTCCGCCGCCCCGAACCGGCCACCGGAGCGCCATCCCGGCGAACTCCGGGCGCCGCCCATGGCGCCACCGCGCCGCCCCGGCCGTCGGCCACCGCCCACCCAGCCGGAGCCCTCCCGGTCGCACGATTCGAAATGGACGGCCCGATTAGATCAACCCCGAAGGGGTATGAACCGGGTCTAACGGACCCATGAACCAGCGCCACCGTGTTCCGTAGACCCGGTCCATGGGTTTTAGGATTTATTTTAAATTGTTTAATCCTGGTAAATCGATAGATTTACATATACGCCCCGAGGTTTATTTAAATCACGTCTAGGCCCTCTCGTTTTTACAAAAGCAACCTTAGATTTTGTATTATTTCTGTTTTAGTCCCTGCTCTGCGCAGACAGGATCTTTTACATTTTAGCTCCTGCGTTTCACTAATTTTGCGCGCACGTGTTTCTGTATCTAGGTAAAATTACGTGCTACCCCCTGTAGTCTATGGTTAATTACGACTAGGTCCTTTATTTCATAAAATAAGCTATAAGCTTTGTTTTAATTCTGTTTTAACCCTAGTCTTTTGCAATAAGCTTTATATTTAAATTGTAAATTAATTTTAAACCCCTAAACTGTTTTGTAGTAATGTTTTGGTCATAGGCCCTTTTTACATAAACACCCCGCCCTTTTCTAAAATTACGCTTTAGCCCCTATTTACCCAAATAACACTATCCCGTACTTTTACAAAAACAACCCTAGTGTTTTATAGGATTATAATTTGGCCTTTATACTTTTACACTTTAATCCCTAAACTTTTCCGTATTTACAAAATAGTCTCTACGTTGGTCTGTTTTTACGTTTTAGCCCCTAAAACCTCAAACCTTCGTAACTTTTCGCTCGTAGCTCCGATTAAGGCGATTCTTGCGCTCACAAAATCGTAGCGACACGTACTTCCTTTTAGTAATGCTTTTATAGTCTTTTTGTATGGTGTACTGTTCTGTTTCTTAGTTATGTGTGTTTATTTGCATGTTTGATTGACGCGACATAAATAGAAGACGATCGAAGCACGTGATTCGAAGACCAAGAGTCGAAGATATAATCAAGAGCAAAAAGATAAAGAGGCAAGTGTCCTTGACGCATCTTGCACCTATTTCCTTTTCTATCTGCACATGCTTGCATTCGTTGTGATAAATATGAATCCTATGTGTCATGTCTTGTTCCATACTTGTCCTTGTCGCCTGGGTGGTATTAGTTGTATGGACTTGGGTAGAATCATGCTTAGTTGCTTAAATTGGGTTTAAGACATGCTAAATGATTAATCTTGTTAATGATCCAGTTGAACATAATGATCATGGTTGTTTGTTAATTATTGAACATTGATTTTGGTGACGGGTGGAGGAACTATGGTCAGGGTGTACCGGTAGTTCCATGGAATGCTATCACCCGAATCATAAGGACCGGTTCGTGGAGCGACCATCCATGTTAAACCGTACAACCACGAGCCAAGTATGGGCGCGGCTTGGCGTAGTATGCGGTGGAGACCGATCGAGTACGCGCGATGGAGAGGGGACTATGGCTGGTGTTATTCCGGTAGTCCCGGGGAGGTGTGGTGAGGAGACAAGGTCTCACAACCATCCGGCTCAAGGGAAGGAAGCTACCCGATGACGGGTGTACACGTCGGGTGAGTGGAAATCCTAGTGGGCGCGTACAAAGCTGGAGGAATCCGTGAACCGCCTTGGAAGTGATCTCCTGGCCACACACCAAAGGAAGTGTGTAAGTGCTTGGCCGGCACGGGCATGATGGAGGTTTTTAGTCCACCCGGCAACAGGGGATGGAATCACTTTCTCGTGGTGAATTGTGTACAACCTCTGCAGAGTGTAAACCGTCATGACAGCCGTGCTCACGGTCAAGAGCGACATGGACCCTCACGCGGATTAGAGGGATGGTAATGATTTGGATGCATGGTTCTCGGGAAGGAGACATGCGTGGTTTGGATAATTGATGGATCTCTCGGAGTTACATCACATAGTAAATAGCCTCGCTTAATTAATGAACTAGACATAGGTGCTTCTATGCCTTAAACCCTATGTTAGCCTTTCTTGATCGGCCAATCATGTCATACTTTCCCCCACTTGCTGAGTACGTAATGTACTCATACGTTTGTTGCCTCTATTTTTGCATATGCCACAATTCGAAGTGAAGGTTGAAGTACATCATTCAAGGAGACGATGAAGTGGTGGTCTAGGCCTGCGGTCTTCCGGTCGACTTCCTGTGGGAGCTGAAGGACGCTAACGCTTAGTTTAATTTCCGCTGCAATTAATGTAATCTTTTACCTTAGACCTACGGGTCCTTGATGTAAGTATTTAATGAATTAATAAAGATATTGTTCTTTTATCACATAATTTGTCCTGTTGCGTGAAAAATTGATCCCGGGCACGCATACGGATCAATCCGATTTCGGTTATTGAAATCGGGTGTGACAACAAGTTACGGCTTGTTCGGCTGGCAAAGAAGCCAGCCAGATTGACTGATTTGTTGTTGTACTGAAGTTAACAGCAGTCCAGCAGAAGCAAAAAAATCTACCAGCCGAACAGGCCTTTAGAAACTGCACGTCAGTATTTTTTTAAAAAAAACTGCTCGTCACAACATGGAAATAAGAGAAACAGCAGCCGTGGGAAGCTGCGACCCGATACTGTCCTTGTCAACACGTGCTGCGTAACGCGTGTTAAAATTTTTGGCACATGTTCAATCTCCTAACAGACAAATATACTATGCTCTACAGCACGGCAGCTCACCGCCAACCAACCTGTCCACATGAGCAGATGTCGAGCGAAAACCGAACGGCTACGAACCTCAATGCCATGACCATCTTGCCTCTCGGCATATCGGTCTGAAGAGATCTTTTTATCCGAGAAGCAGTATACTACGAAACAAAGTACAAGGCCGGAAAATGTCAGAAAACTCGAGCCAGCTTACACCATGTGAAATAGTATCTGGTTTACTACTTGCGTACAAAACCTAAACTTCGTCGATTGAAAGAGGAGGATCCCCGCCGCGAGATCGATTCGATGACGGCAGAGAAGCGTGGCAATATAAGACGGCTGCACCGATTACTTGAGAAAGCGACCGAAGGTTGGATGTCCAAACGTCTCCATGCCGTGAGCGAGTCTTACAAGGAACGCCATGTGTTCGATTAATCACTGGGCAATCTGCACATCTGTCTCTGGACAAACCTAGCTTGACGAAAACACACATGGAGGAGGTGGCGCACCAATCCACCGAGGTCAAAATCAGCGAACCCATGGGCAACCACAACCTAGGATATAGGAGTATCTTTCAAATTTTTTTTCTTTCGTAGAGAAAGGAAATTGCGTAGGAGTATCTAGCTTTCTCAAGGGGAACGGCAAGAATGGCGTGGAGCAACGCGACGCGCCAAAGATATTGTTTTGGGAATTCGGGTGATGATGCACGCTGGCTGGCAGGGAGACAAAGCGGCGGCCTTTCTGCTGAAAAGCCGGTGAATGCGAGCTGGCTCTGCGGCCATGGGAACCTCTCATCAAGCATTTCCAGCCCAGCCACAGATTCGTTAGGTACCGTGCACTCCCCTCTCGCCTTTCTTTTCGGTTCCCTCGAGCCGCGACCTCCTGAGAATGAATCCCACTAGACTCCTAGTTGCAATCATAAATCATAAACGCGGTAATGATTGACGAAAGGGAATTGTATTTCATGTTCGTACAGAGTTGAGCGCAAATGATCGACACAGTTGTTGGGTTCAACAGGACGAAGGAGTTCTCTGTCAATCGCACAGAATAGCATCAGAACAGGGGAACTGAAGTCAGAAAAGAGAGTTCTCTGTTTCCTTCGTCTGTATTTCTCGAGACAAGAAATGTGTAACAATATTTGGAGAAAAAAGAGAATTTTTTTATACACAGTTGATCAGCTAATCAATCACCTAAAGATCAAAAGAATCACAGTAACGGCCAATACGGCCGTGAAAATATTTTTTGTACAAGAAGAACTGTTATCGGTGAACTGGAAAAATGTTTGGTTCCCGAGCTTTGCTCTTGCGGCGAATCGTGCAGTGTGCTTCACAGCGCCATCATCGGCTGCGGCACGACGACGCTGGAGGTGGGGCACTCGGTGCTCTGCTCCGCGTTGTCGGCCGCGGCGGACGCCGCCGCCGCCCACCGCCGGCACGCCCTGCCGAGCGACGCGGCCTTCCGCCTCGCCCGCTCCGTGCCGCAGCCCATGAGCTCCCAGATGGCCCACTCCACGCCGGCGACCGCCATGACCTGCGCGATCGCGCCTGCGCCCACGCGGCGGCACAGAAGCACCAGCGCCGCCGCCGCGCACTCCCGGGACCACTCCGTGCCCCGTCGCATCTCGGCCACGAGGCGCGCTACCGCGCCGTCGATGCTCGCGATGGCCTCCGCGCCGCCGCGCTTCGCGAGGGACGCGAGCACGGCCGCTGCGGTCTCCTCCTCGCCAAGCGCTGCCAGTGCCGCCTCCGCGGCCCCCGCCGCCACCAGTCGCCCGACATTCTCCCTGTCTCCGGACAGGCTGAGCAGCGCGGCGAGCGCGTCCTTCTTCGTGCTCGCCGGGCCCACGCGCGAGAGGTGGACGAGGGCCTCGACCACGCGCAGGTCCCGCCCCAGCCGGCGGCGGTACGCGTGCACGGTCGCCAGGCTGAGCACGGTGGCCGCGGCGTTCTCCCTGGCGCGCCACGTGGTTGAGGAGGAGGAGCCGCAGGCCATGACGTGGCACAGAGCGTCGACGGCGCCGTCGGCACGCATCACGCGCCGCTTGTTGGCCTCAAGTAACGAGAGGTTGAGCAGCGCGGTGACGGCGTCCAGCTGCAACGCGGCGTCGTCGGAGCGGAGCAGCGGCACGAGCAGCGCGGGGGCGCCGGCCTCCCCGATGAACGCGCGGTCGTCGGCGCCCGACCTGGCCAGCTGCCGGATCTCGCGCACCACGCGCCGGGTCGATTCGGGGGAGAAGGACGGCGACGAGAGCTTCTTCACCAGGAACGAGGCCGTCATGCGCGCCGCCTCCTGCGCGGCCTTGTTCGCTGACGTCACCGGCGCTGGCTCGGCTCTCGTCGGTTCGCTGAGCTCCACCGCGATGCCGTTCTGGCGGCACCAACGCGCGATCAGGTTCTTGAGCGCCTTGTTGGGCACGAGCTCGAGGCTGGTGAGCACCTGCCCGGTCTTGGGACACGTGGACTTGCCGGAGCCGAACCAGTGCGCGATGGACTCGCGGTCGTAGGTCTGCCCGCTCGCGGCCACCACGGGATCCCGCATCAATTCGAGCGAGATCGGGCACCGGAAGTCCAGCGGCGGCGACGGCGGCTCGTCGTCGGCGGCGCCGTCCTCGCCGAAAACATCCACCACCGACGACGACTGCGCCCGTGGCGTGGCGGCACTGAACAGAACGCACTTGGCGTAGCGCAGGAGCCCGACGAGCGCGATCATGGCCGAGTTCCACCGCTCCGCGACGCGGTCCCCGATCTCCCGCTCCATCGTCTCGATCTCGTCGCCGCAGCTGGCCGGGTCGTTGATGCCCACCTCCTCGAGCACGGCCTCCAGCCGCTCCCGCTCGGGCACAATCTCCCGCTCGATCTCCTGGATCAGTTTGAGCACGTCGGCCTTGAGCGCGAGGTCAGCGCCCGACGCACGCCGGCACTGGCGCGAGGCGAGGGCGAGCAGGTCCGCCACGTCGTCGGCGAGGCCGAGCTCGGCGACCGGGAGGAGGTCCAGCAGCGTGGCGAGGTCGTGCTGCAGCTCCCGCGCGCAGGCGGCGACCTCGTCGGACTGCAGGAGCAGGCGCATCCGGCTGCGGGCCCCGCAGTCGGCGACCAGGGCCTTGAACCGCTGCAGGACGAGCAGCGTCTCGCGCAGGCACAGCGACGCGGACCGCGGCAGCGCCACCGCGATTCCAGCTCCACCCAGAAGCATGTCGTCGAATACGGCCGCGAGGAGCCGCGCGCGCCTGGAGACGGACGCGAAGACGGCGCGCATGAACGGCGCCGGCGGCTCGGCGGCGGAGAGGTCCCGCGCGAGGCGGTGCAGCGACCGCAGCAGCACGCCGTCGGGCACCGACGACGGGGAACAAGGCTCCGCCAGAGCCTTGCCATTTGCACCCATCGCTCTTACCGGACCAACTGACGTTGCCAATTCCAACCCGAATTCGCGTGGGCAGTTGTTGCTGAACCCGGCTCCTGTGTTGCAAACTTGATAAGGAAACTTTCCGAAGCGAAGGGGAATGAATGAATGAATGAATGAGGTGACCGGGTGTGGGGAGCGGGGGCAATATATATGGGCGGGCAACATGGGGCGGCGGTAGGCGCGTTGAGTTGGGCGCGAGCCGGGGTTGAAGGGGCAGGAAATCGGATGGAATCCTCCTGACTTTTGTGCCTTCGTCGTCGTGACGTTGATGGTTACCCGTAGCCAAGCCATGTGCGTATTCTATTGTTGCCCGCCATTTTTACTTTTTTATATCTTATTCTGGGGGCGAACTGGTTGAACGGGGATGGTGTCAACCTCTGACCGTCTCTGATCTTGGCGGATGGACGGCCGGATCAGCAAAGCGTCTGCCTGTGGTGACCCGGCTTGCAGGAGCAGCGCAGGGGTTGGTAACTTGTTTGATCGGATCGCTTCAATGGTCTTTCTTGTGCAGGCACCTGCAGGCCCTGCTTGAGCTGAGAGGGGGCGGAACGCTTCTCACAATTGGGCGGCCAGTGAAAGACACAGTCCTGTCCTTCCTGAAACCTGAAGGCTTTTTTTTTCGAAGCCGGCACGACGGTTTCTTGTTTGTCCGTTGCTGCCGAGAAGAATTTGTAAACGATCTGCTCAGGTTATTCTGGACACATTCCTCTATCCACGAATCGCTAGGCCGTGCATGTGTTGAGTGTTGTTGCCTTCTTCTTGTCTCGCAACTATACATGGATAGCGATCTGACTAGGTCGCATTTCCATCGCTACAAGAGTTCGCGCACGAAATTCATTTTTTGCGCCGAATAGCTAAATAAGGCAGGTGCTGCCACCCTCCAGTTCGATCCTCCTATGGCACAGTGGACGTAGTGCAGAACAGGAACATCCACAGTTTGTAGCAGACAATGCAAGGAGCACTGCCTAACTGACAGTTACTGTAGTTGCCAGATTGAGGAAGAACTACGCGAGAGCAGCATGTGGCAACGTTCGTGGTACGTTCACGTCAAACACCTCTGGCTGGCGAAATTAACAGCTGCCCGTTGTCCGATCCAAGACAGACAGACATCCACGACGGCACTGCCATGTACGTGCGCCGGACGCTGCCGGAGAGGAAAAAGAATTACAGCAAGTACGCCAAACAACAGCCTGCCGCGCCGCATCACGAGCAGTGAGTGGTCAAACCTCCACGGAGCGGGTAATAAAGCACCATTTGGCAACACCGAACCGAAAGTAACCTCGCATGTGGAAGGTTTTCACAGGGTACGACGCGCGCGGGGCGGCCGGTCGGGTCCAGCCGCGCACGCAACAGAATACTAATCGCCTTCTCCTTGTGCTCTCTCTCTCTCATGGATTAGTACTCAATAAGATAATCCGCGATTAGACAGGTGTTGAAAAGAAAACGGTGCAACCTCGCGCTCTGACTTGATCGCCCGGCACCGTACGCACACGCAAGCTAATCTAATCAAGGCAGGATTAGTATCAGCAGGAACGGTGGCCATGTGGCGGCACCGTGTAGATTTGACCGCGCGTTTACTACTCCGCCGGCCCGGCGGGGAACGAGTGGCCCGTGGTGGTGGCCGGCAAATCTCCAGCTAATAACCCCCGTGTTGGCGTGGACGTCCGGGTAAAGTTCCCGCGGGGGATCCGGCGTGCGTCCTCGGCACGACGGCACGCGCGGGGCCGTCGACGTGGAGGCGGCGCCGCCCAGATCCTTCCTTTGCTTCCCCCTTGACGCCGCACCGGGGAAGCTGGGGTAGCATGCGGTAAAGCGACGGCCACGTCGTCGCGTGCGTTCGTGCGTGCGAGTTCGTCGGCAAGCCCGTGATGACCAGAACAGGGCAGGCAGTGACGGCGCGGCGCCGCAATTGCGGTAAGCGAATCACGTTCCGTGCGGCGGGGTCGCCGTTTTTCTTCTCCCCGAAGGGACGGAACGGGCTGCGGCGGAGGCGGCTGGGTTTGGTTTTTTCGCGGCGCCAGTTTTCGTTGCTTCCCTGCGACCACACACTGTTCGTCGTTGGACTCGCCGAAAGTAGGAGTAGTCACTGCGGCGGAAGGAGGCAGCACGGAGGGTGACCCCGGCCTGGCGTGAGCGACGACGGCGATGCGGCTGGCCGGTGCGTGTGGCGTGGCGGTGTTGACGGGCAACACGCAGGGGCGAGGGCACGTCCCCGCGGCGCGGGTTATGAATTATGATGTTGATGATGGTGGTAACACGGAGCGTGTCCGTGTGAGGATTTAATTTAGTGTGGAGTTTGTGTACCAGTGGTGGGGGCCTGTGACTTGGGATCGCGACGTTCATCCCCAACCGTTCGAGCTTAGCTAGCTGCTGATACCAGGGGACCCAGCAGGGCTGCTGCGGACACTGACACGGTGACGCCGATCGATTTGTGGTCCATTTCGAGACATCGAGGTGACGCTTAGATGACGTGGACGAGAGATCTCCAACAGCATAAGCAACAGTTATCTTCTTAACACCCACTAGTATGGTGTTAGAGTAACTTATTTGTCTTGAGGTCAAGAAAAAGTAATAACGAAGAGAGTATCACAATTTCCTGAAAAAATAAATTGGAACACCAGGCATGCCGTACCTAATTTATATTTCATCATTATCCTGACTTGATCGTTGCGTATCACACGCCACGCTATGCCAACTGGTAGTCCGGTGCGTACACATTACCCGTGCATTATTGATCTTCCTAAAATCATTCGGATTAGCGCCACCAAACTAAAATCCAAGTATCAGGAAATCAATCGCGGGGATGTGACACTAAACAAACAGGCGCTTCGTCACCTCCAGATCGAAAGGCGCTTGCTCCCCTGATACCGGACGAGCGGCATGCGTTGGCACCGCAATCTGCAGACTGCAGCCGCGAGCAGATGGCACCGTCCACCGCGGCTCTGAATGAAGTCCGCGACGGCTTCCGAAACAAACAACGGAGGAAATATCTATTTAAATGTCAAAATAATATCTCCAGGCGAGACACCGGTTACAATTGCGCTCGTCGTCATCTTTATTTAAATGCAAAAATATAGGAAATGTTTGTAGTTGTTGCGAATGGCTATGAGCGGCAACAGCTGCAAGGCACAAAGAAGCACAAGTTGCTGCTGTTCCAGATCAGATTCCGGAAGAAAATGGTGGGCAGCAGGCACCACTGCCGCACTCGCTGGGCCTTGAGATTCAGTGCCGGACATGGTTTGGGCGCCCCCAATCCATGCTTTGGGCGTGTGGCTATTCGAGCTGGACCAGTGTGTTTCCCTTTTTCTCTGTCTCTCTCTCGAACCGCTTGGTCCAGCTCGAGGTTTCGACGTACTACGTCCAAGTCACTAGTCGGAACTCAACTCGTCCTTGCCTGATTTCGCTGGCTCCGTCTATGCCAAATTCGACTCTGTTCAGCTGTTGGCTCGTTGCTCCGTTCACATGTTCTTTTGGAAAGTTTCTCAGGTTCATTTGTGTTGAGCTCTTCAACAGAATACGTACTTACTTGGTCTAGATAAAATCCGACAGCAGCATCAGCATACGAGTAAAACCATTGGCCTTTGACTATCCTGATTCCTAAGTAGAAAATGTCCACTGGTGTAAGTTTATAGTAATACATAAATCGGGTCTAACTTCTCGCCGTTCAGGTCAGCCACATCGTCATGCTTAATTAGAGGTCAGTTTAAAACACAGAAACGTTGTGTTAGTTTAATCGCCAAGTAGTTTCAGTCGGATCTCTACGAAACTCGGAGCTGCCTGCTCCCAACGAGTGTACGAGATGATGCATCCAAGCTTTCACACGATCATTCAACCAACGCATAATTCATCAGAAAAGAAATATAGAGAGAGAGATTGTGAACAGAACAACACCGCACAGAACACCACTAGGTCGTCCGGCCAGCTCGCACCGGCACCGGCACCGGAGGTTGCGAGTTTCAATCATGGTCCCATATGTTCTCGGTGACTTCGTCCCCGACTCACGGATTGCGCGTTCTGAGTTGCTCGCGGCTGGCAGCAACACTCACTCGATCGCCGGGTTCGGAGTGCCACCGCTCCCGAACGCTTTACGCAGCAGTTGACGTTTGCCGTGCCGCACTAGCAACGGGGCACATGCCGCTGCCTACTCTGCCGCACGCAGAATCCTTGTCAGGAACACATGCGCCGGGGCCTGGAACGAATGACGCGGTCGCGGTGCCGCCGCTTTCCGTCTTCGGAAAGCAACGCGCGTTTTTCTTTACCGGAGCGGTGCGCTACGGCTGCGTCACCCACTACGCACGTGCCGTGAGGATGTCTACGCGTACGAAATAGAGTGACAAAATTTCAATTTCCTTTCCGGAATTAAATATTGGACCGTCGATTTGTCTTTTTGAAATTTAAATACTGACCTGCATTGACCTAGCGCGTGTGGACCGTGGGGTACTCATCTGACGTGCAAATATATAACTCACGGAAACCGCGTCATCTCACCGATGGAGAAATGGAGAAAGGCCAGTCTGGTTGGGCTTCAATGAAAAAATGGGCTTGAATTATTTCTTTCTTAAACTAGGTGAGGCCAGATTGTAAGCAAGATCTGGGCCTGAATACAGTAGGCCCGTATAACAAGGCACGTGAAATCTGAATTGGTTGGTGGCCCAGGCTCTGTAGACATTTGACTGATACATGCGATGCACATGCAGTTTGCACTGTGCTGGGAGCCGGGAACATTTCGTCTGGCCTGTTGCGCATTAAGTTGCTGGAGCCACGGGAATACGCGGGTCCACGCACCAGGCCTCACATTAGCACTCTAAAATATGCACCGATTTAAGCTATAGCATAAAGGTACATTATTACAGATGACCAAGCGATGCATTTGCCTGCAGTATACCACTATGTCACTGTGGCAGTGACATGATGGGCAAGAAATAGGTGGCCCGGCCCGGGCCCTTTCGTTTGCTGCAGTATTGTGACCTCTCGTCGTAGCCTCTCGTCGCTATACGCACCAGTGCCATCACCGTGATGTTTGTACAGTTGTAGCTAGCGAATGGCGCTTTAGGCCCCTACTGTATCAGTTGCCTGTTGTTCGGTCAGTAAACGAAGTGTCGCGTTGCTCTTGGGACAAAAATATATACGGACCAGCAGTCAGGTCATCATCTCGTCGTCATACTGTATTATAGTATTCCGCACCCTGATAATTGCTGATGCGTGCTCGTAAACAGTTCGCCAAGATCAGCCGGAAATATTCTTGAGCTCATAGCGGGGGAATCCGCCCCTCCTCAGCATTTTGGCCGGCGTGGCCACCCTCCGTACGCGCCACGCCATTTCGTGGCGGCGTGGCGGTCGCCGCGGTGGCCACGTCGCCTCCTCGCCATCGCCTCACCTTATGGGCCGTGGGCCGCCGAGCCGGCACGGATTTGAAAGGGTAGCCCCACGTGAGCCGTGTAATCGCTGGATCCACCATCCTCCTCGCGGATCCGGGCCCGGTGACGCCGGATCCGAGGTGGCAGCGGTTGCGGCGCACCGGCGGGAGGAAGAGAGATTGGGGAGATAGGGAGATGGGCTAACACGAGAGGAGGTGAGGGCTTGCCGGGGACCGGCCTCGCCGACGCTGCCAACGTGCCGCCCCGACGAGGAAGGAGGTGGTGTGGTGGGGTTCGTCGAGGGCCGGCGCCGGTGCGCCCGACGCGCCGGTGCGGCCGCCGGAGGAGGGGGCGGTGTGGAAGAGGAAGGAGGAAGGACAGCGTGGGAGACGAAGATATGCTTAGGGTTCCTGGAGCATTTTATTTGGTGCTGTTTTACAAAAGAGTCCGTGTATAGTTTTTTGAATTCACAGTTTTCCTGAACTCTAGGTTATTTTTAGTTTAGTACCTGACTTTGAACCAAATCTTGAACCTGGTTGTTATGTATTTCTACTTTAACGTAAACACCCTCTATTTTTTTACATAATTATGCTCAGAAACTTGTTACTTTCTAAATGATATTTTTTATATTTTCTTACCAAACTTTTTTAAAAAACTGAGCGCGGTCGAGCGCGTTTGCCTTCCTAGTAAATGTCATCCAGGAATTGTCTCGCCCACACAGGTGTCACACTTCTGCAGAGGCGGCAGCAGTTGCTTTGCATGCAGTAGGCCTGCACCGGACGACCGATCGTCGTGTTCGTGGGATGACCGCGTATGAAGATGTCGAGGTTTGAACAACAACAGCGTTTAATCATCGGAATTTCGCATGTAGTGCATCGTCCCAGAAAAGCTGATAAAGGGATTAGGGAGGATAAGTGGGCATGGGGCCCTGGCCCTGCGCCGTCTTGGAAAATCTGTCTGCTACTAGAACACGCCGCAACGCGTGGTAGCTGATGAAACCATCGGCATCATCATTACTCATCAGAATAAGATCTTGTTTAATTTATGGCGCTGACTTGATTCTGGATGTTTGCCGCGTGGCGGACACCATGCATGTATATGTTCGATGTACAATGTGTACATATAGACATAGAGTGGCGACTTGTTGGTTTCCGGTATGGATTCATCAGACCAGGTGATCAAGATCACAAACTGAATTTTACTGGATATACATTGCATTTCTACTCAAATTGATTCGTCTATCTGTAGTCTCCACTGTACATTCTTTTTCTCCATGCGAGGCCGTCAGTCTTTGGGGAAAAAATTTTCGTTTCGAGTTTTGCTCTCTCCATTATTCGCTGTCCGGAGAGGACTAGCTAGGCTCCCACCAGTCAAGCTAGTAACACGAACAAGCACGACGACACTGGCACGAGCACTGAGTAGCAGCGTGCGTGTCTGCCTACCACCACGCCATTGCACCGTAGAGGAGAAGCAGTAGAGGAACAGCAAACATGTGCCACTGTTGAAGCACATGAGCCCCGATCTGAACCTCGCCGATGCGGCCGGGAAAGAGGCGCTGGAAAGAGACGGGTAGACGGCCAGACAGATGCCCTTCCAGTTTCCAATCTCATCTCTCTGCGCCGAGACGATGCCCGACTCGCCGATGTGACCCAACCTGGTGGCCGGCCAAGTCGCCGTTACCCAGTTCCCACTGTTGTTACTACTACCGGGCAGCGTGTTTATTGTATTTTACCGCCGGCCCAGCGCTGGACCGGCCGGCCGTCCGGACGGACGTGCAGTACAAGCGTACGGCTGGCAAAAGCGCAGGGACTGCATGGCGTATATGCCGTGGATGACGTCCAAAGTCGCCTCGGATGGAAAGATGCCCGACAACGCGCCGAGGACTACGAGTCTGCCGCTGCCATGCCCTAGCGCGTAGTAGATCGCTGCAGTACAGGCAGCTAGCTAGTCGTAGCTGCTGCACGATCGACGTAACTACGTAACCGGTGAAGTCACTCGCGGAAGCACGCTCATCATGGCGTGCGTGTTTTCACCCGCCGGCCGGAAACTGAAAGAGCTGAAGCGGTGGTTGCGGCGGAAAAGAAAGCAGCAGCAGGGCATGGCCGTTGGCCGGTGAAGGGACAAGACGGCCGGCACGCATTGAGGCAAGGCGCCTGCGCAGGCGTGTGCTGGGCGCTCCCGCTTCCACTCGTGTCCCATGCTGGCCGCGGGCGTCGGAGCTCGCTAGCCAATTATTTGGCCGCCGATCCGTCGTGAGTGCTTGCATTTTTTTTCTAGAATACGCAGGAGAACTGCGTATCATTGCATTAAGAAGATAGAGTGGGTCGACGACCCTTTACAAGTAATAACGGTCCCAACCGCCTGTACAATAAAAGGGCGTTTAAGCGCTAGGCAGGAAGAGGTCAGAACCCTACTAGCCTAAGGACTACTCTCGCGACACCAAACGACCAAGGTTCTGTGCCCCAGCGAGAATCCACGTTCGTGCCTCATCCTTGATGTGCTGGAGTATGGACGCAGCTGTTCAGCTTCCTTGCTGGAAAACCTTTGTGTTCCTACCCTTCCATAAGTTCCAGGTCACCAGGAGGAAGGCGGTGTCAATCCCTTTTCGCGGCCGCGTGGATAGTCCCGAGCGCAATTCCATCCAGATATTCTACGATGCCCGGTTCGTCGCGCATGGAACGGTTGTGCAACCCTAGCCAACTAAGCGATTCCCACCAAACCTGTTTGGCAATCGGGCAGTGTAGTAGTAGGTGTTCGATCTCCTCCGGAGACTGGTCGCAGAGGGCGCAGGTGTCGTCGTCTTGGAGTCCATGGCGCTTGTGTCGCCCCGACGTCCACGTCCGTCGATGCAAGGACAGAAGCATGAAGAATTTGACCCGTGGTGGCGCCCGGGTTTTCCAGAGTAGGCTCGCGCCTTCCAGCTTAATGGAGCCACAGTGATATATCTCATATGCTGATCGCGCGGAATATTGGGTAGAGGGCGTCCATCGCCAACAGATTTGGTCAGGTGCTCCCTCGGTTACCTGTACCTGCTGCATGGCGGTCCATAGATGTAGATATTGGGTGATAGCCAGCACTGTAAGAGGTCCTGTGATGTCTCTAATCCATTGCTTGTTCCGTAGGGCCTGTTGCACCGATCGGGTTTTCCGAGTTGCGGCCGGGATTGCTCGCAACAGGTCGGGTGCAATATCTTGGATGGTTTTCCCGTGGAGCCACCTATCTGTCCGAGAAAAACCGAGCGCCCCATCACCTAGCTGGACCTCGATAGAGGCATCAAACATTTGTTGCACTTCCGGCTCGCATTGAACAGGCAACCGAGACCACGGCCTTCTCCGGTCCGTCCGTTTAAGCCATAGCCACCTTAGGCGAAGGGCATATGCCGTGAGCTTTAGGTCCGGCACCCCCGGACCACCAAGCTCATAAGGCCCGGTGACAATTTGCCAAGATAGCGTGCATTGCCCGCCGGTGGCCGACTCGGCTCCGCCCAAAGGAACCCTCGCCTCAACTTGTCGACGGCCTTGAGCGCCCGAGGCTGGTAGGTTAATGGAGATTAGCGTGTAGATGGGCATCGCGGAGAGTGTGGTCTTCATTAGCGAGAGGCGTCCTGATTTATGCATCGGACTTGCCTTCCGGGTGGGTAGACGGTTTCGAGCTTGTCCACAAGAGGTTCCAGGTGATGCTTCCGTAGCTGACCTGTGGACAAGGGCATTCCAAGGTACGTGATAGGAAACTCCGAGAATTGGCAAGGCGGTAGGTCCTTTGTCTGTGGCGAGGTCGGTCGTTGTGCATGCGATAGGTACTACCGTGCACTTCGCCATGTTGGTTCTCGATCCTGAAGCGCAACCGAAGAGGTCGAGTATGGCCGTGGTGGCGATCAAGTCTTGATGTGTCGGAGCGATGAACAAGGCCGCATCATCGGCGAACAGGGAGCATCGGTGTGAGATTACCGGAAGCCCGACGGGCAGTAGCACCTCCTGTTGCCCAGCATGGTTGATTAGTTTGTGAAGCACATCCATAACTAGTAAGAAGAGCGCCGGCGAGCGGGTCGCCTTGCCGCAACCCGCGGGCAAGGTCGATGGGCTTGCCGGGCTCTCCATTGAGCAGAACCCGCGTGGAGGCTGTTGAGAGGAGGATTGACAGTTCTCCATTTGGCTCCGAAGCCGTGCTGCTCCAGGACATGTAGAAGGAAGGGCCAAGAAACGGTGTCGAACGCTTTGGCAATGTCAAGCTTTAACAGCAATTTAGCGATCTTTTTTTGCTTGAATAGCCCGGCGGACGCTTGAACGAAACGGAAGTTGTCGTGAATCGACCTTTGCCCGATGAAGGCGCTTTGGTTTACATCTACGAGTGCTTCCGGTTCGGCGCAAGTCGACGGGCCATCATTTTGGTCATGAGCTTGGCGAAGCCGTGAATCAAGCAAATGGGTCCGTAGTCCCCCGGTTCCTCGGCCTCCACTTTCTTTGGAAGGAAGGTGATGAGCGCGTTGTTGACGCCTCGAAAGCCACGGCGGTCTGCCCTGTTGAAGGCCCGAAGCGCGAGCAGCAAGTCATGCTTGATTATCGGCCACGCAGATCCGTAGAATTCTGCCGTGAACCCGTCGGGCCCGGGGCTTTGTCCGCTGGCAGCTCTTTTATGGTTTCCCACGGTTCGGTTTCGGTGAAAGGTTCGTCCAGGTGCTCGAGGTGACTTGGCTGAATGCCGATTGCCTCAAGGTCAATCACTTGCGTCCGATCCTCCTCGGTACCCATGATCCGAAGGAAGTGGTTATACGGGCGTACTGCTTTCTCCTCCGCTGCTGTGACAATTCCTTGATTTGTCTTGAGTCGAGTGATTTGATTCTTTTGGCGTCTATATGTGGCTTGGATCCGGAAGAACCGCGTACGGGCATCCCCTTCTCTAACCCATGTGATCCTAGAACGCATGCGAGAGATGGTGCGTTCCAGGGATGCCAAGCCAAGGCTCTTGAGTTTTAGTTCCCTACGAAGGGCGGTTTCCTCCTCGGATAGCTGTCGCGTCTCTTGAGCTTTGTCTAGCACTGAAGATCACCTCGCGGGCTATGAGTATTTGCGATTTGATGGTGCCGATTCTCTTTTGGCCCCAACTTTGCAGTTCACGAGCAACGTTTCGCAGCGAGTGAGTCGAGGCGTCGAAGCGGTTCACTCTCGGGTACCTGGCTTTGCCATCCTCGCTGGACCGCTAACTGGTAGTCCGGAAGCTTTATCCAGAACTTTTTGAAGTGAAAACGCTTTCGCGCTCTTGAGGCCGCGTTGGTGGAGAGCAACAACGGCGCGTGGTCCGAGAAATCCGAAGAGAGAGGCTGCAAGAAGGGACTCAGGAACGCAAGTTCGAGGTCCACCGAGACGAGGAAGCGGTCCAACTTGACCAGTGTGGGGTGCTCTCGTTCATTGCTCCACGTATAACTCCTGCCGTGTAGGTGCACGTCCTTGAGCTCCAACTCATCTACGAACCTTCGGAAACGCCCAATGTTCCTACGGTTGATGTTGGCATTGTTCTTGTCGGAGGCGTCCAGGATGAGGTTGAAATCCCCAGCAATCATCCATGGCCCGGAAAAGGACGCTCGAACTGTTCTAAGCTCATCAAGGAACTGGATTTTGTCAGCGTCCGCCTGTGGCCCGTACACCGAAGTCAAGCACCATGAAGCGTCCCCTATTGTAATGTCAACAGAGACCGAAAATTCGCCTGCGTGCCGGGGCGTCAGCGACGCATCGTGGGCGCGACAGGCAATCAAAACACCACCTCTGGTGTGAGTAGCAGGCAGGTAGGAGAAGACGGTATAACTCGGACCTAGGCATTCATTCACCACTGCTTGGGAGATTACATTTAACTTGGTTTCCTGAATACAAACAATCGACGCGTTGGCGTCAGCGACGAAACCACGCAGGGCGTCACGTCTGCAGCGCTGGTTCAGGCCGCGGACGTTCCAGCTTAGTATGTTAGTGTTTCGATCCATTGTAGCGCACAACACTCAGGTCTGCGATGCCTAAAAGGCCGCGACCTGCTCGCCCGCCTGTAACAAGGCCGTGGAGAGCTCAGCGTCTGAAAGGATCTCAGCGTCTGGTGTGAGTGCTTGCATGCATGCGAAGGGATCAATGGCTGGTGCGTTGGTCGCTGATGGTCAGAGCCGGGGTCCTGCTGGTCGGGCCGGAAGTTTCCAACCGTGAAAGGAGGTGGCCGATGAAATGGCCGGTCAGTCGACGAGACCGGTGCCGGGTTTTTTTGCCTGCATGCTGCGACACCCTTGCCAAGTGTTTGACTGGTCATCTCAAAATATCCCCGTGGCGGAGCAGCGAAGTTACTGTGTGTAAGAGCATGTCCACCAATAGCCCACAAATCAAAACTCCAAATTTGATTTTGCATGTCGGTTTAGAAAAATAGGGTCTCAAAAATTGCTTCCAACTCCGACAGGGTATGAAAAACTGAGACCTCAAACCTATTTCTCGTAGGACCCACCTGTAAAAAAATTCTCCCGGTGCTCCACTACCTCCAGGCTACGCGACGCCAAGCTCTGCCCCCTCCCCCCGCCCGATTTGCCCACACCGAACGCCGGTCGCGCGTCTCATGCGCCGACCCGGCTGGCCATGCGGAGGAGGAACACCGGCCTAGTCCCGGCAGCAGCCCGACGCCCACGGGGTGGCTCAAGCCCCCGTCGCAGGTGCGTGGACTGCGCCGCCCGACCGCGCGTCGGTTCCACGCCGCGCCGCCCAGCCACGAGCTCCGTGCACGGGCCATGCCGGCCAAGCTCCGCGCGCCGCCCGTCCGGATCCGGCCACCGCTCCGCATCATGCGGCGGCACAGCAGAGCCGCTCGGGCTGGAGGTGGCGGGACCTACAGGGAGGAAGGCGTCAGGCGGTGGTCGTCCAACTGGGTGTGGCGGCGACGCAGTGGGATGTGGTTGTCCGTCCAGGTGGAGGAGGCGGCGGCGTGCGACGTAGCTGGCCGGCCGGCAGGCAAGAAGAGGAGGCGGCGTGGACAACGATGCATTGAGGAGAGAGAGAGAAGAAAAGGAAAGAAAAAGATAAAATAAATGAAAAGATAGTGGGATCTACTTTTGAGAGCCAGGATTCAAAACCCGTAGGAATAAGGTCTTAGGCTGCCGAGTTATTTTGATTAAGCATGCCGAGCGACGTTTGTTTTTATTCAGTCTGTCATCAAGCGGAAACATACATATTCGACGTGGTCCAAGGGACATATCGCCATCCGCGTCGGATCAAGTATCCAATCATCGGCACACGAGGAGACCCCATTGGTGGCGAAGTCCCTTTGACCTCCACCACTAACCACTAGCAAGCCAGCCACCGACCGAGAGAGAGAACTGGAAGCGATCCACCATCCACTCATCACTTGCAGATCAGAGACGACGACGATGGTGAACCGTGCAAGTACTCCGTCCCCGCATCAACGAGGTCCACACGACATAAAATCTCCCAACCACCTGATCTCTCGTCGGTAGCAAAGGTCGAAATGAATCGGCCGTGCAGCGCGAGCACACAAATGAACTGCGCGCGGGGCCTTAATTTGCACTGCCCCGTGGCGCGTCGCTCCAATCTTTGTCGAATCCACCAGCTCCAATCTTTGCAGAACGATTGACCCCGTGCTGGAGCCCGGCCGGCCGGGCTCCATTGGCTTGTCGCCGTCGACTACCGCTCTCTCGCTGCTGGACCACCCGCGCGCGCTGCCATTACGTGCGTGGCGCAAGCCTGGTGCGTACCACAGTGCCCCTGTCCCTGCGCACACATGCAACTCCGTGGTCCTAGTTATTATGTCCCCCATTTTTAGCCCCGAGCAAAAGAACCAAAACAAAACGCACTCTCGATTTTAAATCATCTTGTGCACTCTTGATTTAGTAGAGGCTAATGCAAAGATGATTGCTCCTGCGTGTACGCAGATACAGCACTGGTGGTGGCGGTAATATTCTGTACTGGCACAACCCGGCCAGGGAGTTACCGGTTCATTACAGGTGCATTACGGGTAGGATCGGAGCCGGCGCGTTCCGTTCTAGAGAAAGCGCGGCACTCCACGTTCCACGGGGCGCACGCAAAGCGAGCCCGTACAAAGCGCTCTAGGTGAGCGAGCGAGAGCTGCGAGATAGAGGCGGTACCGGTAATTCTACGTCCGCGCGCACGCCCTGCTGCTTTGTGCGCGCCCGTATTAAATTTCACCGCGCCCGCGCCGTATTACCCCTCTCTCCTCCTCCTGTGGCGCTATATCAGTTACCCGGGCGGGCTGGAGTGCGAGGCTGACGTGACGCGGCTACAGTGCTGCCGAGTGAGTGAATCCCTCGCTCCCGTGTCTTGTTCGGCGGCACCGGCCCCCGGCCGCCCGATCGCTCCCCGGCGTTTGGCTCCTTCCTCCTCCTCAATCAATCCAACACCTGCGTGTGTGCTTCTTCCTGCAGAGGCGGCTGAGCGGTAGTAGGTTAAAGGGGAAGAGGCTCCCTTGTAATGCCGATGCTCACGGTGACGCCGAGGTGGTGGTGGAGCGGTAGATCCACGCGGACGTGGAGGCTCGTCGCCGTCGCCTGCGGCCTCGCAGTGGCAGCTGCACTCGCCGTCTCCCTCTGCTTCCTCGCCACTGGCGGTACTGTGGCTTCAGGTGACTAGCTTCATGTACTCTTCTGAGTTGTTCTCGGTGGTGTGTAGTAGCTTTGCTCATCTTCCTTATCCTTTCGTGGAAGAAGAATCGTTCGTCTTTCCTGTGGGCTTGGAAGTACAGTTTGTGGTTCGTTTCTTTGATCTCCCTGCCCACAGAGGGGCTGCGCGAGTATATATATACTTTTTTTGGTTGCGAATTTGAGTTTGTTGATCCAGTAGTTGTAGCGATGCATGCTCTGCGGCTCTTTCCCTTTTCGAGCGCAATGTTCTGTACTTGGCGATCCCTGCTCATCGCAGTGTTCCTTCTCCATGAACAGATTTGGGGAAGATGACAGCAGCAGCTGCAGCGGCAGCCCATCCCGGTGATCATCAGGTGACCCAGGTCAGTAGTTGCTCATCTCACTTCGTTCATGCACACTACTACAGGCAAAAACCACACGGCGTTCAGTTGGCCGTCGCCGCCGCTTGTTGGCCGCTCCGCTGATGACGCACCGGCAGATGACATGTCGAAATCACCCGAATCCCGAGCCCGTTTGGCATGAGAATCTGCAGCGGGCGTCCATGCATCTCCTCCTCGGCGGATGACGCGCCTGACGCCGGGATCGCAGGGCAGGGCGGGGCCCCTCGGCCGCGGCCGGCCTGCCTGTCCGCCGATCACCAGTGCGTGGTGCGCGCAGCGCAGCGCTGCCAGTGCCAGCCCCGAGTCACGGCGGCGTGCGAGCCCGGGCTCCGACAGCCCGTCCACGGCGGCGGGGCCTCGGTGGCCCACCGTACTGGCGAGCGACCATGCGTCGCTGCCCCGTACACCGCCCCACTGATTGATTACCACGAGCATCGCCTTATGGACGACGCACGGGGACCACTGATACCGCACGCACTCATGGGTGCATCAGACCCGAGCTTAATTTATTTTGAACTGTGCGACTTGTTGGACTGACTCCCTGTTCGTTCGTTCGTGCGCAGGAGGAGGCGTTCGTCGCCGCCGCCGGCCGCCGGCTGCTGTCGAGCGGGCCCGGGTCGCACCCGCCGCGGTGCACGTCCAAGTGCGGCAGCTGCAGCCCCTGCTACCCGGTCCACGTCTCCGTGCCGCCGGGCGTGCTCGTCACCACCGAGTACTACCCGGAGGCGTGGCGGTGCAAGTGCCGGAACCAGCTCTACATGCCCTGACCGTTCCACCGGCGCGGGCGAGAAGGACACGGGATGGCACCCGCCGGTCGAGCGAGCACGGTCACCGGGCGCCGTGCCCTCGTACCGTGGCTGCGGCGCTGGCCGGCGGCCGTGCACCCGCGCGCATGCATGGACCCGTGATCCAGTCGCACGGCCTCTGTCCGTGCGCGACGCGGCCGGGTCGTGCTGGCCTGCCGCGGCTCAGGGACGGCGGCCTGCGCGGTGGTGCATGAGAACCGTGCGGCTGCCGTTGCGTGTACATTGCCGCATCGCGGAGAGCATCCGCGCCTCGGCCAAGGGCCTACCACGAGGCGGGGCAGGGCAGGCCGGCAGGCCGCGGTGGTAAAGAAAAGCTGCGCCTGTTGCCCCCATAGCACTGTCCATACATGTTTTTTCTTCACGAGAAGCTGTTCATATGAGTTGTATTATGCCTTTCTCAACAGCCCAAAAACGTCAAATTTTTTTTCATGTTGCTCTTCTAATCGATTTCTTGATCAGACCAATGGCCATGGCAAACCCTAACCAATGTCATTTCCTACGACCGATCGATCGGTATAGTAGCAGTAATTTTCTTCAGACCATGACACAGCCAAACCAATACTGCCATTTTCTACGATCTCTCTGCTACTGCTGTGTCGTGAATAAAAGGCAACGTTTTCTTCGTGCCGCGATCATGCGATCGACATGAGCTGCACCCGTGCATGCATGCGTGTGCAGAGCAGAGCAGCCATTTTGGTGCGTTTGCTGGTGGATTTTACTGCTAAGCGCCACATGCAAGCCACAGGGGTAAGTGCCACATAACCTGCAGCTGCGGCAGTTTTGAGACCCCCTGGCCCCCCTGGGGTGGGTGTCTGCAGTCGCCCAGGCGGCAGGGCATGTGAGAGGGCAAGTCTCGGCAAAGAAAATCGGGGCCGGTTCTTGTTTCAGAGATGATGCTCGTCGTTCACCGATGCCGCTGAGCCGTCCATCGACCAACAGTGCTGGTGACCTGAAATCGAGCTACAGTGTGTTGATGTCACGAATCATCGGATCATGGGAAGACGACATGCATCGGTCGTACGCGTCCACAGTACCTCGCACCTAATCGTGTCCCCTTTTCCTTAAAAAAAACACAAACAATAGGAAATCGTGTCTCTTATTGGCCCATTCAGAAAGAAAAGCCTGAAAGGCTCTTCGCGGTGGGCCGAGGAAGATAACGGCCTGCACGGGTATCGCCTCAAAGAGAAAAGGCCTAGCTTGTTTCAAGCATCGCTGATCGGATCTACTGGACCAGTGGAGCCCATAGGCCCATAAATATCTCCCTCCAGCAGCTCTCCATTTCCCGTTCCCCACACAAATCTCGGAAAGCCGGGGGACCCACCGCCGAAAGAAGCCAACGCCGTCCCCAGATCGCCGCGCCGCGGCGTCCGCGTGTCGAATGTTCGGCCCCAACCCGACGGCGGCCCCAACCCAGCCTCGTCACCGCGCCGCCCCGAGCCGTCGTGTAATGCGGCACGCCCAGGTCGCGCCGCGGTAGGAGACGACGAGGGCAAATCGAGATCGCCAAGAACCGCGCTGCGGCCGCGTCGAATCCCCCGCGGTCTCTTCGTCCGGCTGCCGGTACATTACCGCTGTCCTTTTGATCGGGATGTTTTGGCCGTCCTTAGTGTTTCGATCCTTGGTTTCCGGTGGATTTGATTGGATGGATTGGCATTTTGTGCATAATGTGGATGCCGCTGCTGATATGTGGTCTTATTGTGCATGCGTTCTGATATGTTAGTTTGGCAGGTAACTGCTGGTGTTGAATTGCCGAGGAATGCGGAAGCTTGTGCATGAATCGATTATCTGTTTCGAACAAGGCCGCGGCTTCATCTGGGTGGATTTTGTCTAGTTTTGGTGAGAGTGGGCTGCATACTGGTTCCATTCCCGCGTGCCCGCCCCTTGCTCTGAACACTCTTATTCTCTAGCACACTGTACAGACCCTGAGATTTGTTCTCGGTGCTTATTACAATGGAGGAGAGGAGCATTCTAATGGAGCGATATGAAATTGGGAGACTCCTAGGACAAGGGACGTTTGCCAAGGTATATTACGCTCGTAATCTTGGTACCGGTGAGACCGTTGCCATAAAAATGATCGACAAGGACAAGGTCATGAAGATCGGTCTCATGGACCAGATCAAGAGGGAGATCTCGATAATGAGACTGGTCAGGCACCCGAACGTCCTGCAGCTTTACGAGGTCATGGCTACCAGGAACAAGATTTACTTTGTCCTTGAGTACGCGAGAGGCGGCGAGCTTTTCAATAAGATCGCCAAGGGGAAGCTCAGTGAGGATGCTGCGAGGAAGTATTTCCAGCAGCTGATCGGCGCTGTGGAGTACTGCCACAGCAGAGGTGTATATCACCGTGACCTGAAGCCTGAGAACTTGCTGCTGGATGAGAATGAGACACTCAAGGTCTCTGATTTTGGATTGAGTGCCTTGGCTGAGTCAAAGAGACAGGATGGCCTTCTCCACACTGCATGTGGAACCCCGGCTTACGTTGCACCTGAAGTGCTCAGCAGGAAAGGCTACAGTGGCGCAAAGGCAGATGTATGGTCTTGTGGAGTAATCCTGTTCGTGCTTGTGGCCAATTATCTTCCTTTCCATGACAGAAATCTTATACAGATGTATAGGAAGATTGCCAGAGCTGAGTACAGATGCCCTCGTTATTTTTCTGCAGAGCTCAAGGAGCTCCTTTGTGGGATCCTAGATTCAGATCCCAATACGAGGATGTCCATCTCAAGGCTAAAGAGAAGTGCTTGGTATCGGAAGCCTGTTGGACTAACAACCCTGAAGGCAGGCGACAACAGTTTTACAAGTGAAGCTTCTGCGTCCGACCTCACAAGTTGCCTCGGTTCTGAGAGCAGTCAAGGCTCACTGAGTATGACAAACTTGAATGCATTTGATATCATTTCCCTCTCTACAGGGTTTGATATGTCCAAGCTGTTTGATGAAAGATACGGCCGAAGGGAGGCACGGTTTACTTCCAAACAGCCAGCAGCAACGGTCTTTGCGAAGCTGGAGGAAGTGGCCCGACGTTTGAAGCTCAAATTGACAAATAGAGACAACGGATTGCTGAAATTGGCCACAGCCAAGGAAGGCAAGAAGGGTGTTCTTGAGCTTGATGCGGAGATATTTGAGATCGCTCCTTCTTTCCTGTTAGTCGAGTTGAAGAAGACAAATGGTGACACGTTGGAGTATCAGAAACTGCTTAAAGAGGACATTAAGCCATCACTTAGAGACATTGTGTGGACATGGCAAGGTGATCAGCCCCAGTCTCATCCAATGCGGCATGCAGAGCAACAGCCACAGCCAGTGACACCACTTCCACCACTTTAACTTACATTATTACCATGCATTAGGTAACAACCAATTTTGAAAAGAAATCTTGACCTACATAGTTACATTTTCTTTAGTCTACTTATTAGCTGCGGACCTCACACAGATTTCAACTGTTATTTGAATAGAGTCAAGTGTTGATTGCAAAGCTTGTATTTATTCAACTGTAATCCATGTGTAAATAAGAATTTACCTCGCATATCTGCAAGATTCTCTCTACGATTCGTCATATTACCATGATACCCTTTTTATGCTTCTTAATGTGACCTATCAGTTATCACGAATTCGCCGCCTCATTTTTCCAAAGAGGCCTCGCAAGGCTCCGATTGCGTGGTGTCGCCGGCTGTTGGTTTATTTTAAAATAATCGTTTTTAATTTAAAATTCTAAAAAAAACTGTCCCAAACTAAATTTTCAGGATCTAGACGTTTTTGTCACGCCATACCATATGGCGTGATTCCGAATGAATCACGCCATATGAAATGGCGTGATTATGTCCACGTCGACATCGATCGTCACGTCGGATTTCAGCGTAGGCGAGGTTGACCTCAATCACGCCATCCCGATTGGCGTGATTGATAGTTTAATCACGCTAAGCGATGCGGTGTGACGGAGACTTAAGTAATTTTCAGACGACGCGGGTAAAAGCAGAGAACAATCGAATCACGCCAAATCATATGGCGTGATTGATAAAGCATTCACGCCATATGAAGTGGCGTGATTCACTCTCTCTCACATCCAATGTTCCTTTCAGCTGATGTCATCTTACGTCATCGAGCTAATTTTTTTAAAAAAATTGTGTAGACTTTACATATAGTGTCCGATTTTAATTCTGTTTTCACCGTTGCATTCTACACGATAAAACGAACAAAACTAGATCTCACTTGCATATGTTTCGAATATTCTTTTTAATAACCTAAATTTCACCATATATGAAGTAGCAATTTAAATTATGAAAAAAAAATCAAAACATATGCAAGCGGGATCTAGTTTTATTCGTTTCGATCACGTAGAACACGAGTGGTGAAAATGGAATTTAAATTAGAAATTATGTGTAGAGTTTATAGAGTTTTTAAAACATGTAACTTGATGATGTCATGTGACATCATGCGAAAGTGACATGTGGGTGTGAGAGAGTGAATCACGCCATTTCATATGGCGTGAATCTTTATCAATCACGCCATATGGTTTGGCGTGATTCGATTTTTCTGTTTTTACCCGCGTCGTCCAAAATTTACTTAAGTCTCCGTCACGCTGAACCGTTTAGCGTGATTGGACTATCAATCACGCCAATCAAGATGGCGTGATTGGAGTCAATCTCGATCTACGCCGAAATCCGACGTGGCGATCGATGCTGACGTGGACATGGCGTGAAAAAACGTCTAGATCCTGAAAATTTAGTTTGGGACAGTTTTTTTAGAATTTTAGATTAAAAACGATCATTTTAAAATAAAAATTCGTTGGGCGGGAGGAAGCGCAGAGCCGACCATTACAGCTTGACGCCTTGACCCGACGGCGTAGTCCCCTATCCCGCGGCTTAGCTTCCTAGTACGACGTCGGAGAGGAACGACAGGCACTGCAGCGGCAGCCCTGGTTTTATCAGTCAGTCAATAGCGTCTGGTTCAGAATAAGCGAGGAACAGGTGGCAGCAGCAGCAAACAAATATTGTACAATAACAGTTGTTTCAAGTAATCTGCGAATACATGATTTGCAGGGTGATTTTCCTCTGCTCGCTTGGACGATCTCCTGCATTTCCTGGAGAAAACAGAGATCAGGACTTCCAGAACACGTACAACGAATCACTGTCTAATTGGCACATGAACTGGGAACTACTGAGTCCAGTTCAGAGTCAGGCCATACAAACGCCAGTAAGGGCTTCATTTTACTGGTGATGCCAGTTTGTAGGTCCAGAAACAAAATTAGTCAAGACCTTAACACCCGAATGATAAACCATGTAACTGCACAATCCAACAGTGAAGATTTAATTGGGCATGTTCTGTTTTCAGAATAGTAAACCATGCACCGCACAAGCCACATTACGAACTTCATGTTGGTTGATGATGGCCAATCCCCAGGTTCTTGAAGGAAATTGTTCAAACAGGTAGCTATTATATACGGATAAGGAATGTTTAACTTGTACTATGCTTGCTGACAGTTTGTTTCCTGGCTGCAACTTGCTGCGAATATTGTTCGAAATCAATTTTTTTGGGGGAACCATATGGTTCAGCACACAAACAGAAGCAAAATGCAAAAGATGTGCTACTTTCACCCGTGTAATCTGATAGGTTTTGCATTTGTTTGCACATATGGCAGCAGTGGCAACCAGCAACGGTGTCACCAAACGGTCCAGAAGCTCAGCAAGGCAGCAAGCTGTCCCAAAGTTCTCGTTCACCGTTCAAGTTTGTGCATATATTCTAGTTTTACACGAGCACACAGATTACGGCCGGGACAGGGAGAGGAGCATGAATTATCAACTTTGTCCATATATCTAACTAATTACACAGATACTGATTATTATTGAGAGCTGTTACTAGTACTAGGCAAACAGCTGCTTTCTAAGTAGAGAAAAAGAAGGATAAACTGCTATCGAACCAACAAAAAATAACTACACAACCTTAGTGCTGAAGCTGCCATGTGTGCAGGAGGCAGCCCGCTTCTTCCTGTTCTTCTGCTTGGCAAGAAACAGAGCATACACGACGAACCCCATCCTCTTCCTCCTTGGCTGACACTGCCTACGAGAAGCACCGTCATGGTCTATCCTCAACGGAGAGAACACTTCATACTTCTGGCTCAGGATCTGTCCCAGAGAAACCTTCTTCCTCGCGTTCGTGCTCTTTATGGGTTCAAAATCGCGGTCCAGCTTCATGCTCAGGATCTGTCCAATGGACACTGTTTTTGTATTCTTCGGTCCAGTGGTCACCAGGCTCAGACCGTTCACATCATATATACCCATTCCTGCTCGTCGAGGTGTCATTGCTGAGTTTTTGAACTTCACTGAATTGTTGTTGCTCGGGCGCCAGTTTTGGATTATTTGATCTGACCGCAGCTTTCGCAGTGTGTCTTCAGCTTCTAGCTTTGCCTTGTTTGCAGATTCTTCCCTCTTCTGTGCCTCCTCCAGAGCCTTCCTGCTTGTCTCAACAGCTGACATTGCCTCCTCCACTCTTTCTAGAAGTTCTAGCTTACACTGGTTTGCTTGATCTAGCTCTTGCATTGCTGCATCAATTCTCTTCCTAGAAGTTTCTTCTGCTTTTTGTGCTTTGCGCACAAGCATGGAGTGCTTGTCAACAGAGAGTGTGACATCAGAAGTAGAAGCATCCATGTCGTTCCCATTGCTTAGGTTTTTCATCTCTGCAAGAGCGATTGCTTCTCCACGTCTTGAAGCTTCCTTCAATTTCTCGGCCATGATGATCCTGAACTGCAGGGTCTTTGTCTTAGACTTTGTGTGCTCAATTTCAGAAGTTAATTCACAAATCCCGTGTTTTGAATCCTCAGCCATCTTCCTGTACTTCTCTTTCTCAGAATTCAGCAGCTTCATCTGCAACCATATTTCAGAAGGCTCAAGGATAGGTTGTGGAGCTTTTACTGCTTGCAGTTGTGTAACGGCTTTACTCAAATCCGATTCTACTGACGAAGCCTTTGCTATATTTGATTCTAACCTTTCACGGGTTTTTTCAAGTGATCCTTTCTCCTTTTCAATCTGGCTCCTTAACATGTTGACAGTATCTGTGTTAAGGAATGTTTTTGCCTGATTCAGCTTGATCAATGTGGTTAGTGGGGATTGTGTGCCTTTTGTGCTCAAGATTGGTGGTTTCGAATGGCTAATGGATTTTGGTTCAATATCAGTATGTCCTTTTGCAGCATTTGTGCCCTCCAATGTTACCTTTTCTATTTGTACTTTCAAGCCATCAATAACCTCCTTTGTTGCCTGTAGTTCTTTCAAGACCTTAAATGTTTCCTTTTCCTTAACAAAAAGCTCCATCTCTAGCTTCACTGTTTGTTCTTCAACTTTCATAAGTTCTACCTCCTGAAAGGAATGGCATCCACGAATGGAGTAAGAATTCTACAGACTAATTTATTTGGAATAGATATAATACTTCACATAGAGAAGAACAGATATGCCCAAAATAGTAAACCAAATACTTCATAGACAGAAGCTGCATGGAAATGGAAAGCAAACCAAATAGTTAAAAGGCAAAAACAAACAATGACAGCAGTAACTTAAAATTCATATGGTACTTGTTCCTTGGTACTCGGTCATCACTGCATAATGAATAGAAAGGTACACTTAAGAAGAAAACGATGCATACTAGTACAGTTAAGGACTTCAGAAAATACAAGAAAAGGACTATTTAATCTCTTTCAGACTCTAACATTACATTTACAGAGGCCAGCTAGTAAAGCTGCAGTGCTCCCCACGTTATACCAAAGATTTTTCTTGGACGCCTCACATGTTCCACTAATGCCAAATGCTTCTGTCGGCATCACGCTCCATACTCAAGTTTCACTAGTATCACTGTCTTAGCTGACAAATTAATAGTTTGTCTTCTCATACTTTGAAAAGATACCCAATATGGTATAGGTTTTTCTCCACGACCCAGACACAAAAAACAAAAAATTGTAGAAGTTAGTGACAAACTAGAACCCCGGAGCAAATATACCCTCCTTTGTGGATATAAGTGTATTCAGAAGAGGCATTGATAGGAGGTGCACATTGTTAAAAGAGCATATTGGGCCCAAAAGAACTTAGGAACCTGTGTATTGCAAAGGTGTTAAAATTGTTGTAACTGTCATGAAGTGCTGTAATTTGTTTTTTCGTAGCCACCCCCACTTAAAAATTTACACCTCTGCTACATCGTCTTTCAATTTGGAATTTGCCAGGACACAAGTAAATTTGCAATAGGTTTTGGACACGAGAGTTGGATAGCTACGTACTGGTTGCTCACAAACCAACAGCGTCAAGATCTGATAGTGGACCTTTATTCCTTGCAATGTCGGGCCGAAGAGGCCATCCGTTCGTAAATGCCATGATGCATTTGGTTCCTTTCAGCTCCGGGCTGATACCAAGCCCCCACAAGGTCATGTCACAATCATCTGCGCCATGACGCCCAACCACTTCGCCGAAAAGGGCACTGCTTACACCCTCCCCGAATTTAAAGCCAAGGCGTTTTCGCCGCTGTACGGTTTAAAGCGAGAAAATTAGCGTCAATCTTGAAAACGCACAAGGGGGCTGCAAATTACTAGAGGAATGAATCCCTGACGTTATGAATTTGTTTGTAGTCAGTCGTCAATTACACACAGGCAGGGCCGATCTCGAAGTGAACCGAGCAAGGAATGCGGCGAAAGCGCTTTCGGAAAGATGAAGGGGAAAGCAATGCTGCGGCGGCGGCGAGGGCGCGTGCCGTTCCACCACCGCCTTGCGTTACGCTTTGTAAAGTGAAAGGCCTCCCGCCGCTTTGCTTAGACTAAACAGAGCGCAAAAGGAAAGGAAAGAGTGAGCTTGGACTGACTGACCTCCGGGCGGAGCTGGACGGGCGGCGGCGCCTGCGGGTGCCGCCACTGGGAGCCGCCGCCGCCGCCGGCCCGGCCGCCGAACAGGTCGACGGCCTGGCGCACCGACTCGAACGGCGAGGACGTGTCCACCTCCCCGCGCCCGCGCATTGCCGCGTCGCCTCCTACCGGTGCGGCGACGGCCACGGGGCGCTGCGCCGCCACGCCCGCCATCGCGGCCGTCCTAGGTGCAGCGAGTGGAGAGCAAGCGGAGAGCGGGGCAGCGAGAAAAATAGTCTGGTCGAGGCCCGTGAAGCCCTCGCGCCGGTTTCCTTCGGCTCCTCCTTGTCCGTTGCGGCACGCGGCCCCTTTTAGCGCGGCGCGGGGAGCCGTAAACAACTCTAGTGCGCTGCGCGGGTTGCCTCCTGCGCTGCTGCCGGTTTGGTGGAGTGCGGTGAGCCCGGCACGGCGGGACCGGGGGAAAAGGCGCGGGCTCACCAAGCGCGGCCCGGCGGCCGGGAAAAATACTCGCAAAAAGAACCTGCCGTTACGGACAGCAGCGGCTAGGTGGGTGGGTGGCGCGGCGGGTTGGTGACGGTCGGCGTCGTGTTGGGGGTTGGTGCCCACTGCTCTACCGTAGTGAGACCCTGCGCTGCGTAGCCAACACTAGCCGGGGGCCGAACAATGGGGCCGATCCGTGTAACGCGCCGTGCCTGGATGGGCAATTGCAATTGATACGCTACAGGCTAAGCTAGGTGCCGATCTCGAGTTAAAAATCGTGCAGGCACATCAAGGTAGGGCAATGAGTCGAGAAGCATTTTACTCTGACCGCACCCATGTCACTTTGGCTTTACACTACGCACCAATTGGTTTCGACTCTCCGATAACGGATATGGCTTCGGTCGATTCCGTACGGAGCAGCCGTCCAGAAAGCCGATCCGAGGGTCCACAGACACGGCGATCGATTGTCTCCCAGCGGTCACAGGCTCACAGTCGCAGCAACCCATGATGGTGCTCGCCCTACAGTGTCGTGACTGTCGTCTCGTTAAGTTTGAAAAATGTTTCACGGACCGGCCGGTCGGCTCCCGCTTCCGCCGATCTGCAAAAGATTCATCGTACCTGCAGAGATGCCACAAAATCCACCGCCTTTTAATTTCTCACCTGCGTGCACGCGAGCTCTCGTGAGGGCGACGTGTCCCGTACGCCCTTGTCCGACGCTGCCTACCCAGGGTGTGTGCGTGCTTAAAAATGCTTACGCACGCTGGTCTAATCCGATGCTCGCACTGCTCGATGGGCCCGGCGAGAGACAGAAAAGAAGGCGGGTCCACCCGACAGAGAGCCACCCATCAAGCGGTTCTTGCCCTCTTGGGATCTAGCGCCGCGCATCCTATTCGTGCGTGTCGGTGGCAAGGCAGGATCAGTGTGCCTCGACGGAGTTGGCAGTTTACTACTACTACCACACCGTGAATTCTCTGAATCAATGCGCCAATCCGGTTATATACGGTACTGTACACATTATCTACTCCTACGAAGATCGGATGTACGGGGGCTGCTCCAGATTTTCCAGCGGGTACGGTAGGTACGCATGACCATAACTCTGCCTCTGCCAAAGGACTCGGGTCCTTTCTACTACTTTTTTTTTGAAATTGTCCTTTCAACTACTAGTCTAAAGAAAAATAAAGAAAACATATTTAAAATATATTTAAAAAATAAAATAAATTCTAACAAAATAAATAAATTTTTAACAGATTTGAATAAGACTAGTGCTCAAATATAATATTTAAAAGTCAACAAATACTTATATTTCTAAACGGAGGTAGTACTTGACTAGTGTGGTGCAGGGTTCAAAGAACCGGGGTTAACCGACCAGTTAACCCGGTTAACCGATAAACCGGTCCGGGCGGTTACACCGGTTGGCCGGTTAACCCGGTTCAAATTTAAAAATTTTCAAAATTTGAAAAAATTTGTACAAAAAATTTGTTAAAAAATTAGAGAAGAAATAAAGATTTATGGTAAAAGAATAATATGAAATTGAGGTTGTTTGACATAGAAAAAATTCACGGAATACAAATAAAGGTAAAAAGGCCGAGAGAACCTTATAACCGGTTGGTTAACCGGTCAAACCGCCGGTTAACCACTATAACCGGCCGACTAACCCTCCCTCTCCCAAATCTAAATTTTCTTTTTTTTAGCTAAATAGAAAACATAGTCGTAGGTAATTTAGATAGAACATAGTCCGAAATTTAAAATAGAAAGTCATTGACATTATTTTTTAAAAGCTAGGTAATTTTCTTGATGTATAATTATTTGTTGAAGACTATGTTTTGGACAACTATAGTCGAGACATGAGTGAAAGTCATATTTTTCTATGTATCATGTATAATTAATCTTGTTGTTGTATGAATTTATGAACAATATGAGTTAGACAACTATATTTGACTTTTCATTGGGCAATATCGTTGTGTTGTGTCCTATGAAGTGGATATAATATAAATTTATGTCTAAAATTATCATTAATATTTTAGGGCATTAATGCATTTTTTCCTATTTTTCTGATTTTTTCTTGATTCTATTGTAATTTGCACTGTGCTCGAAACCGGTCGGCTAACCGGTCCGACTGGTCGGTTAACCGGAATAACCGACCGGCTAACCGGTTGCCAACGGTCCTAAACAAAAAATGAATTTTGTCCGGTTAGCCGACCGGTTTTTCCGGTTATCCGGTTAACCGCCGGGCCGGCCCCGTCCGGTTCCGACGGTTCGTTCGGTTTCATAAACCTTGGTGTGGTGTATGTAGTATAGCGTCCTCTCTCCTTCGGAGCAATAGCACAACTGTACAGGTCCAACAAATGCTACCGTTGCATGGGGAACGAAAGCCTCAAAAGTTTAGGACTTCTGCACTAGCACGCAAGGTTCTCGTAACCGGATTGACCGATCCTGTTTTGAATTGAAAAAACCGATCAGTCGGAAAAATCGACGGTTAACCATTTTACTACAGTGCACAGCATCGTTAACCGAACGAATCGGAAGACCGACCGGAACCGATTCCCCGATAACCTAACCGACCGGTTTCGGTTTCTACCGGTCATGTTAACCATACTCGCACGTCGCCGAACGCGGACAGGAATAAACACGCTCTGCCGCGCTGATGATGCCGGTGGCATTGGCTTGCCGCCCTGTACTGCGTCACAGAAAATTAAAATTGTCGGTAACCGTCTTTGTTTGGTTTTGCTAACTACTCTACAGTATCTAGTACACGAATATAGAAATACGTTGCGCAGTACCGAGTCATGACTGGTATCATGGCCATGTATAAAGGCAGATCTACGTAACGCTTGATGCTCGGGTGAGCAATAAATAATGGTACTCATGCGAACAGTGCACTCATGCTGCTCCCGCTGTTTCTGAGTCATGCAGTCATGCTGTTCCGCTGACGAACTGCGTTCCAAATGTCATGTTACTCCGTCCGTCACGAGGATGGTAACGGTGGGCTGGTGGCTTCACGTCGTGGGTCTGTCTGTTTTGGCCCAGGAATGAATGGATGGGTTGGGCTGAAACCACGTCGCAGGCTGTAGATACGTAGTTGTGGCTCACGGAGCCACGTCGTGGGTATGTTTTGGGCCATGAACGAATGGACGGGTTGGGTCTAGACAACGTTGAAGGCTGTGCGACGAGAATCTACCGCTACTGCTAAAATAGCTTGGCCCATCCTTCCTCCAAAACATTTTTCTTTTCTTTTTCCGTATTTCTTTTCAAATTCGAGCGCAATAACAACATGTGAAAGAGAGACTGTTATAGAATCAGCCCGTTGCTCTCTGTTCCAAAGTTACCGCAGGTTACGTGCAAAGAAAGAAATGAAGGTTAATTCGCAGGAAGTGGTGGTTGTCTACCTACAAACGTGATTGTTTAGCAAGCCCGATAACATATCAACAAAAGGTGATGTCGCCTTCAAAAAAAAAAGGTGATGTGTGCAAGGAAGAGACTACGAACTTGTTTAGTTGTTTAAGCGCATCAGTCCGTGCATGGCACCGATCGAAATCCATGTCTGGAACTCTGGATTGGAGCCTAGCAGTATACGATTGCGGCGGGCCGTCGACAGACATTTTCGCTTCCTCGCGCGGCGTGATCGTCAAGCAGAGCACATGTGGAACGGCATGCAAGGCAACATATTGGAGGTCTGCATCACAAGGTAGCTAGCCCGGCCATCGGGCAACGAGGTGATTTCTGGTGGCGTTGTGGTCGCCCCTGAGCCACCTGGGAGAGACGATGTGCAAGAGAGCTGTAATTTGCTGCAATGGTAATAAGTAGGGCAATCTGTAATTTGCCTGCTAAATCCTAATTTGTTTCTCGCAAACTGGTGAGAAGAAAACCAACATTTTATTAAAAAGAATTGGTACAAACTGTTGTTTCAAAACTTCATGAAAACTTTACATGATGAGCTGCGTACGGACAAGTCCGAAGGTGCCTTATTTGGCGTAGATTTGAAATGTAGGAGCACTATTAAAAAACATATAGTAATCTCTAAAGTTCCTTTGAGCCGATCAACGTGGTTTTGCTTGCAGCGACGTCGTCCGTGGCACGACCTGTGCGCGGAGCGGGTTCACCATGGTGGTGAAGAAGCCATGTTCTGCTGTGAGATCCACCCCCTCACCCTTGACAGGATACCACTCGAAGGCTGTGACCAGGTTTGCAAGAAAGTATTCTAGGTTTACCATAGCGTACCCCATTCCTGGGCATATCCTTCTTCCGGCCCCAAACGGCATCATCTTCACCTTTGTTGCCTCTTTGCTGCCGATGGTCAACCGCACCCCACTTCCTTCTCCGCCCGGCATGAACCTGTCGGGAATGAACTCCTCTGGAGATGTCCATATCTGTTATTTTCCAAGTGCATCAATAACTTAGAAAAAAACTGTAAATTAATTTTAATTAAGTTCTTGCATCAAGTCATTAAATTCCAATGCATGTGTTAGTTGGATCCAATTCTTTTTGTGTGTTAAATAGTGACTCGAGAATCCAGATCTGTGGTCAAATTATTATAATTATCTTGAGACTAGGAATTTTATAGGTAGGCTAGCTCTTCATCATTCTTGTAAGCTTCCTCCCGGTATATCTATGTTATATATACGTCAGTTTGAGCTATAATATCATAATTAACAACTGTCATGTTTTCAACTAACACAGCTTATTATTGAGGTGTACATCATATACCAAAACATGTGGAGTATATGACATATCTTTTACTCTAGACAAAGTATTTATAGGGCACAAAATGTTCCAATAATAATAACAATATACTTTTTCTGGATTAGGAACTATAAAAATCCTTGCATCCTAGATTGCTAAAACAGTTTCGTATACGAAAGTAAGTGTGGAATATTTGAGGAGTTTCGACCAGCAAAAGCAATTTTTTTAAGGATGCTTTAACAGCCAATTTAATAAAAGGCTATTATATATGATTGCGTTGAGATGCTCTCGACAAATTGGACTTTTTAGTAACTAGACTTGGAATAGTTTTGAGGACTCCGTCCATGACTATTGCTGTACCTTGCCATCTCTGCCGATCTCCTCCAGAGAGAAGTTGACCAAGGTGCCCCGGGCGACGGACGTGCTACCGACCACCACGTCACTGCTCATGTGCCGCTGCACGGACGGGATTGGAGTGTGCCTCCGCCGCGCCTCCATCACCACCGCCCGCAGGTACGCGCACGCCTCGCCGCCGGCCGCCTCGACGTCGCCACGCAGCCGGCTCTGGACGTCCGGCTGCAGCACCAGGTTCGCCAGCGTCCACTCCAGCAGCGCGAGCACGGTGCCCGTCGAGGCGCCCAGGTACTCCGACACGAGGCCCACCATCTCGCCGTCCGAGAGCTTCCGCCGCCGGTGCGGGTCACCTTCCATGGGGACCTCGAGGTCGAGCAGAGTGTCCACGTACGACGCCGCTGTTGCGTTGCCCGAACGCTGGCGCTGCTCCTGCCGTGCTCTGATCAGTGGGAGGTACATGTCTTCTTGCCTCCGCCGGGAGCGCACGAGCTGCTTCCACCTGTCCCAGTAGAGCAGCTTAGCGACCTGCGCGGAAATCACATCATGAATTGGATGAATGAACGACACCGTTAGCCACAAGTCTTAGGAAAACAAGATGGTGCATTTGCGTGCACTGCTCGATCGAACGAACCTTGCGAAAGGTGGCGAAGACACGGAAACTGGGGAGGATCTGGAGGAACTCCCGTTGAGCAACGCGCATGGCCTCGACCTGCTCGCCGTCCACAACGCCGTCGCCGAAGCACGTGGCGACGTTGAGCCCGAACAGCGCCGTGTACAGGCACTCACGGACGGGCACCACGCCGCCGTTACCCCCGTCATAGGAGCGCGCGACGATGTCGGCGACGAGGGCGGCGACCGCCCGCTCCCGGAGCGGCGCGGCGCGGGCCAGGCCGCGGACGGGGTGGAACGCCTCGGAGGTGAGGTTGCGCCGGAGCGCGACCCAGTGCGGGCCGTACGGCACGGTGGTGATGATCTGGAGCCGGCCGCTCGAGATGATGGCAGTGGCGCCGCCGCCGGCGGGGCGGTCGGAGAGGGCGTCGGCGCGGCGGACCAGGGCGTCCACGGTGACGGCGCTGTCCCGGACGACGGTCGTCGGAATGTCGCCGAGGCGGATGCCAAGGAGGCGCAGGACGGACTCCCAGTCCCAGGTGATGGCCGGCGTTCGCCACGGCCATTTACTTGCGCTGAGGTGCCGCACGATGCTGCAAAGCACCGCGATTAACAAACTGAGCAAGCTGCCTTCCATGCCGTCTGCTCTCATGCACGAGTTGCTGCTTAATTTCACGAGGTCTTGGCGTGCCAACTTTTATATCTGTATAAGCTGCAAAGAACAATTCTATGATGCGGAACAGATCACTGGCATCACGAGCATGACGTATGACACAATTTGTTAATCTGAGCAATTATGGGGTGCATATGCGGGCGTAGATTAAGTAAAGGGATTAAGCGAAGCATCTATACGTCAATGTCTTCTCGCTCAAAATTGCGACCGTTGAATACGTACTACTGCTATGCAATGTGACAATGTGTGGTTCTTTCTTTCTATATTTGCCCGTGTATTGTCAGAAACGACAATTCGTTTTCAGCATCCCGTGTGAGACAAAAACGAATCAGTGCATCCGAGCAGGCCAGACCTATATGGTTATCCAAAGTATAACGAAGCATATCCCTGGGCATCGTGAATAAAAAACAATTCATTGACATACAAAAAGGAAGATGAATACTTAGGTACTTTGTTCATTTAATAAAAGTGTAAAGTGATTTGCAAAGTCAAACGACATGAAACACACATGCATCACTGGATTCATTAGTCACCGTTAAGAGTTTTTTTTAATCTCACGGACACTTTGCACGTGCATGAAAAATATAGTTATATTATATAGTCAACATATCATTTGAGTTGATATGCAGCTACGATTGTGCATGTCTTCTCTAGAGACTCCAAAGAAGTAACGACGTTTGCTACAAAACTTTTGATGGCATTTCCAGGTAACGTTGCATTCTTTCCATGCTATTTTACGGAGGGGCAAACTTTTGATGGCATTTTCAATATGACGATCTTTCGATGCTATGAGTCTAATTTCCTTTTTTTCAATTGACTAAAAGTTTGAAAACTTTCAATCAACATAATCTGTACTAGAATTTGTATTACTACTTATTTTTATAGGGTTATGTGACATGTAGGTAGAGGGGAACAAATATCAGACTTAATAAAAAATATTTGTTATAGACCGTCCGATATCTCTCTATTGCTGTTGGAAAGTGACGAGGACTTTCAATAAACAAAAAAAAGCTTCATGGCTCCACATATCCTCTCACAACGGTTACATTATTACAATTTTAGTCTCCACTAATAATCCAAGGGAAACACACAAGATCAAAATTATATTTCACTCCTCCCATCTGATACGAACAAGGAATAGAAAGTAGTAACTAGCTAGGTCCTATCATATACGTAGGAGGTCTCCGAAGGCGTCGGTACGTAATGGGATTCTAAAGCGAATCAATAATGTTAAGAGAGGTAGAGGACGGTCTAAATTGAATTGGGATGATTCAACTAAAAGAAACTAGCACGAGTGGAACAACTCCAAGAGAAACCCTTCAACCCTAACTTAGACGATGGGATGAGCAAATTTTGTCGCTTGAAGAATAGGATTTCCGCATTTAAATCCCTATTGCGGAAGAAATTCCACCTATATGACTAATTTTGAATTTTCTACCGTTTCCATGGGGGACTGGCAGCCATGCTGCGTGTGAACCACCACCACCAGTTGATCTGCTTTTGCCCGCGCGACGCCTGTCTCCACTTGACCAATTCCGTGAGCGTGAGGAGAGCCCAGTTTTGTCCGCGAGCGGGGCGGGGTGAACAAAGGCTGTGGCGAACATACCGCCGCAGCTCTGCACCACGGCTGGACAGCTCTTTGCTGTTTCCAGCTTTCCATGGCGTCTGGCAACCTGGGTCTGCCGAAAGCAAAATGCAAACGAAAGCCACGAAGCCATGGTCAGCGTGCGAACCACGCCTTGTCTGATAGTCTTGCTTTGCTCTCGGGTCTTGCTAGCCTCCACTCCACTGAGGCACTGACACGTGTCCTCCTTCGACTCTGGTCTACGCCCCGCAACAGATTCAAACTCCACGCCCAATCGAGGCGAGCTGCTCAAGCCAAAGCCAGTCATGCCCTTTCCTCTCCTCTGATTAAACCCTAAACCCTGGGTACTTCAACCCACTCCATCCTGATCACACTTCACTTCACCCACTCAACTCTTCTCTCGGTGAATCCGACCGAATGGCTTCGTCCGCGTCGCCGTCGTGGGTCATCCTGGACACAATCCCGCGCGTGTCCGCCGTCAGCGAGGTCCCTCCCGGCGGCGCCATCTCCCTCGCGCTCGCCGCGCCGCCGCGAGTCACCAGGCTCACCGTCGGCCCTACCGTCTTCCCCGCCGACCCCGACACGGAGGCGGAGGTCCCCTTCCCCTGCATCCTCGCCGCCGACCGCTCCTCCGGCCTCTTCCTCGCCATCGCGCCGCCGTCCATGTCCGAGCGCGCGCCCGAGGAGGTCCGCATCTGGCGGGCGCCCGACGGCACCGAGCGCACCGTCCGCGTCGGCCTCGTCTCCGATCCGGCCTACCTCGTCCTCGGCGTGCCTGCCGGCGCCGCCTCCCGCGTCCCCGACGCCTACCTCGACGCGTCCAGCTTCGGCGTCATCGCCGCGCCCGGCGGCCGCGGCGGCAGGGCGGGTACTTGGTCGCCGGGCTCCAGAGCATCGTCGGGTGCCGCCAGGTCGACCTCGTCTGCTTCTCGTCCGAGACCGGCGAGTGGGTCGAGATAGAGGTTGCCAACCCGCTGCCCGGGTGGATTTGGGACTTCGACGAGGTCCTCGCCCACGGCGGCAAGCTCTGGTGGGTGGACCGCGCCGCGGGGCTCCTCGCCTGCGACCCCTTCGCCAAGAAGCCGAACATGGCCCTCGTCCCGATCCCCAAAGCAGGTAAGGGGAAGCGTCACCGCGGCTGCGGCTACTGCTCCGAGCGCACGGCCGCGTCCCGCCGGTGCGTGAAGATCAGCAACGGCAAGTTCCGCTGCGTCGAGGTGGGCGGATGCAAGAGCAAGGGCGAGGCCCCCAACATCACCATGCGCACGCTCGCCGATCCCAAGACGGCCCGGTGGACGCTCGAGTACCAAGTGAACTTGTACGAGATCTGGGCCAGCGACAGCTATAAGGCGGCGGGGCTGCCGGAGAAGGAGCCCGTGATCGCGCTCGTCCACCCCAAGAACCCCGACGTCGTCTACTTCTTCCTGGAGGAGTACATCTTCGGCGTGTGCCGGCGAGGAAGGTGGTGGAGTGCGCGGCGCACGAGCTGGACGTGCCGGCGTCGGAAGGTGGGTCATCGTCTTCGAGCGTTCTCGCATGGGAGCTGCCGCCCACCCTGACCGCGCAGCAGGTACATTGCGATCTCCTTTCTCCCCTGCCTGGTGGTGACTCTGCCTGTGATACATTTTAGGTGTCTGTTCTATGACAGAATTTGCCTAAAGCTACTCCATTTAATTTGCATATATGCATAATGATGTACGATCTTCGCAGTCAATCGACACATGAACTTGATAGGTGTGTCCTTGGGTCTCTCTCTTGCCAAGCATTCGGCAAGTATCTAGACGTTCTCTGTTGGTTAATTAGTTTGGGAATGTTACATTTTGGATTTCACGACTCTAACTTCAGCTCCATTCATTAGTGTTTAATGGCCTTTAGGCTTCTTTTGGCTGGCATGTTGATATATATGCATACATGTGTGCGCAGTAGAATTGGGGAGAGCTGGTAATCTATAGTGCAAATTTCGCTTGGATATATATTGGGAATTCATTTAATTTGTTAACTAATTGTTATGGCGAGTGGAAGGCTGCATCGTCTGTCCCGTCCTCAGGATCTTTATGATTTACTAGTTGTTGTCAATGTTACCTCTGTTTCAGTTGAGCTCTTACCTGCTGATTACTCATCTGTCCCGCAGTACTGAATATATACGGTGTATGTCTTTTAAACTGTAGATGAACACATGTTTCAAAAGGCCTTTTGCTAAGTAGTTTCCTGAAATATCATGTTTTCTCTTGAATAGTAGCTACCAGTCACAAGAAGCATATACCCTGTTACATGTAAGTTGTAACTGATGATGTAGATGAATGACCACGTAATTGCAAGGAGTACCTTAGGCTTGGTTCTATGAGCTCTACTCTAGTTATACACAAACGACTGAACATGTAGCAATACGCAGATAGTCTGTTTACCCATGCTTTTTTACCCCTTATATTTACATGTTTTGGACAGGTCAAGTATAATCGTCGATATGTTGCATGCATAAAAAGTTTATTTCTAAGACAAAGTGCACATAGTTGTGCTGACAAGTGACAACAAGAATGTTGTTCAAACTACATAGGGCTGCAAATTCTGAATCTTTTCACAATTGGTGCATGTTACTGATACAGGTTTGCCGGAAGAGTCACAACGGTGTGAAGGCAGAGTCAGAAGCCGAGAAATCTAACTAGGAGTTGACACACCATCTGTAGCTCCCTTCTCATGACTGGTAGACTTGCGGCTGTTTGCCTGCCTTCTGGCTGTGCTGCGTACCATGGAGTCATGGAGATGATCTTTTTTGCTAAGACTGTTCTTAGATAAATCTCTACGAGGCATGCACTCTTTTAACTTTACCGATACCTCGGTGATGCAACTTTAACTTCAGAAGCTCTCACTGCCTGATGGATAAGTTGGTTCTCTTACTGTGGTTCTCTTGATGTGGTTCATCGTACTTATCGGCCTACTTCCTGAATCTGTGACCTATGCATGCCTAGCTGGCCACGGTGTGTAGCGTATGTGTCGACGGACCAGTGCTGTCTAGGCAAAACACCTCATCCACTTGAGCCTGACGGTTCAGGTTAACAGGTTTATCGAGGTTTCACCCAAATGTCCGTGTTGTGCTGCTGCCAAACCGATTTTGCCTTGCAGGTTAGTGAGTCGGGACAAATGCCTGAAGCCCTGAACCTTCCGATCTTTGGGGCATAGCTGGGCTGATGCAGGCCCATCTGCACCTGGTATTCCACCCAACCCAATTGCTGGAGCATGTGCGAGCCCAGTGGCGGCCCAAACTCCAGTGAACAGGCCGCACTAACCCACTTACAAGCAGCCGGATCAGATATGGGCTTTGTAGTAACCGATGAGTTATCTTTTCGGTCCTGGTCAACATTTCCTACCCATGCACGTTCCGTCGTGCCACTTTACATGCTTTTCTGTCAACGAGTCCATCTGTGGGGGTGTACGCAGACGCAGCGCCCTGCACATGCGAGATCTGAGATGCGTTAACACTCAACAACGCCGACGCGAGCCGAAAATTCTTCCAGAATAGAAGAGATTAGACAATTCGAGCGCCGGATCTGGGTGAGGGCCGAGGTGCTTGTTTAATCTTTTTCTATACCATTTTTATACGAGTCGTGAAGCTTAGTCTGGCCGTAATGCCGGAATAAGCAGCATCCTTTAAAAACATACACAAGTGTGCGACCCTCGTGCCATCTATCTTATCCGAGAATTCGGCGGGATCAGCTCTGAAAATGGAATAACGCCTCGATGCTGAGTATTTCACCGTACGATGCTGCATAGTTTTTAATACCAGAATGGTCGCCCCTTTCTCGGAGCTACAGTGCTCCCGGCGGTGCAGGGGACGAATGGGCGACCCTGTCGGTCGTGTCGAGGACTCCACCGTGCACATGTCGCGGTACTGTACAAGTCTCCCAAAATTTAAAGTTGCTGGTGGTGATCGGTAGCGCTACAGTGTCGTTGGCGCCAGCAATGGGTAGCGCGCTACAAACAAGGTCATTAGTGGTGCCAGCAACACGTCTCGCTCCCCAGCTGCTCTCAGCACTTAAAAACTCTCGAGAAAGGCGCGGTACTGTGGCTTAAGCCGCAAGTGACCGCCGATCGAGCGGCAAGCAACGCAACTACCCGGATCCACACTCCGTTCCCCGCGTATAAAACCCGCGCCATCGGATCGGCCGCTCTCGAGCTCCTTGGATCGTGCGAGAGCTCGGCTCCCTCTCGCGCGCACAGCTAGGTAGGCGACGACCACCCACCACCGCCAAATTCTTCCGTTGGGTCCGCTGACTGACCTCACCCGCCCGAGATCAAGAGACCAGGGAGCAAGAGAGGATGCCTCGGCACGGCGGCGGCGCGGAGACGCCGCGCAGCAAGCCGCAGAGCCCGCTGCGCATCCGGCACGACGGCGAGTTCTACGCGCGGCTGCTCACCAAGGAGAGCGGCAGCGCGCACCCGTCCTTCCGCTACTACGGCGCGGGCCCCGGCGCCGTGCCCTTCGTCTGGGAGTCCCACCCGGGCACGCCCAAGGACGACCACTCCTCCGCCTGCTCCGCCGCCGTCGTGCCGGCCATCACCCCGCCGCCCTCCTACCACCTCCGCGCCGCCGCCGGCAACGGCCACCACCACGCCTCCCGCCGCCACCACGGCGGCAAGGCTGGCCGGGCCAACAAGTACTGCGGGTACAAGCTCAACAAGTGGATCAAGATCGGGTTCATCGCCACGGTGTTCCGCCGCCTCACCTTCGGCACCAGCAAGCCGGCATCGGCAAGGTCCTCCTCGTCCCCTTCCGTGAAGTCCTCCTCCACACGCTGGCTCTTCTCCGGCCCCGGCAGCGCCGCGGAGGAGGATGCGCGCCGCGACCTGCAGGAGTACTGCAGCTGCTACGAGCCGCCGAAGCCGGCGACCAAGGGGACGGCGGTGCACTGCCTCGGGGTCCGGCCGAGCCAGTCGTCGTGGATGCTGCAGTTCTGGGGCGGCGGACGGAGGGACCCCGCCGGATGGGTGTACGGCTGGCGCGCATAGCATTGCCGACGGAATTGGAGCATATAAGTGTGCGCCGTGCATCATGTCCTTGTCCAGTCCGCGTCCGTGCCACCATGCACGCAGTGGCGAGCGGGACCGCCCCAGCTAGTTAAAGTGATCTATCCGTAGCAGGGAATTGTACACGATATGGATGTTCCTGCACTCGATCCAGTGTCCGTTACTGTGCTTATTGAGGGCGAGATGAGTTACTCCAACTGTTCGTTTTGGTTGTTTACCGGTGTCGTGCTGCCATGGCCGGACACACCATTTATCGCTGGAACTCTTGTTGTTGTTGCTTAGTGGTGAATGCATGCATACATATTGTCGATCGCGACTGCAGCGGGCACTTCACGTGACCCGAAACTCTCGGTGTCTCTCTGCGTTTTCGACCTGTAGGAATTGACGGAGTTCACAAAAAAAGAACACTGCTTCTCAATGTTGACCATTCCTCTCGATCGGTAGCTCAGTGTGGGACACCGGCCGGACCCTCTCTTATTTCGTATAATATTGAATGCTCTAGTACGCCGAATGATTATATCGACGGTCTACACATGATTATACCGTATCTTTCCACATTTCCGACCGGAACTCGGCTGGTTTCACGAAGTTGGCTGCTCTTTGGTGACGACGACATCTAATCCTAGCAGTTCTTAGTTGTTCTGTTTTCTTCCATGTATGACTTTTGATCCATTTGTTTAGCTTTTGCCTGTTTTTTTTTAAAAAAAATTGTCTCTCTATGCAAGTTGGAACATGGTGATGCCGTGTCATTATATTGTTTTGCTGGATTTGGTACTATAACCGGAGCTAAACAAATGGTGCCACGAGGCTTAAGGACTAACACCTTTATATCGCTCCCCATTTAGTGCTATCCATATTCATAAAAATAGACACTAAATTAGGTGAAATCAACTCTCAAATTGGGCGAGAGCATTTTCAACAAATGATTTTTCAAGTATTACCGTCGTCCGAAAATATAAATAATTTTAGAGTCTAATCAAATCAAACCTCTTAATTTTATTCCTATCATCCTAAACTTGTTAACATATTCATAGAAAATAATGTTGCTAATTCTCCACGAAACAAGTTTTAACAGTATGCGGTATGTTATTTTCATTTTTTTATACATAAAGATAAGGTTCGTGAAAGTTAACATTGCTTTTTGTAGAAATATGATATGCCTTAATATCATATAGTTGTTTATTATTAAATGCACACAAGTATTTGGGGAAAGAAATATATAATACGACATCAAATCTTCTTTAGAAATCAATGAAACAATAAAACCTATATTATTAAAAGACTAACTATTTGAAGCCAAAATAGAGTTCTTATTGTTTATATTAATACATCACCAGGTTCCCATGGATCAATGGATCGTGGTGTTTGTGGCCTTCTTCATAGCATGCTTGGCTCCCTCACTCTCCATGTTCTTAATGGCGACGCTGAAAACCTACGAAGAAGGCTAGTAAGAACAGTCTTTGCCTACATCCCTCCTTACTCCATTGTGGTGCTAGCGGTCCTCAGCTCCTCACCCACCTTTGCTTAACAAGTTTTTTTTGTTCTTCAATGACTTCTTTGGAACTTTAACTTGCCCTAGAATCTATCAAATTGTTAATACCTAGGAAAGGCATAACAAACCATTAGTTAGGCGACCGATCATCGATAGAAAATGCAACATACTTACAACTGATCCATCCCACCATCCAATCTCTATATTTCCCGATGATAGTTATACACCTCCCAAAAACCACATGGCCTGGTTTGGACAAAATGAAGACATAGTAGGAAAACCCAACCTCCCTATTCCCTTCAACTATGCTTCTTCGAGTGAAATCACCCGAATGAAACTAGCAAATTGCTGAAAATATGAAAAATCCTCAAACTAGCTCATAAATTCCGAGCCTACATTTCTACGCACACATAAAACCGTAATAAATTCACAAACACATCCATTAATTAATAGCTACTTAAATAAAAATACTCCTAGATCTACACACGACAACTATATCTAGTATATGCTACTCTTAGTGATTAATGGTGACAGAAGGTACACACGACAAACACAAAAGATTTTCCTTGGTTAGAGCCACCACTAGGAGTAATACCTCCTGTCCTACTTATCTTAATATGTTTGCTTGAGTTTCAGTTTCAAGAGAGTGTTCTAGTTTTCTTGGGCTATGAAGAGTGTGGAGGAGGAAGAAGAGAACCCTCCTGCCTGCACCTGGGTGTCCGTTTTTATGAACCAAGAGGTATCCCACGTTAGCTAGTACAAGGCAATAAATTTGTACACCTAGGAGGACCGGAACCCCCCCCCCCTCTTTCTTGTGCAAAACGCGCTGCCACTATTGTTGCTGCCATGGATCTTGAATCCTTCCCATACGAACTAAAGGTAGTTCATCAATTTATTGTACATGTAGGCTCTACCAAACGTGCATCACATTTTATTAACTTTATGGATCTTGCCCAAATTTGCTTTGCAAGTTTCATCCATCTTCATCGACTTTTCATCCATCATCACTACAATAGACCCAGCCGAGGAAGGGGCTTGAGCCCCCCCCCCACCCACCACACACACACACACACACCCCATCGTGCTTGATATACATGATTCACCAAGGAGAATTTCATGATCATAGAAACTAGTCCAATAAACATTGTTCTTCTAATGTAATTTTGAATATGTTTATAATTTGTTACTAGTAATTTTTATTGTTATTCCAACTGATTTTGTCGTGAATGACAATAGATTAGTCAACTTTCCTATTCTCGTGCCCCGTGATCATTGTCTCACTATGTGTTTCATGACTTGAAGTGTATTTGTTGATAGAGCTTTCCGGAAGAGTTGCTCGACCAAATGAGCATTCCAAGAGATCATACTATTTTGGATATACAGTCTCGGGTATTAGGTAAGCGAAGGCAACTAGCATATAACAAGTACAACGAAATTGTGTCCAACTTATTGGAACTTTAACTTTCTGTAGAATCTACCTAGCGAAGCATTGGTTGGGGGACTGATGGAGAATAGAAAACACATTATACTTGCAACTGATGATTAACCCCGCCATCCAACCTCTATACTTGCCAATGATAGATATAGACCTCCCGAAACCACGTGGCTTTTGTTTGGACAAAAGATGAATCCACATGGATCGGAGGGGAATGGATTTGAAAATGAACTAGTTCCAGTTCAATTACTTCCCAATCCATATGGAAAGTAGTTGGAAAACCTAACCTCTCCAATTCCTTCAACTATGCTTCCTCAAGTGTAATAAATCGATTGAATCTAGCAAATTGTTGAAAATATGAAAAAAAAAATCCTGAAACTAGGTCAGCAATTTCGCCCCTACATTTCTACACACCCAAAAATCCGTACGTAGTTCACAAGTGCGTCCATTAACAGCTACCGAAATGCAAATACTCCTAGCTCTACACACGACAACCATATCTAGCATATGCTACTTATAGTGAGTAATGGTCACATAAGTACTTGCAATATTTAAATACTGTAACTAAACGTCCGGGCAGCTGTCGTTACTACCAAGCAGTCAGTGGGGTATGTACCCTCTTGATCGGGACGTACAAGTCCGGCCAGTGTGTCTGCATGTACACGCGCACTCCGCTAGTTGATTTTTAGGTCCTGCCGGCATTTATCTTGCAACAGCCGTTCGAAGTGGTATTCTTTTTTTATGGCGCTAACGAGCGGTACTATAGTGGTCCCAGGTTTGTGTATATACGTATGTGCTAGAACCAGCTGCACCGCCACCACCGCTCTCTTGATCGAGCACCCAGTCTGCATCGGCTCGAGTGCTCGACGGGACAAAATAATATGTCGTCGTCGGAGCTCGATGGATGCCTCGAGAAAACGCACACCGTTCTAGCGCAATTTAAGAATCGCCCAGTATGCGGTACGTATATGTGGGCGCACGGCCGGTGCACCAACCCTCTTGGCCTCCTCGATCTGTTCGATTCCTGGTTCACCGACGGCGGATGTGGCCGGTCACCGGCCGTGGGGTGTCGCCGTGACCACGTTGACGTTTCTCGAGCATAATTTTACTATTGCCAGTAGTGTAGCCTTCACCTGTTACGCACTTACACAAAACGTGTATCTAGCTGCTGGCGCCGCATATGGTCCAGTCCGGTAGTGCACTGTTCGGTCATGGCGAGGCGGCGTCCTACCAGCAGGACATGGCCGGCCGGCGTACTCGATCGCCCATTCATTACTCCTCGCCACGCGCTTTTACTCACGAATGCCTGGGCGCGCGTCAGTCCCTTGATTCGTACGCGATCCGAGCTGCTGCTTACACATATTGTACCCCTGCTGCCTTCCGATCGACGATGCATGCTATCTGTTCCGCTATTGATGGAGCATCATCGGATCGGGCGATTGGTGTGGCGCAGTTAAGAGGGGTGCGACTTGCGCACATGCGATCGATCTCCCTGTGTCGTCGCTACTGTACTGTACGCGTAAGTGATGACACGGAGCCGAGTACCCGCTACCAAAGCAAATGCTAAATTTTGGTTCACGTTTGGTGAGCTGATCTCTCCCGGCAGCTCCGGTAAACGGGGCAGTAGGAAGACCTAACCACGCATATAAATCACTATATACAAATTAAACTAAGAACTGATCGTGAAGTGTCTGTGTATATATACTTGCAACTAGCGTGTAAAACACACCACAACATTTCTTTGGTGGCCTTCTATATATCGCATTTGGTCATTTTAACACGACGTTATAGAGTATGCCATCTTCTATACATCTGGACATTTAAGCACTGACTCTGCAAACTACGCATTGGCCCGACGGAACAATAACGTCGCGGAGAGCTCGAGTCGTCGTCGTCCTCGCTCACCGACGGCGGATGGTGGCCGGTCACCGGCCGCGGGCGCGGAGGCGTGACCACCGTTGACGTTTCTCTCGCGACGCGACAACATCTGTCTCTAGCTAACCGCATTCGCGTAGGCTTCACCTGTTACGCACAGGCACACATATGTATGCAGCTGGTGGCGCATGGCCCAGTCCAGGTGCACCGTTGATCGAATGATCGGTCACGGCCAGTCGGCGAGAGGCGCCGGCGCCTTACCACCAGGACACGCCCGGGAATAGCGGTTGCTGGTGGGCTGCCAGCCGGCGGCGTACGGGCTCGCCCGCCTCGCGTGCTTGCCGGTTTATCACTCCCGGCCGGCTGCTTTTACGCATGCTGCATATATGGCCATCAGCCTTTTTGGTTAGTTCGTGATCCTAGCTGCTCGTACTCCTGCACCTCTCCCAATTTCCGTTCGGCGATCGGCGATTAGTGTCGCGCAATGAAGATGGACGCGACTTGGGCACCTGGCCGCTCCTACTGTACGTTCTCGTTGTATCTCTGTACTGTACGCGTACTAGCACTGATCGGCGATCGCAGACGACGCAGAGCAACAAGTGATCAGCAGAACAGCCGAGTACTGCTAGCTATAGCAACAGTTTTTGCCGCGCAGGTGTAAGCTTCACGCTTGGTGAAATGATGGATCTCCCAGCAGCAGCTCCGGTAAACGGGGGCTGTACATATACCTAACAACGAATCCAAGTCGCTGCTATTTAACAATTCATGATCAGGAAGGCTACGGATCGAGTATAATGTATAAGACACAGAGTACCTTTTGTCGCATTTCGACATTTGGTCACTTTACAATTCCAACACTGTTAAATTATGCCTCCGTGTGCAAGGTTCGGTGGATATACTGCAAAGTGCAAACCACATTCACGTGCTTACATAACAAAGCACTGTCGTTTATGGATTTCCCTTTTTTTTTTTCCGGATATGGCAATTGTGACGTTGCATAGGCTGGTAGGTGCCACTCGTCCACTTTGTGGTTTCGTTTGTTACGCTACATTACGAAGCAGTAGTACAGTTCATTGATCGCTGGCCGGCTTCCAGATCACAAATAGTTAAGAGGGTTCGTGATTGTGATGCTCCTCATTTCAGTTAACCTCAACTAGGGAATAGTAGCTAACCAGATCGATATGAAAATTTCTCGAATGATGTATTACTGTGTTCCTAAATTATTGTCATTGTTAACTTTTTTTTATTATGTTTGATTAGTCGTCTTACTAAAAAAGAAATATCAAATATTTCTTAAATTTGTTCTATCGCTAAAGAAACTTGAAATATAGACTATAATTTTCTATATTTAAATAAATTTTTGAATAAGACGATAAACGTCATTAAAAAGTCAATAACGATAACAATTTAGGAACAGATGGAGTATGTATGTTTCTTTCCTCTTGTTAGACAGATCTCCTGCTGGGCTTTTGAGCCCGAGCAGCTCAACACGCGTCCCGATCGGGGCGCCCAACCCTACATGGTTGGTGGGCCCCGTCGCACTGCGCTATATAAACAGAGGTGGGGGCCGGGCGCTACGAGTACGAGTTACCGTAGCCGCCGGCGACACCACCGACATCCAAAAACCCTAACCGATCCAGGGAGCGCAGCCGGCGACGGGAAGACTCACCGCCGCCACGACGACGACGTCCATCGACGCCCTGTCCTCGTGGTTCGACGCCATCCTCACACTCGACATGTCGGGAACCGAAGGCGCGACCGGATCCGGATCGGCACCGGCGACATCTTCGCCGGCCCTCACCAACTCCACCGCGCCCGCCTTGACGACGCGGATGGCGCCGTCGTCCTCTTCCATGGATCGTCACCCGATCCACATCTCTCGGTAACCCCTCTCCCTCTCTCTCTCTCTCTCTCCGTTCATACCCGATAGGATGCATGCTACTACTAGCTAAGTCGATGCCTAGATCCCAGCATTTTCACAATGGTACCAGAGCCCCGGTTGCGCATCGATTAGTCTTAGAGTAGCCGAGAGATGAAAACAGATCGAGTAGAACCCTAACCCTAACTCGGATCTAACCCTAACCCTAGGGTTGAACCCCGATCTAGCCCCAAAAGAAACAACGAGAGACGCATGAGCTCGGGTCTTACCTCGTTTCGCCGTCACCGGAACCATGTCCGCCTCGTCGGAAATGGCGGAACAGATCCGGCGCCGCCGCAAGGCCGCTCGACGGCGACGCGCTCATCCTCGAGATGAACGCGCACGCCCTCGAGGGGCTAGCGACGGTGCCTCACTCTTCTTCTTCCTCTCGCCGGCGATGCCGTTCCGGCGGGCCTCGTCGACGGGCGTCGTGCGCCGTAGCGCTCGTGCGAGAGGGAGAGAGAAGAAGCAGAGCGGAACGGGTCGTGGGCCTCCGCGGCGCTTGCGCCATCGGAGTAGCCCCCGGCCTCGTCGCCGGTGGCCTCTTCGTCGGGGCCGCACGAGCGTGCGCATGGATAGTTTTGGGGCTAGTAGAGAGTAGAGAAGGTGGGGTGCTAGGCTGCCGCGGCGTTAGCGCCGGCGGAGCCGCCTCCGGCCGCCGGCCGCCGGCTGCCATGGGCGTGCGCGGAAGAGCTCTCCGCCGAGCTGCGGCGCGGGCCGGGAGCGAGAGCGAAACGGGCTAGGGTTTCCGGAAAAATCGGGAGTCGCCGGTCTTTTATTCGGGCGAAAAGAAAGGGGAGCCGTCCATCCGGACGGACGGTCCGGATGGAGGCGGGCATAAGCTGCGGTGCTGCGAGCTGGGCCGGCTTGGCGGCCCGGTCGCTCGCCCTTGGGCCTAAAGCCCATCACGGGGCTGCGCGCACGGTTTTGGGCCGAAAGGCCGGAAGGTTTGGGCCGCCGGAGCGGCACTTGCTTATGGGCCGGCGGAATTTTTTTGGTTTCGCGGGCCACGAGAGAATTTTGGGCCTATTTTCCCACGTGTATGGGCACGTGAGTAGTGGTTTTTGGGCCGGTTTTTGGGCTCAAAATTACTGAAGGAATAGTAGCATTTTCAGAGTTGTTTTTTGACTGTTTAAGTCCAGTTTTACATGCTTTTTATGCATGTTTTAGATTAAATTTTATCTCTATAATTTTTGAACCAACGGGATAATTTTACAGAGAATAAAATTTCAGATTATTATGCTACTGTTCATGCCTGTTTAAGATATTGTTTCCGCTGCCAGATTAATTATGGGATGAAATTGATGTTTTCTAAAATTAAATTTCGAACCACCGGGAGAAATTTAATTTTTAGCTGCATTTATTTCTGTTATATGTCATTGTGATTTACTGACCAAAGTTGTTAATTGCAATGTCATATTAGACCATTTATGTATTATTTGTCTATTTTCTGCCCAACGGTGATGTAGACTTTAATACATGGCATGGTAGTTTTTATTGTGACTATTGTTCTCACCTTTTTCATGTTGTTTTCAGGATCCTCTCTCGATGAACAGCCTCAAGGACATTCCTGTCCCGAAGGGCGACAACTATGGAGAGTGGAAGAGGAGACTTGACTTCGCCTTTATCCGTGGCGAGGTGGAATGGGTCGTGAACACTTCGTGCCCAACGAGCCGCCTGCTTTAGTCGAGGGCGCAGATGAGTCCGATGACTCTTGGGTACAGAGACAGAGGGACTATGCTCCCACCATCTCATTATATCGGATTGAGCACAGGAGATGGGTGCTAGATAACAAGAAGTGCATAGCTTTGGTCGGAAACACTATTGAGCCCGCTATCTTGGGCTCAATACCGGAGGAGGAAACCATTGCTCGGGTACCTCAAGAGGATAGAGAACCAGTTCACTGGTTCTTCCAGAACTTATGCCACCCAAGTGCTTAAACAGTTTGTTAATGAGAAGTACGAGTGGTGGTGGCGTCGGAGAGCATATCCTCAAGATGAGTGGGATGGTTCAGAAAATGAGACCCATGCGGATAAACATAGATGACAAGCTGCTACAGCATTTTGTGTTGCTGTCCTTGCCAAAGCAGTTTGACAATCTTATTGGGAACTACAACATGAAAGAGAATGATTGGACGCTTGACCAGCTCATCGCCAACTGCATTCAAGAGGAGGACAGAGTGAAGAGCCAACATGGTGGATTTCCTGTCAACCATGTGAAAGATAACAAGGGCAAAGGTCCTAAGTATCCCTCCAACAATGCAAGGGGCAGGGGTCCAAGGCATCAGCCGCGAGCGAGGCAGACCCACGGTGGAGAAAGATGAGTGCATGCACTTGTGGCAAGAAGGGGCACTACAAGAAGGACTGCCCACAATGGCTCGGGATGATGCTGGACAGAAAGCAAGGTGAGAACTTAATCACTTTTGTTAATGAATCCTTGTATGTTGATTATTCTAGATCCACTTGGTGGATTGATTCTGGAGCAACTATTCATGTTGCAAATTGTATACGAGGGTTTCGGAATGAGGAGGGCAACAGCAAGAAACGAAGGTTCCATTAGAGTGGCCAATGGAGTTGAAGCCAAGGTGGAAGCCGTGGGAGATCTTCACCTACAGCTTGCGGATGGCTTCATACTTAGGCTTAGGAATGTCTTTTATGTACCTTCGTTACAAAGAAACTTAATTAGTGTTTCTCTTTTGGATATTGATGGATATGATTGCCATTTTGGTAATGGCAAGTGTGAATTGTGGTTTAAAGATGAATGCATTGGTTTTGCATCCTTACAAGATAAGCTTTATTTATTATCACTTGGTCATGATATGAATGTGATAGAAGATGCAAATGTTGATTTGCAAGATGCGAATGTTGATTTGCATGATGAGAATGAGAATGATGATACGCCCTCGTCATCTCAAAAGAAAAAGAATAAAAAGAGAAAGAGAACTCAACCCGTCTCATCGAAATTATGGCATTGTCGCTTAGGCCATATTTCGAGGGGAGAATTGAGAGACTTGTGAAGAATGAGATTCTTCCAACGTTAGAGTTCTCCGAATTAGAACAATGCATCGAATGCATTAAAGGGAAATTCGTTAAGAAAATTAAGAAAGATGCAAAACGCAGATACGGGAATTTTACGGTTAATTCACACGGACATTTGTGGACCTTTTCCCGTAAAGAGCGTGGATGGTTATGACTCGTTCATAACATTCACGAGATGATTACTCCCGTTTTGGTTACATTTATCCAATTAAAGAGCGATCGAAGCATTGGATAAATTCAAGATATTTAAAGCTGAAGTTGAAAATCAGCATGATTTAAAGATAAAGATCGTGAGATCGGACCGTGGAGGGGAGTACTACGGTCGTCATACGCCTTATGGACAAGTCCCAGGACCTTTTGCAAGGTTCCTACAAGAGAATGGCATAGTCGCTCGGTATTCCACACCGGCGAGCCACAACAGAACGGAGTGGCGGAAAGGCGTAACCGTACCCTAATGGATATGGTCCGTAGCATGATGAGCTACTCCACACTCCCATTGGGCCTATGGATGGAGGCTTTAAAAACCGCCATTTATATTCTCAACAGAGTTCCAACAAAGTCGGTGCCCAAAACACCATACGAGTTATGGACTGGTAGAGTGCCTTCGCTAGCTCACCTCCGCGTATGGGGGAGTCCGGCAGAGGCCAAGCTTTTTAACCCGGATCTTGGGAAGTTGGATCCCAAGACAGTCAGCTGCCATTTTATTGGCTATCCAGAAAAGTCCAAGGGATACCGTTTCTACCGCCCTAACGGATACACGAAGTTTGTAGAAACCGGACATGCCGTCTTCTTGGAGGATGACATGATCGGGGGAGCATGATAGCGAGAGAAATCGATCTTGAGGAGAAACGGGTATACGTACCCGATTTTATGAGTCAAGAACCTTTCTTCTCACTACCTGTTGATGTTGCGCCCGTGATGCGTGACGTTGCGGTGCCAGCACCTGTTGTCACTCCACCCGTCATCAACGAGGAACCTGTCCTTCGGGATCCCGCAGAGGCTGTCGCCACGGATGAAGGGGAGCTGCAGCAGCCTCCTACGGACGATGATGAATTAGAGGAGGAGGTTCCACAAGAACCCCAACCAGAAATTGTGCCAGCTGATGAAGGCCCTAGCAGACCTAAGAGAATCGAGAAAACCTGCTATAAGCGGTGATTATGTATTGTATAATACGAGAAGAATTTCATATGGAGGATGATCCCACCTCGTATGAAGAAGCCATGAGGAGTGCCCATTCATCCGAATGGTTGGAGGCCATGAAAGATGAGATGAGATCTATGAGTCTCAACGATGTTTGGGACTTAGCGGATATTCCTAAAGGAGCCAAAACAGTAGGCTGCAAATGGGTCTACAAGACGAAATATGACTCTAGAGGGAATGTAGAGAAATATAAAGCACGCCTTGTGGCGAAGGGTTTCACACGAGAGGGAAGGAATAGATTACAATGAGACCTTTTCTCCGGTCTCGTGTAAAGACTCTTTCCGAATCATAATGGCTCTTGTAGCGCATTTTGATTTAGAGTTACATCGAGATGGATGTAAAAACGGCGTTTCTTAACGGGGATCTAGAAGAGAGAGTTTACATGGCTCAACCGAAAGGTTTTGTCGTGGAAGGAAAGGAGAAAATGGGATGCCGTTTAAAGAGATCTATTTATGGATTAAAGCAAGCTTCAAGACAGTGGTACTTGAAGTTTGATGGCACAATCAAGAAACACGGCTTTCAAGCGAATGTTGAGGATAATTGCATTTATGCAAAGTTTAAGAATGGAAAATTCATTTTCCTAGTCTTGTACGTGGATGACATACTACCGGCGAGTAGTGATGTCGATCTGCTACAAGAGACAAAGAGATTCATATTCTCACATTTCGACATGAAAGATCTTGGTGAAGCCTCGTATGTTTTGGGCATAGAGATTCACCGAGATAGGAAGAAGTACGCATTGGGACTGTCCCAGAAAACTTATATAGAGAAGGTGTTGAAGAAATTCAACATGCATAATTGTAAAGCCACGCCTGTCCCTATTGCCAAGGGAGAGAAATTTGGGGATTGGCGAAACCCAAAAACAGATATGAGATTGACGAGATGAAGTCAAAACCGTATGCTTCAGCTATCGGGAGCTTACAGATATGCGCAAGTGTGCACACGACCGGACTTGGCTTTTGTCACCGGGTTGCTTGGTAGATTTCGGAGTAATCCGGGCCCGAGCACTGGAAATTGATTAAGAAAGTCTTGCGGTATATGCAAGGCACAAAAGGCCTCATGTTGGTCTATCGGAGAACAGACTCACTCCGAGGTTGTGGGGTATTCAGATTCAGATTTTGCGAAAGATAATACGAAGTCGACTTCGGGATACATTTTCACCCTGGTCGGTGGAGCTATTTCGTGGAAAAGCTCCAAACGAGTATCACAAGCAGGGTCGACTATGTATGCAGAATTCATAGCTTGCTATGAAGCCACGGGACAGGTTAACCGGTCGAAGAAATTCATACCCGGTTTAAGAGTGGTCGATAGCATTGAGAGACCACTAAAGTTGTACTCGCGACAATGAGCCCGCAGTAATGTACGCTCACAACAACCAGTCAAGTGGTGCTACCAAACACATTGACATTAAGTTCTATGTTGTGAAAGATAAAGTCCAAGATCAAACCATAAGTCTTGAGCATATCGGAACCGAGAGAATGCTCGCGGATCCGCTTACGAAAGGACTTCCACCCAACGTGTTCACGGAACATGTAGCCGGCATGGGTTTGAGGGAAGCCTTATGATCTTTGGACTCGGGGCCCAACAGAATAACTCTATCACTCGAATGGAGACACACGTAGTGGCTGTTGAGTCTATCGGCGTTTAGCTGTGACGACGAGATATGTCCTATGGGTTAATCTATGATGGGGTAGATACGGAAAAGAGATCCGGGGGAGATTGTTAGACAGATCTCCTGCTGGGCTTTTGAGCCCAAGCAGCCCAAGCACGCGTCTCCGATCGGGGCGCCCAACCCTACATGGTTGGTGGGCCCCGTCGCACTACGCTATATAAACAGAGGTGGGGGCCGGGCGCTACGAGTACGAGTTACTCGTAGCCGCCGGCGACACCACCGACATCCAAAACCCTAACCGATCCAGGGAGCGCAGCCGGCGACGGGAAGACTCACCGCCGCCACGACGACGACGTCCATCGACGCCCTGTCCCCGTGGTTCGACGCCATCCTCACACTCGACATGTCGGGAACCGAAGGCGCGACCGGATCCGGATCGGCACCGGCGACATCTTCGCCGGCCCTCACCAACTCCACCGCGCCCGCCTTGACGACGCAGATGGCGCCGTCGTCCTCTTCCATGGATCGTCACCCGATCCACATCTCTCGTAACCCCTCTCCCTCTCTCTCTCTCTCTCTCTCTCCGTTCATACCCGATAGGATGCATGCTACTACTAGCTAAGTCGATGCCTAGATCCCGGATTCTCACACCTCCGTGTACTCCACACAGAAAAAAATGTTGCTTGCTTTGAAACCAAACAGAGATAGTGTGGGACTGGTTTTTTTAGGGCAATGGCAGGTGTTGTACCTTTCATTTAAGAGCGAATGCAGTAGTCCAAAACATAAGGCCTAACCGCCTAAGACCATTCTCGATGGGGCCGCCATTGGAAGATACGGACATACGGTCTTGTGCTGGGCTCGGTGGTAGCTCCGCGATTAGATGTCCAGGATTCCAGGCCCTATCGAGTTTCAATATGGGTCTAGTTTCGGTCAATTCGTTGCTTTGGATCTTGTGGGCTAAATCTCCGCGTCGAGACGCTTACATGACCCATATTTGGTTTTGCTTTCTGAAGCCTGTGAGCAGCGGAGTGAGCTGGTGAAACAAATAATTTGTTTCATTTTATCTTGATATTCCTTTTTTCTCTCTCTCTTTCTCTCTTCACAATATTTCCCAAAAAAAGGGACTCTTCTTCTCTTAACAATATTTATATTTTACCCTTTATTTTCTCTTCCATTGTTGTACGTCTTTCCGCTGTGAAATATTTTACAGTTACCGAATGAATTTTCTTCATGCAAAGGTTTGATGCTATGAAAAGTTATTCTTTTTATTCGCAAGGGTGTGAAAAGTTTTTTTTGGCACAAAGGGTGTGAAAAGTTATTCAATCACTGTACTCTTCCTGTTTAGACTTTCCACCACCGTGTTGTCCTTTTTCTGTTTTTCGGTGTAGTGTAGGTGCCTAGGGCATAGCCAGCGTACTAGTACTAGGCAAGGTGCACCTGTCGCCTAGGTCCGGATTTTCATGCTTAGATCCCTTGACGTGTCGTTCATGGATCAGGAACGCAGCCTTCACGCCCCAAATATCTGCAAGAGTTGCATCCTTATTTTTTTTGAGATGAAGAGTTGCATCAATGTCCCATGCAAAAGCAGCAACAGAAAAAAAATCTCTAAGAACTGCCGCAGCCAGCCAGCCACGCACCCCATGCACGTTGCCGGCCACCATCATGCGCGCATCGTCCTTTGCCGATTCTTTTGTCAGAGCGTAGCGTAGCGGCATCCGATCGAACGGGCCGGGGCTATAGCGCAGCGCATCCCCGAGACCCCGACACGTACGCCGCGCGCGCACCACAACTGAGAGAAGAAGCCAAGCGAGGTAAAGCGCGTCACATCGTCCGATGAATCTATTCCCTTGCCCCCTCCGCCGCTGCAAGTAACTGCCTTTGGTCAGCTAAACGTGATGCCATGGCGATCAAAAAGTACCGGACTTTGTACGACCGATCTGCGTTGGTGGCGTCGTGGAAGAGAAGGGTCCAGTCGGTGCTACTGCTCCTGCCTATAGATGCATCGGTGTACAAAAACTGACGAGACATATTCCGATTTGAGAAGCTGACGGAGATCTTGTTTCCACTCTGACATTTCACGGCGCGGTGTGTTTGGCCGGAAATTCAATTTCAGGGATGTTGGCTGCTGCAACTTGAGCCCCGTACGTCAGGCCGTAAAAATCTCATGTATCCCAGTCCGGGGGCGCGTGCAAAGGTCCAAAAACGTTCCGGTCAGTACAGGACTACAGCTAGGCGGCGACACTGCGACGTCCGCGTACGGTTCTGTTCCGGCTCTGCCATTTGCTGCGTTCGAGCTTGCACGGGCTGGCCTGGACCACGGCGCGGCGTGGGCACCCGGACGGCCGGCCAGAACCCTATCCGGCAAAAAACGAGCGGGGTGAACCATATCCGGCAAGCCGTCAATTCCACCCACCCCTGGCGTCGTCGCGCAACGACAAAAGTAACCGGCCGGATCGATCTCCGTGCACCGTGCACGAATGCGAGTAATTTACTACGACTCCTTAATCCGTGGCATCACGGTCTCGTCACGGTGACGCTCCCGGTGAGAACCGCCCGTTGAGCACGTCGCAGTCCTCACTTGTCAGTGTGGCTAGCATCTTGGGCGATCCCGCGTTACCGTTGGTGCCGGTCGCTGTCGCGCCTTTCCTTGTTGTAACAAAAGGATGATTATTATGTTCCGCGCTAGTGCCCGTGTTAGTTTTTTCCGGCATTGCGCACTCCGGTGGCGACGAGCTATAGCTTATTAATTAGAATCTGTCCGCGGCTTTCGTGGTCCGTCGTTTTGTCAGCCACAAAAGGAAAAAGGATTATTGTTCTCCGCATATATCCGGTCGGGGCCAGATCAAAATCAACCACAACGTACACGGTGGAAAAGCAAAACAGAGAAAGTGTGTGTGTGAGAGAGTCAATCGCGCGGCATTCGCACGCCGTCCACACGCGAAGCGACCCGGTCGATTCAGTTCAGGCCTAGCTAGTCATCTCCAGTCTCCACGGCTCCTCCCACAGCCACAGGCCACTGCACGGTGCACGCGCGGTCGCGTGCGGCGCCGGCACAGCGCCTTGGCTCGGCGCCCCGGCCGTCGTAGCGCTCGCAGTCACAGCCGTGACGACGAGGCGTGCGCGTTCCGTCTTTGCCGTGCACCACATGAACGGCGCAACGACTGTTTGTGCAGTGTGCGCTGCTCCTTTCAGGCCTACCCTTTTTTGCTTTTTCTCGATATTTTTGTTGTCACCGAACGGACGGACCCGGAATCGTGTGAGATGCTGATCAGATACATCCATCATACATCGATCGATGTACTTTGGATTTGATTACGGGCGGCGGCGTCGCTTTAATTTCCTGTCTATCGGCTTGGTTTAGGCGTGCGCGTGGTGCCGCCCAGCGGCGGTGTCGGAAAGAGAGCACTCCACTGCGCGCGCTTGCTTCATTCTACAGTGCCTACCTAGTGCGGTGCCTTTGTTTCTCTTTCGGGTTTGAACGAGACTTGGCCGCCCCGGCCGGTTTAGTTTTCCTTTTTCAAATAATCTACACATTTCTAGATTAGCCCGGCCGATTCAACCATGTAGACTGGAAGCGGAATGCATGCATATGCTACGACGATGTAGTAATAAGCACGCCCGATCTGTAGTCCACTGGGGAAAGCTAATCTTCCACTGCCGGTCTTATGATGGTAGACGGCAGTGCACTACATAACCGCCCTGGCGTAAAGCGCAAGTCGATAAGTGGTAGTAAAGCGTTTGTCAGCAGCATAAAAAGCGCGCGCTTTGCTTGACTCCTTCTGTACGTCGTCGCACCGAGAGCAAGAAACAAAAAGGAGCATGCTGCACGCTGGTCGAATGGCTGGCCGGGTCGAGAGCGCAGAGAGGACGGACGACAGGGCCCCCGCACGTAATGCGGACGTTATTCCCGGTCGACGGATCGAGCCGGCCGGGAAGCGCGCGGGGGAACCCGGCACCGGCAAGAGGTCTCCTTTGCTCGATCGTCTCGGCACGCACTGCCGTCCCTTTCGATCCACAGGCCGCATGCAAACCGCCGGCTTCCATCTTTTCGGACGTCGTCTTCGTCGCTTGTCCGCATGGGCACGCCAGAGCCTGGACCAGCACATGCACATGTATGCATTGGCTGATTAGCTCCACGAATCTCTCGCCAGCGGCGATAGGATTATTGGCAGAGAGGGACGGGAATTTGGAAGGAACGGTCGCGGTCTCTCTCGTTCTCAGCTCGCTTGGATCACTTGCTGCCTGGACCGGGTCGGCCATGTAACGTCCGGTGCCTAGCTAGCTAGTGTGGCCGTAGACGTGTGCCTGGACAGGCAGCTCTTTGTCGCAGTACACGACCGAGTTTGAAACTTCCCCCTCTCGTCTCTATCGCACGCGTGGGGGCGTGGTAAAGCTTGCTCGCCTGACGTCTACCATACGTCCCGACTACGTACCCAGGCTTTCTGAAATTCCTCCTTAGTTAAAAACTTCCTATCGGAGACCCTTAAAAAGTATGGTCTTTGTTACAAGACATCATTCAAACACAGATTTGCTAGAGGACACTAATCACTTGTGGTTAGTTGCTGGTGGACACTAAAACTATTAAAGTATTTATTTTCTTATATAAAGAAGAGAGAACATGAAAATAGACCAAATTACCATTGTCATTTGAGGGGCCAAGGCCTCATGTAAATTGGGATGGAGGTAGTATAATTTAAGAGATTGACTTTTGAGAGTATAGGGGCATGTGTCCACCCTAGTTTAATTATCAATTATGATTCAATATACATATCAAATCTCTGGTTATTATACTATTAAACATGTCGAATTAGTTGTATATATATCTTGTTAATGTGTCAACTCATAATTTGAAGTACAGAAATGTCAAATTCATACATCATGTGTCACACCATATTAATTTGGAGGGTAAATATTTCAACTTGACACTTTTGTACTCCAAATTTTATTTTGACATATTAAAAAGACTTATCTACAACTAATTTGATATGTTTAATAGTATAAGCAGATATTCATTGTTTATATTGAACCACAATTAATACTTAAACTAGGGGTGGACACATACCCCTGTGCTCATTGAAGTATTTTTCATAATTTATTGTAAGTAAAATTAATAGTAATCAATATGAAATAAATCAATGATATGATTAGTAAAATTAAAGTGCTCTAACTCAACCATGAAATAGGGGTATTAGTTTCAACTCTAAGGTCACCTCCCTCCTTGATATAATAAAATGGATACTTTAACGACGTAGATGTCCAGTAGCAAATTACCACAAAAGAGTAGTGTCTTGTGACAAAGATACATTTGAGCAGTGTCCAATAACAAATACCACATTTGAAAGGTGTACACTAGCAAATTTTGCCACTTCTTGCCACTTTGCCAAGTGACAAGTGTGCACATGCATGTGACCCAATTTCGTTGCACCTTCTCCATTAAGCGGGAAAGTAAATTTTCCCACAGGTGGGGTGGGATGCCCCCCACCAACGGAAAAAAAGAAAAAATATATATGTATTTCAAAATTTCTAAAAATTATGAATTTTGGTATGTGTATACTTCATATGGTAGAAAATATATACACAAAGTTTCAACTTTAAATTCAACTTTACTTAAAAGATATAAAATTAACAAATTATGATAAAGAGGACAAATTAATTGTTTTGTTCTTTTCTTTTTGGCTTTACTCAAAATTTGTTAATTTTATATCTTTTAGGTAAAGTTTAGTTTAAAGTTGAAACTTTGTGTACATGTTAAAGTATTATATCAACTACACATATACCGAGTTTTATAAAATTTAAATTTTTAAATAACATTTTAGATAGTTATTAGATTTTCTATCTCCGATGAGATGTACCATCGATGTGAAAAAAAATCAATGCCCCATGTTAGGCTATTATGCACCGATCAATAACACTCAGTAGTCTAAGATGATGGATAATTCACTTATGGTTGAGCACGGTAATCTTCAACCGAGAGATACCCATCCATTTTATACAGCTTTATGATTGATGGACTTGGTCAGATCAAACCAGCAAAGCATGTGTTACATGGGGAAGACACGTTCTTTTGATCATAGAAACATATTATGACTTCGAACGATATGTATATCACCGGGTCAGATACTAAAGCAACAGAGACGACACCCAGCAGAATAGCCAATGGCGCAACGCATGTATCTCGATGATGGAACCCGGAGAGCTAGTCGAGATGCTTATGATCTCACCACAGAGAATTTTGCCGCAATGCACGTACGGCAATGGTGTCGCACTGTGTCCACGACTCCACGGTTGATTTGATTGTTTACATCAGCGAGCAACATGGGTGTTTTACCATCGTGCACAGGGTTCCTTGCGTGGCTCTTTCACGCGCCACGACAGAATACGGCAGCCAAGTTGACAGCAAGTACTAGACCAGGGTTGCAGTAGCTGTTGTGATGGCGTTGCCGTGGTCGTGATGTGCATGGCACGGGAGAGTTATTACAGATCTGTGGAAGCAAGGGAAGAATTGTATAGGATCAACGTCAGTATCCTCGTGTTGACCCATTCGAAAACAAAAAGGAAATGCTATCTCTCGTGCTGAAAAGAGACATACTTCCGATCCCTTAATTAGGTCTCAGTGTAGTTAGACCGGTCTGTATATTCTCGGAGACAAATAAAATGCTTGAATCCTCACAAGAAAATGTGGTAAAGTACTAAAGTGTTTGCATGCTCTCTTCGCTTTTGTATGGTTAATCTTCATATCTTGTAGCAAACTGAGCGAACCTCAGCAGGGTTTAGTTTCTTTCTCTGGTGGGATCAATATACATCGTGGTTTGAGTTTCCAGTCTTCTGGAGTTGTTCGTGGGGTTAACATAAGCGTGTACGTAAGACTGCATATGTACTAATGCGTATTTGTGAGTTTCTATGTTCGTAGCCGTATTGTGTTTCATCGCAAAAGAAGAAAAGTTGATATATTGCTGTATAAATTAGTAGGCATTAAATCTATTATTTTTACTAGAGTATTATTGGCTTTTATTATATATTTTTGTGAATAAGCTTTCATTATAGTTGTTATTATGTTCATTTTTTAGAGACTATTCGTTTGTACAAAATACGCAGACATGAGCTATCAGCGATGCCTCTTCCCTCTTTTTGTTGTACGTGTAAATCAGATGGCTCTCGTTCGTAGGTTATAAATTTCCTTCCGTGGCTCTTTCACGGCCTCACGGGCCACGACAGAATCCAGCTTTTTGCGGGTAATAATGCCAAGACAAGTTGACGGTAAGTAATAGAGACTGGATTAATAGCTGTTGTGGACATTGCTGTCACCGTGATGTGCATGGGCGAAGAAGTTTTAGAAATCTGTAAAAAAAAATTCAATTTGGCCGTGCTGCAAGGACTTGTTTCTTTAAGTCTTATGTTGAGTTAGACTGTTTTTGCAGCGTACGTGCCATGGCATACATATTATAGTAGGAAACAGGTAAAATGTTCAACATTAAGATAGTCTACATGACGAAAATACATACTTTCAAACTTTTCAACATTAAGAAAACAAGAAAGGAAATAATACTTTCTTCCTTAAGTAAATCATCTATGACTTCTTTAACCTACATCAAATTTCTTAGTCATTTTGATCATCTTCCTATCCCTTATGACTTTATGATGTCATTGCATCTTCCAAGCTACGTATGCATGGAGAGGCACTAGATCTATACTCACAAATCAGTTTTGACCGAGGCCATTCATTTAGCTAACACAACCCTATTTCTTTTGAGGCACATGAATGTGGAACTGTTTTCTTCCTTAACATGCACGCCAGAAGAAATAAATCCATGATACACTGCCCGACTATCGTGTTTTCATCTAGAACACACAGGAGAACTGAGCATGAAGAAAGATGGTTCAGTCGAATACGGTTCTTGGCTATTGTGTAGGATCCATATGTCACTGGATGCCAAAAAGATACATATATGGAAACAAGAAATATTAAGAATATACAAGCATGGAGCTATTCTAGATTGTCCAAGAGAACACACGTAACTTTTGCCAACAAAACTCTAATAAAACAAAGCAATTCTATAAAAATGAAAATGGACATATAAGAAAAAGCAAAAAATTGTGAATTTTGACAAATCGTCTAACTTTGAAGGCATAGAAATGGATTCTAGTTCTGAGGTTGGAATTTAGCAAACCAAGATTCAAATGGATACCTGGATGGCCTCCAAGGAAGGCACGGAATCCTGATGCCCAAATGTTGGTGTTTGATATTCCATGGTATTTGTTGTGATATTTTCGTGTGAGAGTACACTACAATCCAAAGATTATACTAGAGTAAATATATATGAGGATCGAACGTTACTAGTTTAAATGAATAGGAGAGAGTGGATATATATTCAGCATCTGTAAGTGCAAATCTGTAATTTCTTTCATAAGCATGTACATACATGGAGCTTTTCTAGGTTCTCCAAGGAAGCATACATAGCTTTTGGTCGACGAGACAAAAGTCTAACAAAACGAAATAATTCTACAAAAGGGAAAAATGCCACATGCATCAGCTAGCCATGGCCTATTGTCCTATGGTCCAGAGATATTTTATTCCCCTCTTAATTATGTGGCGCCTACACACCTAAACCCGCGCATCAGAAGCTTCTGGTCCCTTGTGATCACTATCTCCTACATACGTCAGCCAACCACCGCCGCACGCATGGCGCCGTCCTACCGGGGTAGCCTCGTCCCCTTGAGCCCGCGCGACCGCGCGTACAGCGCCGTGCACAGCGCCGTTCCGAGCGCGCACGTGGCGCCCCACAGGATGAAGGTGTCCCGGTAGCAGGCGGCGCCGACGCAGCGGCTGCTCCCGTGCTCTGCTCGCTGGTAGAGGAAGGCGGCGAGGTAGCCGAAGCAGAAGGAGCCGACGGGGATGTTGGCGACCACCACGTTGTGGTTGACGCCGAAGTGCTTGGTCCCGAACAGCTCGCTCGTCGCCGACACGGCCACCGAGGTGATGGCGCCCGTGCACGTGCCGATCACGGCCGTGCAGGCGTACAGGAGCATGTGCTTGGGGTGGAGCAGGAGGAAGAAGGCCGCCGACATGGGCGCCATCAGCGACGCCATGGACGCCGTTCTCGACAGGTTGTAGCCGCTCCTGCAAGGATTTTAGTTAGTACCACGATTCACTTGAGGACCGAGGCAAATTAAGTAAAATGGAAAAAAAATACTAGTAAGACGCTACTAGCTGAGGGTGAGAAGAGCAGAGCAGGCTTACTTGGCAGTGTAGTAGTCCAAGAAGGCGGGAAGAAGGCGGCCGAAGAAGCCAAAGGAAGAGGAGAGGGAGACGAGCGTGGACGCGTCGGCGAGTCCCCGCGACTCGGCGATCTGGCCCAGGTTGTTGAGGAAGACCAGACCCAGCGTGGCACTGAACATGTAGCTCAAGAAGTAGAGCCAGAAGTCAATCCTCTTGAGTAGTTGGAGCCCGCCCACCTCCTCTTGACCCCCACTCTGCTCTTCCTGCGACTTGTTGTCCTCCACCTGAATTTGCACCACCGACACGGGCGCCTCGCCGCCGTCCGAGTCGAGGTCGTGGACCCGGTTCTCCCGCTTGGCTTGCCGTATCCTGGCCATGCTCTCCCTGGCCTTGAGCGCCGCGGGGATCAGCAGCGGCAGCGCCAGCGTCACGTACAGGCTCACCTTGTGCTCCCGGGACGAGAGCCCCGCGGACGCCGACCCGATGCTGCCGACGATGGCGCAGGCCCCGGTCGCCAGCGTGATCACGAACATGGCCAGGAACGGCGCCCGGCTCCACCTCTCGCTCTCGCCGCCGCGCTTGACGAGCTCCACCACGCGCAGCGACGGCGCCGCCACGAGCGTGACGGCCATGGGCACGACGGCATTGAGCAGCAGGTACAGCTTGGTCGTGGAGTACCTCGCCGCCAGCGCCGCGGGCACGGTCCCGGCCATGGTGGTGTAGAGCTTGGCGCTGAGGCCGAGGTAGGACGTGGCGAGGCTGACGACGACGCGGCTGTCGGAGGGGAAGTTCCGGATGCAGAGGAGGTAGCACACCGTGTTGATCCAGCAGATGCCGTTGCCGGCGAGGGAGGTGAGCGCGAACAGGTGCCAGTACGCGAGCCCGGGCCGCTCCAGGAACAGGAACTGCACGCCGTACCCGACCAGCCCGAACGCCGCGCCGGTCACGGCCACCACCCACAGCGGCAGGTACAGCGCGGCCACCCCCGCGAACCACCCCAGGAGCTTGCCGGCGTCGGAGGCGAACGCGAGGTTGTTCAGCTGGACCTGGGAGATGCCCTTGATCTCCTTCAGCTGCGACGAGTACACGGGGAAGTCGGCGTTGGGGCCGTTCACGGTCTGCAGCCAGACGCTGCCCACCAGGCTCAGCCAATGCGACGAGGAAGGCACCGTCGTCATGCTGCAGGTGCACCACGCACTGCTTCCCCCTCCTAGATATGAGATATCGTGGTGCGTGCTGCTTAATTATGCGATCTCCGCAACGGCCAATGGCGATGATGGCGATGGCTGTGGTACTCTTTGCGGTTGCCTGTGTTGTCCATTGTGCGCCACGACAGGGTGCTGCTTATATAGCGCGCTGGGCCTGGGCCGCGAACGACTGGTAGGCCGGGCACCTGACGTACCTGACGGCGACGCCCGCCCAAGGTTGGCAGCGAGCGAACGTATCGGACGAGAGACGACGACGGCAGTAACAGCGCGGCGGCAGTGGCACGGCAGGTCGCGCGAGGATTTGAGCTCACCAGGTGCCACACCACAGACAGTGCGCGCGATTCAAACGACCGTTTTTTTTCCCGGTCCGTCGTCTTCTATTGGAAGCTAACCCGCCCGTCTTTCGTCAACATTGGAAAGCCGCCGGCTTCTGGCGAAGAAGACGAGAGCGGGCGTGGAACGTGGGCGGATTCACGGCTCAGAATGCACCGGCGAATCACGGTAGCAGCTCGCCGCGGCCACGCGCCGGCCACGACGACGGGACGGACGGCCACCTCTCCGTGGTCTGGTTGAAGACCGCGCGCGTTTTTACTACTACGTGTTACTCCGGTCAAGGAACGTGTTCGGCTTGCAAGGCCGCGCGCGTCACGTCGCGCTGTCAAACCGGCGGAGGCTTTTATGAGGGTCGCGACTGGCGACACACGGCGGCTGAGCGTCGTAACTGCAGCCTGCAGGGCACATCGTACGGATCGGAGGAGGAAGCGAAGAACCGGCGGCAACCTGTGTGTGGCTTACGAGTTGACGGTTCCTGACGTCTGAGTTTGAAGCCGCACCTGCAGCTGGCGATCTTCGCCGCCCTGATTGATTTGGTGCTTCTGATGTGAATCGTTTCACACACCGGGCGCGAACCTCATATTTTCATGCGTAATGTGCATACGTATATATGCGCCCTTATCCTGTTCCTTCCACTTGCACGCTTCACAAATCAAACCAAAATAGATATCCGGGTTCGTGTTCAGGTACCTTGGATTACCATTACCAGGCCACACGGTGGATATAACCTCGTGGGGTTACGGTGGGGGTCATGTCCAGTCATTTCGCTCACTTTTGAGTTCTTGTACACAACTAGCATCCCGGTGAATTAGGCAGCATATCTATTACTGGTCACAGGTTACTAGTTTAGAACACGTTGTATAATGCAGTCACGTGCAGATATATGTAGACCGAGAGTTCGGCAGGTGTCTGTTCATCATATACGCAGCTGGCAAGCTACCGAGCAAGATTAGGATAATACTACAAGTACGAGCATACTGTATTCTTTGGACACATGTCCATGCATTGTATTACTGATATGACAAAAGTTGTATTACTGATATGACAAGAGTTCGGATTAGCCTTGCATGTTTCATCCTCCTGAGCTTGGTGACCGTTCTTTTTACTTTATATGATTAATAAAAAGGTCTCGAACAACAACAACAACAACAACAACAACAAAGCCTTTAATCCCAAGCAAGTTGGGGTAGGCTAGAGATGAAACCCATAAGACACAAAGTTAGAGCAACATAAAGGTCACGGTTCCGGCACGTCGATTGCTTGCCTCCAAGCGCTCCTATCCATAGCTAATTCTTTGGAGATATTCCACTCCTTAAGGTCTCTCTTGACCGATTCTTCCCAAGTCAAGTTAGGTCGACCTCTACCTCTCTTTATATTATCGGCCCGCCTTAGAGCCCCACTACGCACCGGTGCCTCCGGAGGCCTACGTTGGACATGTCCAAACCATCTCAATCGATGTTGAACCAATTTCTCCTCAATTGGAGCCACTCCTACCTTATCCCGAATATCTTCATTCCGTACCCGATCCCTTCTTGTGTGTCCACACATCCACCGTAGCATACGCATCTCCGCTACACTTAATTGTTGGACATGTCGTCTTTTTGTAGGCCAACATTCAGCACCATATAATATTGCCGGGCGAATCGCGGTCCTATAAAACTTACCTTTTAGCTTTTGTGGCACCCTCCGATCACAAAGTACGCCGGATGCTTGACGCCATTTCAACCAACCGGCTGAAATTCTATGCCTAACATCTTCGTCAATCTCGCCATCCTTCCGTAGCATCGATCCTAAGTATCGAAAAGTATCCTTCTTGGTCACCACCTGGCCATCGAGGCTAACATCTCCGTCCTCATGTGTAGTCAAGCTGAAATCGCACCTCATGTACTCGGTCTTGTTCCCGCTAAGTCCGAAACCCTTTGACTCTAACGTGTACCTCCACAGTTCTAACTTCCTATCAACCCCCGCCCTACTCTCATCAACTAGGACCACATCATCGGCAAAGAGCATACACCAAGGGATATCGCCTTGAATATCCCTTGTAACCTCATCCATCACCAAAGCAAATAGGTAAGGGCTCAGTGTCGACCCCCGATGTAGTCCTATTTTAATTGGAAAGTCGGTGGTGTCCCCATCACAAGTCCGAACACAAGTCATCGCATCCTTATACATATCCCGTATAAGGGTAATGTACTTGGTTGGAACTTTGTGCTTCTCCAAAGCCCACCACATGACATTTCTCGGAACTTTGTCATACGCCTTCTCGAGATCAATAAAGACCATGTGCAAGTCCTTCTTCTGCTCCCTATATCTCTCCATCAATTGTCGCATTAGAAAAATCGCTTCCATGGTCGACCTCCTGGGCATGAACCCAAATTGGTTTTGGGTCACTCTTGTTACTCCTCTTAGGCGATGCTCGATAACCCTCTCCCGCAGCTTCATCGTATGGCTCATCGACTTAATCCCACGATAATTAGTGCAACTTTGAACATCTCCTTTGTTCTTGAAGATCGGTACTAATATACTTCTCCTCCATTCTTCGGGCATCTTGTTAGATCGAAAAATGAGGTTGAAAAGCTTAGTTAACCATACTACCGCTCTAGCACCGAGACATCTCCACACCTCAATGGGGATACCATCGGGACCCATCGCTTTACCTCCCTTCATCCTCTTCAAGGCCTCCCCGATCTCTATCTCACGAATTCTCCTCACGAAGCACCTGTTGGTATCATCAAATGAAGCGTCCAACTCAAGGGTAGGGCCCCCATTCTCCTCATTAAATAACTTATCGAAATACTCTCGCCATCTATACTTGATCTCCTCATCCTTCACCGAAGTCGATCCGCACCATCCTTGATACATTTGATTTGGTTTATGTCCCTTGTCTTCCTCTCACGGTTTCTAGCCATCTTGTAAATATCCTTCTCCCCTTCCTTCGTGCTTAGTCGTTGATAAAGGTCATCATATGCCTGGCCCTTAGCTCTACTCACCGCTCGCCTTGCTGCCCTCTTCGCTATTCTATAACTCTCAATGTTGGCTGCACTCCTGTCAACGTGTAGACGCTTGAAGCAATCCTTCTTCTCCTTGATAGCCTTTTGCACCTCATCATTCCACCACCAGGTGTCTTTCGCTTCCTGTTTGCCTCCCCTACTCACTCCAAACACTTCGAAGCTACCTTCCGAACACATGTTGCCATCTTTAACCACATGTCGTCGACGTCTTCTCCCTCCTCCCAAGGTCCCTCATCTAGCATCCTCTCCTTAAAAGTTTGTGACGCTTCTCCTCTTAGCTTCCACCACTTTGTCCTCGTGGTTTTGGCACGTTTGCCCCGATGGGCACGTATTTGAAAGCGGAAGTCCGCCACCACAAGCTTGTGTTGAGGAACAACACACTCCCCGGTACCACCTTACAATCTAGGCAAGCACGTCCGTCCTCCCTCCTAGCTAGGACAAAGTCGATCCGGCTCGAGTGTCGTCCACTACTAAAGGTAACTAGATGGGATTCCCTCTTCCTAAATAGGGTATTCGCTATCAACAAGTCGTAGGCCAACGCGAAGCTTAGGATCTCTTCCCCTTCTTGATTCCTAGTACCATATCCAAAGCCCCGTGTACCCGCTCAAACCCTACATTTGTCGCGCCCACGTGGCCGTTAAGGTCTCCTCCTATGAAGAGTTTCTCACTAATAGGTATGGTACTAACCATACTATCCGGATCTTCCCGTAACCGCCTCTTGATGCTCTCACTAAGACCTACCCGGGGGCATAGGCACCGATCACATTTAGAGCCGAATCTCCAACAACTAACCGAACAAGGATAATCCGATCGCCTTGCCTCCTCACATCTACAACTCCATCCTTAAGGCTCCGATCGATCAAAATGCCTACACCATTCCTACCGGATGTTGTCCCCGTGTACCAAAGCTTGAAGCCAGTATCCTCCACTTCCTTCGCTTTTTGACCCTTCCATTTAGTCTCTTGGACGCATAGGATATTTACCCGCCTTCTAGTTGCTACATCGACTAGCTCTCGTAACTTACCCGTTAGGGATCCTACATTCCAACTACCTAGGCGAATCCTAGTTGGCTCGGCTAACTTCCTTACCCTTTGCACCCGTCGAGGGAGGTGCAAAGACCCTTGCTTATTTTTCACTACACCCGGGCGTAGATGTAGCGCGCCACTAAGGTTGCGGCGATCCGGCCCTTGCTCATTTAACACCACACCGGGTTCCGATGTGGCGCGCCACTAAGGTTGCGGCGACCCGGCCCTTGCTCATTTAACACCACACCCGGGTTCCGATGTGGCGCGTCGCTCAGCAGGGAACGCCCCAACGAATTTCTTGTGGGTTTCATATCCATTTGAGTGGCTAAATAGTTGTTGGCTCGCCAAGCCTAACACAACCCCTCCTCCTTTATCCGGGCTTGGGACCGGCAGTGTTGAGACGACTCAAGAAAGTCTTCCAGTCAACACTCGGCGGAGTTATAAAAAGGTCTCGAAAAGAGCTCTAATTAAAAATATAAAATGTTTGACATGAAATTGCTAGAGCTCAATCGTTCCAACATTTTCAATTTATCACCCAACTACACTAGAGATATAAATAACCAACTCATTAAATGAAAAGTAAAAGTTTAAAAAAACTATAGGTATTGTGATATGATAGTACAAAACTACATATTTAAAATAACTTCACAAAACAATAGAAGTTGCTCCAGTTTTATTGAAGAACTATACATTTTGCCACTTTGTACTGACAGCTGGCTTGTAATTGGAGCCCACTTGTCTAAATTTACGAGTT
>JAUNZO010003510.1:0-97375 GCA_031894775.1 Chloris gayana
CGGCCTTCGGCCCACCGGCCCTCCTTTGACCTATAGTCGGCGACAATGGGTTCCTTGGTCAAAAACCGGCGTCAACGGGACGGTTCCCCACGTTTTTGCTGCGCACTCGGCTTTCTTCTCCGTTTGCGCCTCTTTTCCTCCTCACTCTCGTTCTTCCTTGCGAAATCCACTTTTCCGCGCGTTGTCTCGATTCGATGGCTTGCCACCGCTCGTCCTCTCGCCTCTAACGCCTCCGCGGGCGGAGGAGTGACAGATGCGTCGGGTTCCATATGTCGTGGATCTTCCGCGCCAGACCCAGGAGGGCCCGTGCATTCCTGCTGTCATTGACCTTCCTCACGGAGGACACGCTAAACCGGGTGAACCTGTTCTGCGTCTCCAACCCGACGGACCCCACCTTTTGGCCCCTAAGGCTGGCTACAGCAGAAGCCCTATCGGCGGAGGTGGATGGTGATATCGTGAACTTTGCCTTCTACCTGACGGCGTTGTTGTTCCTGCCGTTCTCTGATTTCTTCATGGAGGTGCTAATGAAGTACCAGCTGCGCGTGGTGCACCTTTCGGCGAACGCCATCCTCACCCTCGCCATGTTCACGCACCTGTGCGAAGCCTTTGTGGGGGTGGTGCCATTGGTATGCGTGTTTCGACAACTATTCTACGCGACCCTACGGGGTGGGAGCAACAACCCTGTGAGGTTGATCTGTCTGGTTTGCCATTCGCAACCGGAACCTCTACATCGAGTAGGGCATCTTTGGCAAGGTAGATGATTGGAAGAAGCACGGGATGTATCTGTCCTCCAGTGCCATCCGCAACCGCCTCCGCTTTCCACGACAGATGCTGGAGGTTGTTGCGAGTAGTAGGAGCAGTTGCCGGAGAAGCGCTCGCGACTGGAGCCCGTGTTCTAGCGCATTCTGGCGCTAAAGGCGGCGGGACTGGAAGGGAGCTACGTTGTGTATGATTTTTTAGTGAACCACATCGCGCCGCTTTGCCTGCGTTTCAAGCTGTCGTGGATGTATACACGGACTACACCTACCCTGTGCGGACCGTGTGTGGACGCAGGCCCGACTTGAGGGACCGGACACTACGGATCACGTTCAGGCAGCTGCTAGGGCGCGAGATGCCCCCAGTGATGGAGTTCTCGGGTGATACAGAGCTGCTGCATCATCGCTCGGGGAAGTTCAGTATCATCGGCCTGATGCTGATGCTAGGATCTCTGGAGCCGCTAGCGCGGCCGGAAGCACAAGACGACCAGCCTACCTCATGTGAGGCAGAGGGCTCGACACCCTGGGAGAGGCGTGTCCCCCCGCGCCGTCAGCGGGCCGGGACGGGGAGCTCGGGTCGACGGAGCCCGGGTTGGCCATGGACCTGAATGGCAAGGGCAAGGCCCTGACCCCGTCTCCGTCGTCGGATTTCAGCGGGGGCACGACAGCAAGGAGGATGTCCCGGACTCCTCGAGGAGCAAGGCGGTCCGATGGTCGGCGGGCACAGATTCCCCCGACATGCCGCCGCGGAAGTTTAGACAATAATATGTTAGTTTTATTATCTTCTAAAATCGCTAACTCGTGCAGCCGTATGGGTTGCTAGGCTAGTCTTATATTTGCTAATTGGAAGCTTTTTTTGAGGCCTCCACATTAATCGGAAGAAAATACAAGAAATTCTCACAAAAAAGCAAAACATCCAGCCATCAATCTACATACTTGATAAATTACAGCCATCAGATCCAACACAAGTAAAATTACCCACCTTTGCCACTATGAAAATATCCTAACATATATCTAAATACCAAGTCATGTATCCCTCCAGCACACGTATACGGTCGACACCCTATTCAACAATACAGACTTCTCTCGGCCAACTGACATACGTAATACGTAGGTTCCTCTTTCCTGGTGGCCCTGCCGCCGTTATGCTGATCTCGAGGAATCCCAACGAAGGGGCCTGGCTGCTCGAAAGCCAAAGTCAAGGTCGATGGGGGCTTTATGACCATGGTAGTGGAGAGAGTTCGCAGGTAGTCAGGTGCCAGAAACTTGCTTCCATTGCTGCCCGGTAAAAGAAGGTATTTTAAAGGGGAAAAGCAGCGGCTCAACAGATCTTGATGAGAAAAGTCATTGCCTCTGATTATGCTAAAAAATATCATGGTGTGTCCTCAACAAGGTGCTCCGATCATCGCTGTATAGATAAATATGCACTGCTACAGGATCTCACGACGTTATGATTTGGGGTATCCGGCAAGTTAACACGTCCTGAGTAAGCATGTAATTGTTTTTATTGACTTGGCCAGTTTAATTTTTACTAATATAAAGTGTTTTTATATCATTTAGTTATAACATATATTTACATCTTCTCTGGATATATATTGTTCTCCTCACATATCTTTCAAGTTATTCGTATATATGATCACAGTTAGCATTTAGCAAAGGAAAACTGATAAGCGTCAGGAGGGCCAGCATTACCGCTTGGCGTTGGGGAACCATTGGGGTCAAATAATGTTCCATTCTACCATGCATGCTAGACTGATCAGTATGTAGAGGATTTTATGGTGAGTTGTTTTTAACTTACTCGAACACCAATTATATGTCAGTAGCAATTGCATGGTAGAATGGAACATCATTTTTTTTATGAAACAAAAGACAAGAATTTCTAATTAAATTTTGTAGTAATAATATGTGTATAGTATCTTCAGGTTTTTTTCACTAACTACAGTTTATGAATGATTATGAACAATAGTTATATAGAAAATCACTTAAGATGTGTTTGGTATCATTTTCTTTTGAAAGTGGTGCAATTTATGTTTCTTTTTAATAATTTGATTAACTAGCCCGTGCGGTGCACATGTTGATAGACTAGTTTAGCAAATAGTAGGTGCAAAACAAACCAAAGGGTAGTTTAGAGGGTTATCCAATCTACTTATATATAAAAGATGCAACCCACTACAACTCTTTAAATGTCAATTCTCTCAACTCTCATGCTGCCACATCATCTCAATAATTTCTACGTGATGCTTGAGTCTCAGATGTCCATTTGTCAATTAGCAACTTAGATCCATCAAATCCAACACCGAACATAGATGTTAAGGAATACTTAGCATCACATATAGTATTAAGGAATTCCGCAGCAAAGCGCGGGATATGACCTAGTTTCAAAGATAGTTGGAGGAAGTAAAGTGGACTTTATCCTAAAATAAATAGATCAAATTGCATCCGTTAACTAAAGGGGAGAAGGGGATATGAGTATTAATTATTAAAAACGCAGAGATAGTAAACTCATAGTCTCAAGCACACGAGCATACATCCTAGACCAGATATCCAATAGCATATACAGAAGGAACAGAATTGCTGATATCAACAATTGGTTAGGATCAGGCATTTCGATACAATACGTTGTGTTGATGCTTTCCCCTGTGAGCCATGAAGAACCAGCAATGACAGGATCTGTTGGTAGCGCAGAATATTTGGGACTCGGGAGTAGTACTAAATACATGGGCAGTAATAGGTACAAGATTCCTGCATCCACGTCAAAAGGAAAAAGAAAATCTTTACCTTGCTTGATCCAATAGATAAATAGTAAGGAACAAAAAGAAAAGCAAGGTCGTCGCATGCCAATTTAGTTAGTACCTGATGGTGGTGTTGATTTGTTCTTATGAGTAATCTTGAGGGATGTCTAAGATGTGCAATGCAGAAGCAGGACCGGTGCGCTCTTTGGTAAGCTCGACCTTTGTGTGAAGGGGATATGACCCATAGCCATTTTTCGCAAGCCATAGCCAGATAAAACTCAGGAGCTCCCTCCTCTAGCCAACTGCGACATGTGGATCTCAGGACGTGACTTGGAGGCGGCGTAGATTGTGAGCCGTATCCACACCTCCTTGAGCTCCTCTAATGTTTCCTTTCCAGGCGGGGGATTGAACTTTTCGGGATCTGCCCTGATCTGACCCTCTGACAACTCTTGGAACTGTTTCAGTGTATCGACTGCACTGGTAGTAAGAGGCAGCAGTGAAGGTTGGGTAACCAAAAGGTGCATCATGTAGCGGGATAACTTTCGGCAGACATCCACTAAAACCTTGGTATCTCCTGGCGTTGTATGTGTGGCCTCAACGTCTGAACGAGTGTATTTACCCAGGTGTACCTCTGTAACCATATGCAGGAAGACAACAGCAAAACCAAAATCCTGGGCGGTCTCAAATAGCGCAAGTCTCAAACAAAGACCAAGATTTGGCCATGCTCTGGAAACTGATAAGCCATTAAGAACCTCTGAGAAATACACCATCATTTCATCAGCCTTGACATACTCTGTATCTAAATACTTGCTCATCCAAAATAGTTTCTTCTTTTCAATACTCACTACTGTCGCCAACTTTCTGGTCACTGTCATGAATCGTTGATTGAATGATGGTGATTGGTGTTTGCCACTACCCACCAACCAACCAAAAAAGTTATATTGTCCCATCACACTTGACCATAACGGCTTCTTCTCTGACCACCCAATGAGATCATTAGTAAACAGGAACCAGGAAAACCCTGCAAGCAGCTCACAATTCTGAGCCTTGAACCATGCCCAGGTCCACGGTGATGCCAAATGAATTGTCACGGCACAAAATTCTAGGAATAGAGCTCCGACAAATAATGAATAGGTGATTGCAATATCAGCTCTGCGATAACTTTGCCTGTCACCTTCAAGGAACAACACAAAAGCAACCACTATACATATCTGCGAGATAAATCGAAGTATGATACCACTCCTAGTCCTGAGGACAAGAGCCTTAGTGTAGAGATCGCTGTATAGTATGCCAAGCTCAATCTCCAATAATTTGAGCGCTTTACTTGACCCTTGCCGTTTAGGACTACCCAGGGAATAATTGACATCGAATATACGTGCCGTGCGTCACTACGGGAAAGAGAGTGTATGCCGTGTGTCAGAAACTGTGCCGTGTGTAATTTGTCGGGCACACACGAGTGTCTTAAGAACAGCTGGCATGGACCGCATACCCATACAAACAGTGTTGGTATAGCTATCCCCACGAGTCACTTCAGGCAAACGATAGTCGTATTGATTTCCAGGGCAGGTCTCAAGGACTGAAAAGCTCCCACATCGGAGAGACCAGGTTCTTTCTCCATACTTGATAATACCAGCTACAAACATAAATATACCTGAAACTATAAGGTTCATATTATGTCTTCCAATCGACTTCCAGAAAACATTTATAGCAAGGATAACTTGCACCAATAGATTCAATAAATGCCTCAGCCACAAGTTGTTGTCCTCCATGGCGAAAGCAGTGATTGTGTCCTGTCCGCCGAGATGGACAAGGAGGAAGGGAACCCAGAAGAAAGCTAGCGGGTGAGTTGCACTCAACGTGTCCCTTCCTCTTGCGGTATCCTCATGCTGTGATAGGTAGCCTAACGCATAAACTGCTACAATGTCTGCTCCCAAATAAGCTAACCAAATGGAGAGCCTAAGGAACGTGTTGGTGTTACGTAGTCGAAGGCCACCAGTAATGAAGAGGAATATCTGTATTGAGAAACTTAGAAGCACTAGCAATTGAATTTCCCAGTCATAAAATAGTTTGATCAAATTCCCCATTGTGCACTAGATTGTCCAATGCCTATGTACCAATGATCACCTGCTGGCTACAAAAACAAGCACCATTAATCATGAGGATGAAAGCATGTTATTGGCAATAGAAAACTTCATGGTGGTTTACCATACGAGTCCATCAACCCATGCGCATGCATACATAATTGCCGTAAAAAAACATAAATTGTTTCGGTTAAGAATAAATTTAAATCATAATTTTATGTTTTACGCTGAAAATGAAAAGCTATATTTTCATAACTATCAAGTGTGTACTCGCTGAAGTTACCATTTTATTGTCGCAAATTTATTTCTATAGTAATCAATTATCTATATTCCTTTGTTTAGCAGTTTTCACTGATTCGACATAAGTTTATATTTTCCATTGAATAACTTTATAATCTTATATTTTCCACCATTGTGTCAATGATAGGTGGGGCCTACCTGCATCACTGACAATGGCATAGACAGGATAGGTGGTGTTTGCAATGGAATTTGAAATATTATTCCTGTAATTTACATTCTAATTTTTCAGTTTATTTTCCTTAATTAGCCTATAGGTACTACTTTTTGTTGTCAATTTGTAACAGGAAATTGTTGTAACAATACACATAATTAGCGATGCTATAGTTCAATCACATATGAGCTGATAGATTGTGCGGCAAATCATCTCATTAACAGTTTACAGGAACTGCAACAGGGTATGACCGGTTTAAATATAGTACTGGTGTGACGAATCTGTAGTTTCACTAGTTTGTCTTGATTCCCATTTTACATTGTAGCAGTACATATCTCTCTTAAGGTTTGATGGTAACCGGTTTAAATATAGAATGCATGCACAGGATTATACACACACAGGAATCTGCCTCATGGCCTCATGCATGGACCACTATGTTTTCCTCCACCGTAACAGGAAGCGGAAAACTTTAGCAATACTCCCGCATGGAATTAGAGAAAATGAGTTCATATCATGCACGACGCATGTTTTCTTTTCGAGCTATAATATTGGAATCTGGACTGGACTCGTATTGTTTAGAAGTGATATTAATGTTAGGGGTGTGCCCTGTCTGTAGTAAAGGCGTCTAACTTACCATCATGATCGTAGATTATTCTGTATTTAGATCTTGCTGAAACCATGATCGACCATTGGGGCGACCTGCTCGTGGCACTCCGAGTGTCTGCCATGTTACTGCTGAATGTATATGTGCTTGGCTACGCTTGGATGGGAAATACAGTGTCGTGAATCGTAATATGTCCCTTTCTTATATAAGGCGAAGCCAGGCCGAGGGGCCGGAGAGGCGGGAACGATCGGCCTCGCGTACGCGAGGCCAAGCCGCATCTCGCGCACCCTGGTGGCCCAACCTCCGCGTCAGTGCGTCAGTGCAGCACACGGTGAGCACTCGGCAGGATTGCCTTCAGATGGTGGGCCCCTTGTAACACGTACAGTCCTCGTTACTTCTCTCGATGACAAACATTCTCATAGTATCAGGATTTTAATATTCTTTTCTCTTCTCATCTCCTCTCCGTTCTAAATAAATATATGTAGACATTCATTTACAATATATATTGTATCATTACAAAAAAGTTAAACCTTGTTGCACAATGAAAAGATTTTGCTCTATATTACATGGATATTTCACTAAGTAAATTATTTTGTTTCAAATTTTGTTCCAAGTTGATATTTTCTAAACCGCTACTTGAACAATGTATTTCAATATATACTATTTTTAGTAGTTTTGTTCGGAACAATGTTTTTCAAGAGATGTCGTTTTCCATAATGGAATAAACTATTATACTATTTGTATTTGTTCTGTAATTTTTTTATTTTCATTCCAAAAATCAATATTACACCTTGCGTTCTAGAACAAAATAAATTTGTTTCAGAACATCACCTATTCTGGAACAACGTCTTTGGAACAAAAAGGTTTTCTTCCTAGTTTTTTCTGTGTTCTGAATTGTTCTAGAACAATACCCTCTTGTTCAGAACAAAAACACTTTGTTCTGGAACAAACTATTATATTATTTGTATTTATTCTGCAATTTATTTTTATTTTTATTTCAAAAACAATTCAATAATACACCTTGTGTTCAAGAACAAAATTAATTTGTTCCAGAACACCACCTATTCTGGAACAATGTACCGGGACAAAAAGGTTTTCTTCCTATTTTTTCTGTGTTTTGAATTGTTCTAGAACAATACACGCATGTTCCAGAACAAAATAATAGTTTGTTCTGAAATAAACTATTATACTATTTGTATTTATTCTGGAACTTTTTTTATTTTCATTAAAAAACAATTCAATAATACACCTTATGTTGCATAACAAAATAAATTTGTTCTAGAACAACATCTGTCGTGGAAGAATTTACTGGAACAAAAACGTTTTCTTTCTAGTTTTTTTCGTGTTTTGAATTGTTCTGGAACATTACACGCTTGTTCCAGAACAAAACAAAAGTTTGTTTTGAACAAACTATATACTATTGTATTTGTTCTGGAACAATTCAAAACACAGAAAAAAACTAGGAAGGAAACCTTTTTGTCCCGGTACATTCTTCCGGAACAGGTGGTGTTCTGGAACAAATTAATTTGTTTCCGAACACAAGGTGTATTATTGAATTGTTTTTGGAATAAAAATAAAAATAAATTGCAGAACAAATACAAATAGTATAATAGTTTGTTCCAGAACAAAGTGTTTTTGTTCTGAACAAGAGGGTATTGTTCTAGAACAATTCAGAACACAGAAAAAAACTAGGAAGAAAACCTTTTTGTTCCAGTACATTGTTCCAGAACAGGTGGTGTTTTGAATCAAATTTATTTTGTTCTAGAACGCAAGGTGTAATATTGATTTTTGGAATGAAAATAAAAAAATTGCAGAACTAATACAAATAGTATAATAGTTTATTCCATTATGGAAAACAACATATCTTGAAAAACATTATTCCAGAACAAAACTATTTTTCATGGAAAACAAATAAAAGAATATGGAACAAAATAGTATATATTGCAATACATTGTTCAAGTACTAGCAGTTTAGAAAATATCAACTTGGAATAAAATTTGAAACAAAATAATTTACTAGTGAAATATCCATGTAATATAGAGCAAAATCTTTTCGTTGTGCAACAAGATTTAACTTTTTCTATAATGATACAATATATATTACAAATGAATGTCTACGTATATTTGTTTAGAACAGAGAGGAGATGAGAAGAGAAATGAATATTAAAATCCCGATCCTATGAGAATGTTGTCAACGGGACAAAAGTGACAGAAGTAACGAGGGCTGTACAAGGAGGCCCACCATCTGAACGCAATCCTGCCGAGTGTTGCGCTGACGCGGGGGTTGGGCCACCAGGGTGCACGAGACGCGGACGCGAGGCCGGTCGTTCCCGAGCGCTGGACCACGGGAGGTGCGCGCGAGACACGTTGCTTTCTCGCGCACGCGACCTGGATCGAGCCCCCGGAGAGGCCTTAGCAGGCCGGCACACCCACCAACGCCGGCAAGTCGTCCCTTAATCCCTCTCCTCAATTAAATAATGGGGCAATTGTATGGTTGCCCCTACTTTCAATGCCAACTCTGTTTTTACCTCTTCTTTTTCATCTTTACATATATGCCCCTATTTTCTGAATCTGAAATATGACCCTATTTTCTGAATCTGAAAGTTTGATTTACCCCTATTCTGTCACTATGATTTAACTGTGTTAAATCAGCTAGTAAAAGACGATTTTACCCTTGCACCATTTTCCCACCATTACCCCTCGGTTGAAATTGAATTTATATTTAAATTCCAATTTAGTTACGACAATAAATCAAACATATTTGGATAATATTTGATTCTCTTTTATGAATGGTTTGAAATTTAACTAAAATTTAATTAAATTTGACAACATTTCATCTTTAATTTGAAAAATTAGTAGCTCTTGCTAGGCCCAATCAAGCGTAAGAAATATCTCAGACTAACTAATTCAATCATAACAGAATCGCAATGCTAGAATTAGTCATCAGTAAGCAAGACAAGTCGTACAGTAGAGCTCACGAAGTTAAAAAGGGGATCGAATCAATCCGTAACAAAGATCTGTTCTCACGTGTGCTAGCATCCAACTTTCCCGAAGAAATTCGGGCCAAATTGCTACCAAATCACAGATCGAAAACTCCATCAAAAAGGCTCCGCATATGAGGCAAAATTGATAAACTATGGAATAATTGAACGGGGCTGCCGGCGTGCCGCTGTCGCCAATGCCGAATCACGTGCCGCCGCCTCTGCCGAACCGTGCGCCGCTGCTGCGGAATTGCGCGCCGCCGCCTCTGCAGAACCGTGCGCTGCAGCCGCGGAATCTCGCGCAGCCACCTTCGCTGAACCGACCATGGCCCCTGCTAGCCCGCGCTTGTTGCTCTGGTCCGGTTCCTCCCGTGAACAAGCGGAAGGGGAAAGAGAAGAGAGGTTGGGGCAATAGGGTCTTTTACCGCTTCATAAATTGTTTTCTCTTATTTTTTTTACAGCTTTAATCTATCCAGTGTTAACGGAAGAGAAAATGAGGGGTAAACGGAAGTTTCAAACTGAGAGAGTAGCGGCAACCATGCAAAGATGAAAAGAAGGAGTAAAATCATAGTTGGAGTTGGAAAGAGGGACAACCATGCAATTCTCTCGTTAAATAACTATATATTTTACAAACCAGCACATGTAAGAGGAACTCCGGCGACGGGGCCGCCGGGTCCACACCAGCTTCTTCCCCCGCCGTACTAACTCGTCGGCGTTGAGGTCCCCCACCCTGACATCGCCCAACCACTATCTCCTGCCGCCCGCTCCGACGACGCCCCCGCTGCCTCCGCCTGCGTCGTCTCTCCCACCATCACCACCGCCTAGCCAGCCTGCCACCCTCGAACCCCCTTTGTAAGGCCAGAGACAATGGAGCTCGCCGGAGAACCCCCAACCCAATCTCCAGTGAGAATTGAGCGTCGACTGAACAGTGAACACACGCGCGATTTCAGTTGACGGAACAGGAGGATTTCCGTATTGATAATTGATAATTAAAGTTTATCAGAGCCCCACAGCTAAAAGGAACAGAACCTATAACTGTATCGTCATAGGATCACACTTATTTAGGGGTGTGACATGGGTCCCTATAAATGATATTTTTTGCAGATCTGAATCCCTAACCTTATTAAGCACACCACTAATGTCCAAATATCCACTACCGGAACGTCATAGGCCACCTACGGCAACCATCTTCCAAGTGTGCTAGAGCACCTTCGCCGTGTGCCGGAAGCAGGTGGCAACTTAGCGTTTTCCGGTAGTGATCCATCACTAACTTAAAACATGCATGCCGATGTGGTGTGCCAACGTGACCACCTTATTACGATGTGACTCTTTAACCACTTCACCTCATCCTGTTCCCGTACTTTCCCTGCCCTATATGAACATGACTTGGAACTCATATGCTGACTGACTAATATTTTAACAGATTTATGTGCATGAAGTCATATCCATGCTATATATGATTTGACGTGATCTATGCCCGTATAAAAATTGTAAGGAGAAAACAATGATGTGTGGAAAGTTTGACAAGCATATTTCTATTCAGATATAGAATAATGGGAAACTCTGGTGACCAAATAATCATGCGTGCAGCTGCGATAACCTAATACTGATAAAAAGGATAGTTGTGCTCATTACCTTAGATTGGACGGATGTTTTTCCACTCACAGAAAAGCCAAAGGATATTTCTTGTTTGCTGTGTCCTGTGAAACTGCAGCAGCGCCATTGCGCAGTCTTAATTTAAAGAATGCCTCAATTGAGTTTATGTTCCTTTCTTGTGATATCAAAGGACAGGTGCTAAAGCAGAACTCTTTCAGGAGATGCTGCTCTTTTGTGTATACGTTTCTTGAAATAGCAGCAAGGGTAACTGAAGATATGCTTTTCTTACATTCTGGGCCATAGGAATTGCTACATGTGTGACGCATTTTAAGCAAAAGCGTTGCAGCTATGTCTTTTCACTTTTCTTCTGTGTATGACACCCATCTTTCATTGTCCTATGGGTGCACTCATGTTTTGCAAGGCAACAAGACGTAAAAGAACAATCGAGATGACCACAATTTCGGATATGCTACCTCGTTCTTTTGGGAAACATGGCTGTATTCATCAAGCGGCAGAATTAAAGAGCAGGAGCGATTTTTTTTCAAAAAAAAAAGATACTATCATTTAATCCAGCATTTCCAGAAATTATGCATACCAACAAAATTACAAGAAACAAATTGATTTTATAGCTAACAGAGAAAGATATTTCATGCATGCACTACAAGAATCGCCCACTATAATCGCGCCTCCCAAAACTCATAGCTGCGGCAGGCAAAACGAGCCACAACTACAAGCTTACAATGGGAGCGGGGCTGCATAGCTGCACAAGCCGCCCCTATAGGGGCTCAATAGCGGCGGTTGGTGTTGTGACACGTTGTTATTGAGCCAGAACCCTTTAATCACGGACTGCATTATCAAACACGTCCATTAACCTCTTTTTAGACATGATTGATAATAGCGATTTTTTTAAAAAAATAAGATACTATCATTTAATCCAGCATTTCCAGAAATTATGCATACTAACAAAATTACAAGAAACAAATTGATTTTATAGCTAACAGAGAAAGATATTTCATGCATGCACTACAAGAATCGCCCACTATAGTCGAGCCTCCCAAAAACTCATAGCTGTGGCAGGTAAAACGGGCCACAACTACAAGCTTACAATGGGGGCGGGGCTGCATAGCTGCACCAGCCGCCCCTATAGGGGCTCAATAGCGGCGGTTGGTGTTATGACACGTTGTTATTGAGCCAGAACTCTTTAATCACGGACTGCATTATCAAACGCGTCTATTAGCCTCTTTTTAGACATGATTGATAATGTGGCCCACCGCTAATGCCATCTATAAGTACTGTTGGGGGATCTAGCATGGAGTGAGCTTCGCGTGGAGCAAACGCCTTCACCCCACATTTCTTCCTAATCACTAACATCAACCACCTAAGTGAATGCGCAGGTAAACCGGCGGAGGAGCGGGCGCGTGATGGCATGAAGTGCCGAGCCGACCGTGCGATGCAAAGCGAGGCCCACGGCCGGCAACGAGGTTGGTCATCAAGCCGGATGGAGCGGAACCCGGGCGAAGGGCAGGCGCTCGGGTGAAGCACCGCTCCGCCGTGCTTTCCAGCCAGGCGCCAGCCAAGCCGCGGGTCACGCGTGTCTAAGTACATTGTCCGGATCGCCCTCGAGAGTTACCGCCTTCCAATGGAAACGGGGGCACCGACTAGGGGTAGAATGGTTATGTAAAGATGTGGTTCCCTAGGACTATAAAGGGAGACCAAGGATCGTCCGTAAACACACATGTAATCTTGAGTTAACTTTGCTTGTGCAAATGTTATTATCTGGCCGCCCTGTTCATTTCCTTCACATACTTGTTTGTTGTGTTCGGTATGCTAAGTGAGTTGCTCGCTTTAGCATACAAACATTGGCACCCACGGTGCGTGAGCTCGAAGTCCAAGCTCACGATGACTAGATCCACAAGAACAGTAGCGGCAGCTCAATCACTTCGAGAGCTGCTGGCGGGACCATCAGGAACCCCTTCAACGCGTTCGAGAGGCACACCAAAGGCCACCACCGCAGAGGAACCATAGACCGGAACTACTTCAGATCGAGCAGTCCCCAGCCTCGGCAAGCGTTGAGGGCGTAAATAATTCACTCCGCCAAGAGAATCAGAACCTAGGCAAGATGCCAGCAATCCATGAAGAAAATGAGCCCGAAGACAGCGATAGCTCGGGGGACAGCGCAACGCTAGGTCAAGAAGTTGAAAACGTTCGAAGGGACAATCAGGCACTGGAGGAAGTAAGAAGCAATCTAATGCAAGAAGTAGAACTCGAGAGAGAAGTTGCTGCAAGAAAAAGAAGCATTGCTTGAGGAAAAGCGCAAGCATGCGGAGCTTGCAAGAGACGTGAGAAGATTGCGAGCAAGAGCGAAGAAGAACATCCGCTCGAAGCCAACAACAGCAACAATCAAAAGTGATTCAGATCCAAAACTCAACACAAGCAAACGAAGAAGAAAATCCAAACCCGACGTGAAGTATTGCCCATCGGAAGGCCCGGACCGATCATCATCGACAAAGACTCCCCATTGTCGGAGGGGCTTCAAAGAGCGCCATACCCTGAGCATTTCAGAATGGGAACAATACCAAAGTACAAGTATTGGCTTGTGCATTGGAAGGACTAGCATCAACATGGTACGACCCAAGGTAGTTCCTCATCAGCTACGAAGCAACCAGAGATGAAGTGGCACCGGCAAAAGTATTGGCTTGTGCATTGGAAGGACTAGCATCAACATGGTACTTCAGCCTACAGCCGAAGTCAATTTACACCTGGGAGAATCTGAGGGATAAAGTGATAGCAAATTTTAGAAGGTTCATGGGTGCTTCAGAATCACTAGAGAATCTCGGAAACATCATGCAACAACCAAACAAGTTGCTCACAAACTACTACAGAAGATTTCTTACGCTAAAGTCCCAATGTCCCAAAGTTCCGGAAGAGTTGGTAATCGAGTATGCCATACAAGGGCTTCACGCGAGCCCTTTAAGTTCAGAATTCGCGAAGAAGCGTCCCCGACACTGCAATACATATGCAGCCAATTCGAAGAATATTGCCGATCAGAAATATATTAAAGAGGCGGATTTCGAACCAAAATCAGTCTCGCGAAAACCAAAACAACAATTACGATAGGCACAACAAGAAGGCGAAGACCCGGGACAATGTGCAAGCAGGAAAAATGAATAACATACAGGCCAAAAGCAGCGAAGAGAGTGACAGACCAGGACAGCAGGGCCAGCAAAAAGAAAAAAGCACAAAGCAACGGCAAGGGCGGTAACTTCGCCAGCCGTAACGGCCAGCATCAGCGTAAAAAGCCATACTGCATCTATTGCGAAGGTCTTGTAGGCCATAAAACACTGGATTGCCCAAGGACAACAGAGATAATGCGTAGGCTCGACCTTGAAAAGAAGCAGCTTGAGAGACCGGCAGAGATAAACCACACGACAACAAGCTCTTGGCCGCAACAACCAATCCACCAACCAAGCATCCAGAATCACTACTACCCGCATCAGCCCTGCTATCCAACTCCTTATTTTGGACCAAACCATCACTTGCAACCACCGCAGTTCCATGGCGCAATTACCTCACACCAAGCGAAGCAAGAGAAGTGCATATTTAGAACTGCTCCCGCTGCCATCACCCAAAATCGAAGATGTAAGCAAGCAAGACAGTCGCGCCCAACCATTGCCAACAAATGGATTCATCGAAATGATATCGGGGGCTCAAGCATTGACTTCGAAAGCAAGAGGTAGTGAAGAGACTACTTTAGGCTAGTAAACACAATTTTCGTAGAGGGGCCAGTCAAGAAATCCAAATGGTCGCACATGGCAATAACATTCACGGAAGGCGACCTCGATTTGAAGAGCTGCCCACACTTAAATGCTTTCATGATCGAAGCCCACATAGACAAATGGAGAATTGATAAAGTCCTCGTGGACAAGGGCAGTCAAGCAGACATAATCTTCCATGGGACACTGCTAAGAATGAGGTATACTGACCAGGACTTGAAGCCATCAAATGTCCCACTATACAGGTTCGGCGGAAAGAGAGTGAAGCCAGCATGAAAAATAAAGCTGCCATTGTCCTTCGGTGATGCAAGAAATCCAAGAACAGAGATCATCACATTCGACATGGTCAGGCTAAACTACCCATACTTCACAATACTAGGGAGGTCAACAATCAAGACGTTCAAAGCCATGATCCACAAGCATACCTCCGCATGAAGATACCCACAGCGAAGGGCATGATCATAGTAAAAGGTGACCAACAGTTAGCAAGTAACATAGAAAAAGGGTTTACACCAGGAGTAGCAAATATCCACAACATCCAAGTGCTTGCCAAAGATGACTCAGAAAGAGAAGCGAAGCAAGCCAAATTTACAGCTTCCGAGCAAGACAAGGGCAACAAGCTAACAAGGATAGCAAGCATAGAGCAGGCAGAAGCAGTCATCTAGCGCATAATGAAGGAAAACTTCGCACCACGGGCGATCAAAGCAAAGGAAAAGTCAAGCGGCGAGAAGAGTCGGGGCCCTCGCGAAGTAGAAGGATCTAGAAGCCACGCTTAAGCCGAGGAAGTTTTATTATTATTCTGCCACGCTTAAGCGAGGAAGTTTTATTATTATTCTATCCTTTTTCTTATATTTTTTGTCATTTTTCCATGCTACATAATATATTTTTGAAAGTGGTAGTACTTATTGATTGAAAGTAAAATTCTCATCCCTTTTATTACCCCATTATCTCCATTTCCCTAAATGATTTTGCGCTTCACGCGAGAAAAAGGAAACATGTACAAACTTTACGCTGCTAGGACCCACGTGTGACAGGGTAGAAAAAATATGTGGCGTTTCGTGCGGGAAAAGAGAAATGGCAAAGCGCGGATGAAAAGCACGTCTCACAGGGTAACAAACTTGGCGCCGCGCGGAAAGGAGAACGGCACGCCTGGAACATGGGAGAATCCAATGCGGTCAACGCAGGTCCACTTAATTTGTCACGTAGCTGTCTTGGATTTGCTACCACGGTTCCCCCTCGCACGTGTATTAGAAAGCCCCAACCGTGATTATAGTAGGTTATTGTTATAGTGGTCTCTAAAGACGGCAATGGCTAAATTGTTTTCAGTTCAACAAAAGCATGCTCCAAGGACTTAATACGTGGCTTCGGAAGAAACTAAGCAAACGAATGGATTCATGCTATTACTTTTGGAAGGCAAACATAATGAATAGTCGAACTCAAGTTTTGTCAATGGAACTTGTCTCCGTCAACAAAGATTTATTCTTCGTGCAGGGGATTGATTTGCATATAAATTCATTGGGAATGGACACAGTTGTCACAGATATACTCCTCGGCAAGATCCCATCACAATTCACATTCTGTTTTTTTTTCCTGTCAAATCTATAGATTTTGACGTCAAATCGTGTCTGGTGTCTTGAATTTAACATCCACAGATGATGTTGCTGGCCAGTATTCAGAGTTTCGAAGCCTGCGGCAGCTCGTTGCCATCCGTGGGAGTGGCAGGAAAAGTGGCATCTGTAGGTGATCTGTATAGTTAGTGTTGATTGACATCTAGGCGAGCTGCCTCATCTCTTGACACTTGATGGCACATCAGATGAAGAGATATGTAAACTTCGAACATACTGCTCACGATGTGCAATTGGCCAATGAGCTAGAGGCTGTAAAGCAAGTCCTCGTGTCTCATATATATATATATATATATATATATATATATATATATATATATATATATATATATATATATATATATATAGAGGGTAATTCCATTTTACTCCCGGGTGTAGTTACTCCCACGTTCAAAAAACCACCTTAGGTATGTGTCTATACCCATTTATAATTTTGAGTATGTGCACATACCTAAAATAAGAATTTACAAAGTGATAACCATGAAAATTTTTGAGTAGAACTCATATTTTAGCACCTTCTGATATATCATCTTTCCTATATAGAGAAAGGAGTATGTCCATATACTTGATGTATCTTCCTATAAAACCATGAGTATGTCCACATACCACTTTTAAAAATCAAGTATGTATACATACTTTTTTTAGAAACCTCAAGTATGAAGAGATACCCTCTAATTTATAAGATATAGATATGGGAGTAACTACACCCTGGAGTAGAAAAAAGGCTTCCTCTATATATATATATATATATATATATATATATATATATATATATATATATATATATATATATATATATATATATATATAATACTACGCTAATGGACACTCTAGGTAATACCCTGACCCATTGGCTGCACCAGATCGAACCAGACAATCAGCTTGCGCACCGCACCAACTCAGACCATTACTCCACCACCAACCTGGTATTAAGGAAAGAAAAAAACAATTACGGGTTGCAATCAAGGTTGCACTAAACACCCGCGCACCATGCTGCATGCATGCATTTTTTAATTGCAATCAAGGCTGCACTAAACACCCGCGCACCAGGCTGCATGCATGCATTTTTAATTCAGGCAAAAAAAACTTTTTGACAACTTTATTTGCTATTCCAAATGAGTATAGAAGATATAACAATAAAATCATATTAGTATTTACAGTTACAACGTTCCGTACTAAAAAAATTATCTCACAACCATAAAAGTCTTATGATCACGAATTAATACGCGAGTGCATGAATGTTAAATCCTATATGATTTATAGCTCAAAAATATTTTTATATCATAACAAGTAACCATGATATAATATGCATTTCTGTCATTCAAGATAATATTTTTCAGTTAGACGATAAAAGTATTATGTGCACAGTGACGCGGGATTGTAAAATCTTTTGAGCAACCATGCATGAATTCTTGTTTGTAAACACTACATAACATATCCATAAATTCTACAGGAGTACGGAATCCAGTTATTGTGTGTAAATAGTACAAAATGTGAACATAAAATTTAAACCACTTTTTATTAGTGTTTTGAAACGTAACCAACAATTTCATTGAATATAATTGAAAAATTGACAATTTCTTTGTCACTTTTTAACTGTGAAAACATATTCGAGCAAGCATACAAATCTTACAGCATTTTATGTTTATACTCGTGACTATTAAACCTTTGTGGTTTTGGGTATAATTTTATTATCAAGGATTGTGATCATAAAATTAATAGTACTTATGATTAAATGGAAAGATTTTTATTAAGTCAAAAAATAAAGACATCTCTCTGTTTAAAGTCAAAAAAGAAAGACATCTCTCTGTTGAGAGCATAAATATTTACAATCAAAACTGATAAAATTTATAGGACGGGGTCACGCAAAATTACTAGTGCTATGAAATAATAAATATCGGTTGTTAAGTCATTTTGATAGCTGATAAGTCGTTTTCATCAATAGATTTAAGTATATTTTTGTGCATAAAACAAGACCTAATATGAATGATACTTTTGAAAGTAAATTATTACAGTTATACCATGTGTGTTTTATGATGTGAATATTAAATATTTACACGTTGAGATTAATTGAGCCGGGGCCTATATATCTTGACTGGCATGTTGAATCCTAAACACAGTTTTTTTTTAACTATTTATGGTATGTGAAAGACGAGATCATAAAAGGCTCAATGTTCAAAGATCCAGACACCGGCCTCAACATTATGCATGCATGCAACATAATTAAATTATTCCAACATTCCACCCGAAAGCCAGGCTAGCAGGTAGTGAAGGGGAGTTTTTTTTCTTTCGGAAAAGGTCACGAAAGGAAGTGTTTTGGGGAGAAGATATTACTTCCATACAAATCTCCACAAAATGCACCGCGTGCATGGAAATAAAAGCAAAGCACGTATTTAAATATTCCAGTTGTGATGCATGCACCCATGCAAACCGCCTCTTCCTGCCAACTAACGATTTGATATTAGAATATTTATGTTTTATTTATTTCCAAAATGTGTACTCAGTGTCACCCAGCATTATTTGGTACATATCTTTGACAAAAACATGTGTAGCAGTCTTACCCTTTTCGAAAGATCCAGAGGCAATATTACCTTCTTTTGTAGTATTATTACTCCTTTTGCTATAGTTGAAGTTAAAAGAGAAGCAATTTATTGCTGCATAAAATAGAGACACATCTTTTACAGTCAAAGGTTTTCTCTCGAAGCTCAAGGTGCTAATAGGTGCCCAAGCACTAACAATAAAAGAAAAAAGCAAACTCGCATGATTCTAAAATTCTAATGAGATAAATCATAAATAGTAGTTGTTAGATGTTTAAAGTCGACACAGATATCATAGTATTCTAGTTGTAAAAGTTAAGAAGACTATCATAAGGAGTTTATACAATATCTCCCAGAATGTGAAGTCATAAAGAGTTGTGTCGTTGTAAAAATACTAGTTTTAAATCATACCATGTTCCCTAAAAAAATCGTAACATGTCAATAAAATACACTTGCCTCAAGGAACAATGTTAGTAATTTTTACAAGTTAAACCTAATAATCACAAAAGTATCATCATATTTTTCTAAAGTACTCTCAAGGTTTGTCCTCTTCATAATAATTTATATAACTTTACAAGAGAAAGTTTTTCGACAAAGGCCTGTGCTGGTAAAAAAGTACATTTTCTAACATAAACATGTATAAGTGTAAAAGCTACTATGATTGTAATTGGTACCAGCTATAATTATAAAAACTCAGAATTATGAGTGTAAAAACTATTTATGTTTACATGGTATTATATGAGCCCCTTATTTGATTGCATAGCTAACCAGGTCAAATCCTTTAGGTCCATATAAAAACCATTTCATGTTATTTTGAAAATAGTGTTTGTATTACAATCACTACTTTTGACTTTGAAAATTTATCTCTCCCTTGAAATGTTTTATGGTCACATGTCAATATATAGACTGAGAAACGTTTTCGTGCAACCATAAAAAATTAGATTTATACAATCATAACCCTGAATTGTGAAACAATTCCTTTATCCTGTAACGATTTTACAATCATGATTATCTATGTGAATAAATCAAATGTGTGGTTATAAAATTCTAGGGATAATTATTTATTTGTGGAATCCAAACCTGTGATTGTAATACCTCGCTGAAATAAGTGAAAGTGTGAAACAATTGAGAATATATTCACATTTGGGCACATGTTTCTATTTGTAAACACTACAAAGTGTAACCATAAATTCATCACGACAGTACAAAGGAATATTTTCGTGTGTAAATATTACGGAATGAAAGTGTAAATTTTTATTCAAAATTCTCTGAAACTTAACCAATATTTTCAGTTGAAGAGATTTATTCCGGTCTTCGGTGATTGAAATATTTACGATTTCTGGGTTACTTTTTAACCTTTATGGTTCAGAATGTTTTACAGTCAAGGATTGTAATAATAAATATTTTTTGACTTTATGAATAGGTGTTTATGCAACTATGCAGCATCGGTCAAGATCTAGATAAATCTCTCGATTGAGGGCATCTATATTTAAATTGGTAAGTCAGAATAAATAAAACTTATATGATAGGTTCTTCATTAGGGAAACCACAGTTCATTCATAAGGACTAGTGCTATCAAGGCTTTTTTCCATAAAATTAATATGATCTTACAATGACATAAATGGTGTTTCATGCACCTTTGGTTATGATGCAGAAACACATCTCCGTGGATAGCATAAACATTGTGACAGAGTCAAGTCATAAAGAATAAAATTTATAGGATGGGTTATTCTTGAAAGGGACAACCTTTCTTGATAAGTACTAGTACTATGAAATAGTAAAAAAATTTATCCAAATATGAAATAGTAAATTTTGAAATGTTAAGTCATAAACATATCAATTGAGAGCATGCATAATCAGGAATATCCTTATGGTTACATGAACACGTTTTTATAGATAATGAACTTCGGATTGCGAAACCTTTATGGTTTGATCAAGGATTCTGAACATAAAATTAATAATACTTTCTGATAAGACAAATATATCTTTTCAGCTAAAACATGATCAACGTACAATAATGAAAACATCCGGTGACTAAGATAAATATGCTGACATGATTGTCAAAAGTCACTTGTATGTATAAAAAAAACTCCATGGTCACTCGTTAAAACTTGGATCCATCATATGATAATATGCATGTTATTACACTTACAATAGTTGCTCTTTATTCATGTTCAATGACCTCTTTACAATCAAGGGGTTCAGATTTTTACAGGTGAGAAACTGACCGGCGTAAACATTATCTTTTCTGTGTATTTATTCGGCACTTTATATGTTAATTCCATTTTGCATTGTTGTTAAAAAAATGAGAAAACTGGTCATTTAATTTTATAGCCAAGCATATTGTTCGACGGTATTTTGTACAAATTATCTCTAATACCAAGAGTCCAAGCAAGGTACAGCTCGTGTATGTCATGAGTACAAATGTTCAACCTGGCCATGTGCGTATACAAGGAGAATATACTACAAGATATGTACACGCGCACATATGTTTCAAGTTGCCTGCATGCACGTATACAACAAGGCCCTATCTTCAAAAGCAACGTGATAAGCACGCTAGGATTTATCCCGATTATCTTGCCGTGTACATGGAGATTGTGTATAAAATACCCAGGCACACGAGCTGTGAACCTGATTGATGGGCCTGCTGCATACGCTAGCCCTACAACCCAGCGAAAAACATACGCGGGTAGGACGACGGCGTCGCTATTCGCACAAGGCAGAGTCCGTATCCAGCAGTGCAAAGCTTTGATGCTTATCTCCAATTCAAACAGCAAGCGAGATTAGTTGCGGCCGCCGCGTGTATCTCGCCAGCTCCAACCACCTGACGGCGGCGCATGCAAAACACGTTCGTTTGAAACCTAACCCTAACCCCTTGCCTATATAAGCAGGCCAATACCTACGGCAAAAGAAAAAGGAGATTCATTCGCTCTGCACCACCCCGCCGCCAGGCTGCTCGCTACGCAAGCTGCGAAGCCGCCACCATCCATCCACATCAACCAGCACGCCAACCAGAAGATTGCCGGAGTCGCCGGCGACGCGAAGCCTCGGAGTGACGCCAGTTCTGTCTGGAGTCTTGACGGCGACGACCTTGCCGCACCTTGCCGGCGAGAGGATGACGCTCGCGTCCACCATGGGTAAGCACTTGTAGATTGTTTTCCTTCTAACTTTCAGATCGTATGCATGCACGTATTACCCATGTGGTGGCCTATACGGGAGCTATTTGCTACCACGTCAAGGGAGATTGGAGGCCACACCGGCGGCCGGCATTGACCTCGCAGCCCAATTCATGATGAAGATCGACGTCAACCTGCCACTCCAGTTTATGATGGAGACGAAGCTGGACGCCAACCCGACGGCGCAGGTCGCAGTGAAGATCGAGGACGACATACCAATCAAGTGGAGGCGCCGGCCGGCATGCACGCTCATGCTGTCCAGGACGAAGCACTCCAGCTGATCAGGGGATCGTGAAATAGAAGACGAAGCCATCTGAAGTACTAGATGTTCAAGATGTCCCCAGGCAGAAGACAGTACTGATCGAGGAAACGTGTCGAAGCCATCGCAAGCCAAGATGACGAAGCTGCGAAACAAAGACGAAGCCGTCAAACAAGGGCGTGTTGCCGCTGCCAGCTGCCCTGAAGATCCAAGTTGTAGAAGACACGGCCGTGAAACTGAAGTCGTCAACCGAGAGTCGACTTCATTTGTCCTTTGAAGCCTGCGTGTCCCTGTTGCATATGCATTCATGTACATGCACGTTTGTACGTTGGTGGAAGATGAAACTAGGCCACTCCAAATACAGGAGAGCCAGCTAATGCTCTCCAACACACGCTCTATACTCTACACTTTTTGTCTCTTCTCCGCCTTCGACGACGCCGCTGAGTCGCCGCATCGGACAAGCCGAGCATCGCCATGCATGTTCCCCTACTACGTCAACTACACTTTGTCGCACGTGACCGACGAGGCCGGACGACAAGGGCGGGCGCCGCCGACGTGAAGGCTGCGCTACAACCGGCTCATGGACCGACGAGGCCATGGATGATGCCGACGCCCCACCTACACCACCATCAACACACATGCATGAAGACGCGAAGCGAAGACCGAAGACGACGACTACGCAGCTTAATCGGAGGTTCCCGTGCGGGGCATAGCCTCGCCGGGGTAATTAACTAGGAGCTTTCCGAGGCCCTAGGAACCAAGAAGACCACATCGCATGAGTGAGATAGCCGCCAGCAGACTACGGAGCGCATACTTGGGAGACTATTTGTATTTATATTATCAAATATAAATGAAATGTGTTTCCCGTTCTTTATTTGTGTACTTTAGTACACTGGCACGCCCGCGTTTTATTTATTTTTCCCCGCGGCAGTGTTTAAGGATTTTCCGTCCCAAACACATATTGATACAAATATTTTGCCTCAGGAGACAATATTTACACACTAAAACTAGAAATTACAATAGCCGTTAATTGATGTCTTGTTCCCTGTAGAGCAAACACTACCGGCAATTTCAACTTGATGTACTGGATCCTGAGCGCATGTGAGATCACCGCCATGCATGGTAGATGTGAGGGCCACCAGACTGTTCTCAACTAAAAAATCCATCTACTCGGAAGGGTATATGTGAGACAAAAAAGAGAAAGTAAAAAAATCAAAACAAACCAGGATGCATGGTCATCTACTCGGTGCATCCTGGTTTGTTTTGATTTTTTTAAATGTACCTTTTGAGGAGATTCATGCTCTGTACCGTCTCCAACGCATGGATGCCATTCTCGTTATCGTCTGGTGCCTGTAAGTGTTTTCCACCTTTATTATATTTCCAAGCAAATGGCACATGAATTCAACTGACTACCTTTTTTCATCGCTCAAATGTGTCATCACTCTGGTGCCTCAAATAAAGTCGGATATCTAAACCCAACCGCCATTAGCCAAAGCGCTATGAATCCAAAGATTACCGATAATCATCTCCTGTTGGTCGGAAAGAAGGTGACCAAGGCTAGAAGGCAACAAGTACATGTTCAAGCGGTTAAGAATGCAAGGAGATGTATAGCAACCTACATTGGGACACGCATGGACGAATGGAGAGAGAGACGATGCATTATGGCTCCATATAACTTTGAGTAAGTTTTCGTAACCTGCTACTTCTTGTGCAAATCATTATTTCAATTAGATAATAACATAATGACATATTTTATAGTGATCATTGGATTGCTTTCATGATACATCCGAAACTCGCGGGAGTTTGGGTGTTTGACTCTTTGTATTATGATCCTAAGAGGTATAAGGATTTCATGGACACCCTTAATAGGTAATTTCAGATATTCAATGAACTATCATTTTTTATAGATTGCATTATGCTCGTTGCTCATTTGCTTTTTTATATTAGTGCCTATAAATACTATCTCGAGCTTGGTGGTGACCCTCATCCCAAACGGACCAACCTTGGATACAAAACGCATTATCCGGTACTATTATCTCATATCATGGTCATTTCTTTTATTCAATTAAGTAATGTCTCTATTTGTAAAGTAACTTAACCATTTCCTTGTTTTGTAAAGTGTTCAAAGCAGCGTCCTAGGACCGTGACCTGTGGCTACTATGTGTGCAAATACATAAGCGTTGGAAATGGGGAATATACTACATTCTCTACGGAAGAACCGGCCCCATGGAAAGATGTAAGTATTTAGTGTGTATTTTCTTGCATTAGTATATTAGTTTTATATTACTTAACAAACATGTATTAATTCCATAATTTATTTATGGCAGCAACGCTATGAAAAGCCAAAAACAGGTTCTTACTTAGAAGAAAGCACGCTCGAGCTCATTGCAGTCAAACTCCTCCGCTTCATGATTCGTGAGTTTTGTAATGAAAGAGGCACGTATTTTGATCCTCTAAGTGATGTTGCAATGCATGAAGGCTTGTATAGCTACAGCGGTCAAAAGGGTCACCAAGATGCAATTGTGCAAAATTCAAAGACAGAGGAGCAGAGATTGAAGGCACTAGAGCCGAAGTAGCCGGATAAATTGTAATTTAGTTGTGTTTTGATGGATGAATATTATGTATTAGAAACATGATGTATATGTACGTGGATATTGTAAAATGAATGACAACTATGTCGTATGTACATATAAATGCTTTAATGATTATTTCTATTGTCTTGCATATATAGTGAGAATGTATTTTCAGTTCTGTAAAAAAAATTGAATTTATCACCTGGAAAATAAAACAAATAGCAATAATTGTGTCAATTCGGAAAATGCTAGTAATATCGGACACGATGATGTCACTTGACGATATTGCTGTCCAGGCCAGCAATATCGGGTAGATGACATCATCGTGCACGATATTGGCAAAACCACAGCAAAATCGGACATTGTGATGTCATCTGCCCGTTATTGAAGGGTCACACAGCAATATCGGCCTCCGTGATGTTATCTACAATAGCGGTCAGGCTGATGTCAGCTGCCCGCTATTGATGGGTTTTCTGCAATAGCGGGCGGATGACATCACCCTGCCCGCTATTACAGGGTTTCCTACAATAGCAGGCGGTCGTGGGCGCTATTGCTGGTCCGACCCTGCAATAACGTGTGCGTAATAGCGCCCGGAATGGCCGCTATTGCAGGGCCAAAACGCCCGCTATTGCAGGGCTCTTTTCCAGTAGTGACGCCGTCAGGGCCGCTCAGCAACCTCACAAGAGCTCCCCCTTCTTCATCTTCACCCTCTTCAACGACCTCCTTTTTGTAGCCCTGATCATGGCCATAGACGTGATGCAGCAGCTGGCCACGGCGTTCTCCAGCTGGGCGATCGTGCACTACGTCTGCGACTACGTGAGGAAGACCGAAAGTAATCCACGGCGGTGCCGCGGCTTGGCCATCCGTTGAGCGCTGGTCAAGTGGGTGGCAACTCGCCGGGCTTTCAAGCAGCGGCACTGGAATCACAAGCTCGGCCAGTACTCTCTTCTCAACTCCTTGGACTACCACCCGTCCATTACCAACGCGCTCTCCCGGATCAGCCTTCGCCTGCTCGAGCGTACAAGCGAAGGACGAAGGCGCGAGCCGGACGTCACGCTGCCGGGTGAGGTCAGGGAGGCGGTCGTCCGCTCCCTCAAGGAAAGCAACGGCATTCTAACCAATGGCTTCTCATCCGTCCGCCGTTCCGTCAAGGAAGGAGACGGCGACCTGCTTTGGGCATGCCGGCTACCGACACACGCGCACGGTCCTCGTTTGGCACATCGCCACCACCATGTGCGACGTGGAGGAGGACGGCGCGGACAATTCCGACCGGCTCGTTGCAACCAGCCTGTCCGGGTACTGTGCCTACCTGCTGGCTTTCATCCCGGAGATGCTACCTGACCACAGCTACACGGCCAAGCAGGTCCTTGACGCCGTCGTGGAGGAGGCCCGGCACGATCTCCGGCACGCCAAGGACATGCCGGAGAAATGCAAGGCGATGTCACGGCTTGGGGAGCCTGCCAAGGTCAGGGGCAGGGTGCAGGACACGCTCGTCCTGCACCTCGGAGCATGGCTGGGGAGCCTCCTAGCGCCCATGGACAGGGCGCGGCGCTGGAAGCTGCTAGCAGAGTTCTGGGCCGAGCTGGTCCTCTACCTGGCGCCGTCTCACAACGCGGACATCCATGCCGACAACCTTGCTCGTGGGGGCAGTTCATGACGCACCTCTGGGCGCTCCTCACCCACGCTGGCATTCTTGAGCGTGACATCGTCCCTGCTGCACCGGCTGTTTGACAAATTGGAAGCTCCTTTTGAGGCCTCCACGTTAATCGCAGAAAAAAATCCTAGAAATTCTCACAAAAAAATCAAAACATCCGGTTGTTCAATTCGATCCATAACAAAGATAGCCGTTAGATCTAATGCGATCGAAATTACCCACTTGCCATTATAAAAAGTCCATATGAAAATTACAATATTAAATAAATATTCAGATTCTGAAACGATAGCAAGGAAGAAACAAAAATCGGAATTTCCATATATATGTTTATTATTGCCATTGGTACTGAACTTCGACAAAGCAAATTCACCACAAGGTACGGTGATGCATTATATTATTACATGATAAAACACAGATGTTATTACTAAACAAGTAACCTAATAAATGTGATGGTTTAATTACTTCCTATCTTTCAGAAATTATGTGCAACAAACTCTCGCTGTGCAAAACAACAGAAGAATCCACACACGACAGGGAGAAAAAGCCATGCCAGGCTTAAAAAAGAAATGGTGATAAACATTCCCACTCTTACTTTTGGTGAATTTAGTATACATTTTCTTACAAAATTATTTGATACTCAAAGTTTCCATATTCTGCAGGAAGGCCAAAGAAAAGAGAAAATCCACAAGATTGAGTTATATGACGCATCTCATAAGAAAAAGGATGGCAAATATGTTAACAAGTGTGTTAAGACAATAATGGTAAATTTTTGTTTCCCAATTGTTTTTATTGGATCTCAGGATTAGCTACTAAGCTTATGCTGGATTTATATGTACATATGAATAGGATACATCGTTTGATGAACTAGCAAAACGAAAAGAACAGAACAATGGTCATCTTTTAGCTAAAGATTATGAGGAGGTGTTTCATCAGGTAGTTGCTAAAGGGTCAAAATCCCGAGGCTATTATGATGATAAGTACTGGAGCCAATCAAATGTTTCTCAAGGTGTTACATTTGTTTGTCAATCGGAGAAAGAACTAAGTGCCCTAGCTAGAGCAGAAGCAGCAGAAAATAAGGTGCATCACATGAGTGAGATGATGAAGCACTGGTTTGATGTGCTGAGACAGAAGTTTCTAGATGAAGATTGGCAAAATGGACTAGAAGCACCAGAAAATGATGAAGTAAGGATCTACTAGGCAAACTATTTTTTTCTTTTCGCAAATGTTTTTCCATTATATCAATTTTTCATCATTATTTTATTCTTAGATTGATAATACTGAAAGGGTGCTTGACATAGTCAGCACGAGTCCAGTGACGACATTGATACCAATCTTGAAGAAATAAACAACAATGTGCACTCTCCCACAATTTCAGAGGTGATACTATACCTAAAATATTTGTATTTTCCTACCAATAAGTAAAAATCTATCCAATGTCTGAACATTTTGATCATTGTAATTTGCAGGGATCTTGTGCCCCTAGGTATGCACCGGGAGAGGAGGATTATACATGTCAATCTTTACCACGTGAGAACATCATTACAAAGGTATGCTATAAACATCATCAGGGCTAAATATCTCATCTCAATATGATTTATTATAGCTGAAGGGAACTTTAATTGCAGAAGAAGTATGCTGAGAGTCGTAACCAAGCTAATAAGTCCAATGTAGGAGCAGATGTACCACGTCATAGCTTAGTGATCAACCAGGTATTCCACTGCCTTTAACTAAAAAATATAATTGCATCCTTATTGCTTCATTCAAACAGTATGATTATTTGACAAGCTCGATCCAATATGTGTCCTGATTATTAATAATGATCTTTTTGTTTAGGCAACCCGTAGAGTAAGACCATCAGGTCCTAATCTGTCAAAAGCGGTATGTTTTATTTGGATTCTTTCTCTAAAATTTGAACAATCAAGGGTTGAATATACATCCTTTTTGAATTGTAGGCTAATCTGGAAGTGTACCTGTTTTCACTTAGAAGTAAAGATAAGCTTCTAGCTAAAGGCCAGGTGGTCACCACTGATAGTACACGAGTAATTTTGGGAAACATGCTTGGTAAAGATTTTTACGGGGTTCATGTTGATGGTCTGGAAAACTCTACTAGAGGTAACACCGGCGAAGAGATGCTGCCTAGACCACATGAACAAATTCGTACAATAAAAGATGCAGTTGGCTATGTTATTGCTTGGCCCCGGACGCATGTAAGTTTTTTTTTGTAGTTTCTTTCTAGAAAATTGTGGTCAATTAAATTGATTGATTATTAATCTGAACCATCCAACATTTTAGGTTAAGAAACTAAGGAGGAACTCAAACCGTCAAAACCTGGTAAGTTTCATAATTCAATTTTCTTTACAATCTCTAGAAATATCTATCCAATGATTATATCCAACTGAATTTTCAGCATGATGGAAGGATCTAAATGGAATGAAGGCACTGAGAGGAATATGCTGCTTTGGGTGGAAAGGACGCATATGACTCCTAAAAGAAAGCTTGTTAATAGATTTCAGTTGTATAGGACAAACATTAGAAACATTAGTTTTAATATTTCCTCTGATAGGCATGTGATCCATGTGTTGGTTCATTTTGCTACAATTATTAATTTCTGGAGTGAAATTTGTTCTTTATTTTATGCAAGAGTGAGTGCAGCACATTACAACTACAAATGTTCTTATTTATATAATCAAGTTAATTGGATTTTTCCTATGAGCATCAGTTCAATGTAATGTTCACTTTATGTTCCTACTCTTTATTTTAAGTGTCGCTGCAGTTTACACTAGTAGGCACATTTTAAATGTATACATGCAACGTAACTAGATTTCTTATTATGCAAAAAAACATGACTACATAATGTGTATATATTGGTAAACACGATGTGAACTGTGTCTATGAGGACGTCTCAACATTCTCTTTGATGCACAAAAAGCGTTACTACATAGTGTATCTACAACATTAGGCACATATACATGAGACGACTCAATATTACTTAACACATCAGCCTAGCACCGCAATAAACCGTGTCTACTTTACTTGATGTGTATGCACAAAGGCGACTTTATAGTACTTAACACGTCGAAAGATGTTGCTATAGTTTGTTTCTATAATATTAGCCATGTACCTATAAAGAACGACTCAATATTCCTTGATATGCAATAATACGTCACTACATAACGTGTCTACTCCGATCTGTACGCAATGCAAACACGCGCATGAAAACGTATCTATATTCATATGTATGCTTTATAGCATCTCTATGAAATGTCTCATACTTCAGTAGACATGCTTTTAAAATTCATATCTACAAAGCTAAGACACGGCACGTTCGGAGACGCCTCGGACACGATTTATGAAAATGTCTCTAAATTTTGATAGAGATGCAATAAACGTATCTACACCTTAAATAAAGCGTGTCTATAGGATATGTTTTCTAGTAGTGTTTATGCACGTCTCCATGTGAGCAACAAGCCGGCGATGAGACCAAGAACAACATGGACCAAGGACCATCTCTTATGGTGGCAGAACGACAATCACATACCCAAATATCAGTTTCCCATTGACATATATTTATTGGATATAAATATGTGTGGAGGTGCTAATGCAACGTGCGCGGAACACCACAGATGTGGTTCGCTTAATCTCGTAGGTGATCTATATGTAAATACAAATTATAAATTACTCCCTCCGTATTTCTTCTTTTGACGTTCAGATATAAATTTTAGCGTTCAAAGCATCTGTCTGAATATCAACAGTTTAAACCTGGAGGTAGTAACAATTTTATTTTTTTTTTGAAATGGAGGTAGTAACAATTTTAGTGTAACCAGAAGTAGCAGTGTGGAAGCTGTTATTATTATACACGGTGCAGAGGGACAATCCCTGCCGGACAGTTTTGTACGTATATGGACTTAAGACAATCGACTGGCTCTTCCCAATTTGTCAAAATGTCTACGATGACAAAGGAGTCTTGGTGTGCGGACTGTGTACCTAGTTAATAAAAACACCTTTGACAATAATTAATTTTAGTGTTGAAAGCATATGTCTGAAAATCAACAATTTACATCCGGAGGTAGTAACAATATAAGCGTAACCAGAAGTAGCGGTGTGGAAGCTGTTATTATTATACAGTGCGGGAGGACAATCCCTATTGTACCAAGATTTTGTACATATGGACTCTTAAGACAACTAACTGGCTCTTGCCAATTTGTCAAAAGTCTACGGTGACAAAGAGTCATTGTGTACGGACTGTGCACCTAGCTAATAAAAACAACACCTCTGACAATAATTTTGGAGAGTAGACTGAGTTAAACCCAACATGCATTAACCAGTTTCACCCAACAACTTAAGTTGATGGATGGCTCTGGTTTTTCACCTTCAAATCAGATATCATCGCTTTAACACTTTTCCTCATGTGCAGCTCACATGGACGTAAATGTGAAAATAGGAGGGACGCAGCAGAATATGCGGTTGGCAGAACTCAACAAAGAAGGACATGACATGTTCTGGAAGCTCCTCACCGTTCACCGAAAAGAAAACAAAAAAGGCAAAATGCTGCTTTGTGTGGCTATAAAGCACGCAAATCACACATCTCTGTACCTGAGCTCAGAGGCGTTACACCCCACCAAACGGGACTGCTAGCTAGAGCTACCACGAAAGGCTGAGGCTAACCCTTTTCTCTCAAATCGTCGCACGGGCAGATAGCCATGGCTCCTACGGCAGCGCCGGCGAAGCATACCAGGAAGACGGTGGGGCTGGCTGCGCACGACGCGTCCGGCCACCTAGCCCCGCTCACAATCACACGGAGGTACGCATCACTACGCGGTCGTAACCGTGTCCTAACGTGCTCATTTTAGACGGAACAACTAATTCCGTTCTTGGACAGTTTCCTTCTTTTGGGTTTCATCATTCACGGTCACGATATCCCTTATTAGCAATTGTCTAATACGTTTTGTATCAACTTTTACCACTCCCTGCGGTTGCAAATTGTTTTTAGTATACTCCTCCATTCTGAAATTGATGACGTTTCAGACAGCAAAATTAGTTCATTTGCGCTGTCCTAAACGTCAACATCTCTAGAATGGAGGGAGTACGTGATTCTCTATACTAACATCAATGACTTGTATCACAAGACTATAGAATACAGTTTAGTTAATTGAATAGCAAAACTGATAAGAATTTACCTCATCCCAGAACTACGCTGCGCTAATCTAATAATGTGATATCCTTGAAAATTTAATGTGTAGTTGTATGATATACATGACTCACTAAAATTTTTAGTTCTATGATATATTCGTTAAATCTTTAGTTTTTTGATAAGTGATATATACTAAATCTGCAGTTGTGATATAACTCCTTAAATCTGTAGTTTTATGCATGTTCGTTTTATCAATAAATGGACTTTTCCCCTTTTTACTACCACCTGGTATATTCGAAGAGAAGTTTTTCAGTCCATAATACTTGCAAGTAGTTTTGAAAAAATACTTGCAAGTAGTTTGATCTAATGGTAAAGATTTGAGATCAGAAATAAACAACTACTTGCAAGTATTTTGTCATGTTGAGGGTATTATCGTTAAAGCGATAGATTTATCATGGTTAATTTTTATTTTCATGATAATATAAATGAAAATCAGTAATGTAATTAATCTTTGATGTTAATAATGTGTTCAATATTATTCTTACAATAAAGTTGTGTTTCATATATCTAAATTCTATTTTATGAAAAAATATAAATCCGTTAGTGATTAGTAAAATTACAAAAATACCCTTAAACTACTTGCAAGTATTTTTTCAAAACTACTTACAAGTATTGTGGACCGAAAAACTTCTCATATTCGAATGGGCAAACGACAACGGAAATGCTGTCTAAAGCAAAAAGCTACTGCCTACTGGTCCTTTTCAAGCGTCACCGGCTTGTGGTTTTTCTTTTTGAATCGGAATATTCCACTTCCACTTCAAAGAAACGGAGATCACGAGTCAGGATAGCACGAGGTTGAGTTACCATATGCCAACGCCTACATCTCTACCAGGACCTCTAGAAGTAACAGCCTCCCAACCGGCTGGTGGTTGTGGCTCAAAACATATACACTTGCTCATGTATCATTGTCACTCTGTGCATTGGCCACACACATATGCTACGTCATCGTCGCTATGTGCATTGGCTGCTTCACACCCTTGTGGCTGCAGATTTTGATGAACGGTGAGTTTATATATTAGAAAGAAGAGAAGTTGTAGTTTTAGCAGTTTACGCAGACTTGCAGAACACCGACATCAACAGCAAATTGTTGGGCGATAATGAGAACAGTGTAAAGCCGGAAAGCCACCTAGACTCCAAACTTGTTCGATGCCTACAAATAATTCGCAACCGACACTTATTTGCTCAGTAACCACTGGATGAGTATATTCACAAATCACAAGTCTCGTATTAGCATGACGCTCTCTGAAGAACTATTAGTTTTAGTTCGAATACGTGCTGAATTATTGAGTCAAAATTATTGTGCAGGAGCACTGGAGACGACGATGTGGCGATCAAGATCCTGTTCTGCGGGATCTGCCACTCCGACCTGCACTGCATCAAGAACGAGTGGCGCAACGCCACGTACCCGATCGTCCCCGGGCACGAGATCGCCGGCGTGGTGACGGAGGTGGGCAAGAACGTGAGCAGGTTCAGCGCCGGCGACCGCGTGGGCGTGGGGTGCATCGTGAACTCGTGCCAGGCCTGCGACCAGTGCGCCGACGGCTTCGAGAACCACTGCCCGGGTGCGATCCCCACCTACAACTTCATCGACAGGGACGGCACCCGCACCTACGGCGGCTACTCCGACATGGTCGTGGTCCACGAGCGCTTCGTGGTCCGGTTCCCCGACGGCGTGCCCCTCGACGCCGGCGCGCCGCTGCTGTGCGCCGGCATCACCGTGTACAGCCCCATGAAGTACCACGGGCTGAACGTCCCCGGCAAGCACGTCGGCGTGGTGGGCCTGGGCGGGCTCGGCCACGTGGCGGTCAAGTTTGCGAAGGTGTTCGGGATGAAAGTGACGGTGATCAGCTCGTCGCCGGAGAAGAGGGAGGAGGCGCTGGGCCGGCTCGGTGCCGACGCGTTCATTGTCAGCAAGAATGCTGACGAGATCAAGGTTAGATTTTTTTTTCCTTTTGACAGTGGGAAAATCGGCCTCTATGAAGAAGAATAGGGACTATCACATACTCCCTTCATTTTTAAATTGTTGACGTCGTTGATGTTTTTTATTATGTTTGACCGCTCATCTTATTCCAAATATTTTAAGAATTATCAAATATTTTATTATAATTTATTTTATCACTAAATGAAGTTGAAACACCACTTATGATTTTACATATTTGAGAAAAATATTTTAAATAAAACGAATGATCAAACGTAACGAAAAAAATTAACGGTATCAACAATTTAAAAACAGAAGGAATACTAGTATACAGCACATCCATCTGCATCATACGAAGTTCAAAACTGTTGCTTTAATTTGCAGGCTGCCGTGGGCACCATGGAAGGCATCATCAACACGGTGTCAGCCAACGCGCCCTTGGCCCCGCTCATGGGCCTGCTGAAGCCCAACGGCAAGATGATCATGGTGGGGCTGCCGGAGAAGCCGCTGCAGATCCCGCCCTTCGACCTCATCATGGGGAACAAGACGCTGGCGGGGAGCTCCATCGGCGGCATGAGGGACACGCAGGAGATGCTGGACCTGGCCGCGGAGCACGGCGTCACGGCGGACGTGGAGGTCATCGGCGCGGACTACGTCAACGCCGCCATGGAAAAGCCTCGCCCAGGCCGACGTCCGGTACCGCTTCGTCATCGACATCGGCAACACCCTCAACAAGGACTCGGCTTCCGCTTCTACTTAGCAGTGATCTCTAAACAATTTCTTCGTGTTCGAGTGCCCGTAGTGTGTGTTGCTACAAGATCCCAAAATTATAAAAGAGAAAAATATTATTGGTTGTATGTATGAAGTAATCAGTGTAGAATAATAGTCAATTTCCACACCGTCTCGACGGCTTCTTCCAACTCCACCAACCCCTTCCCAAGCAAGCGTTGCTCCATTCTTGAGGATCTCGTTAGTCGTGCCTGCGCTCAGCAGTTCTATCAGCCGGTGGTACCACTGGGTGGTACTACTATGCTTCTGGAGTCAATGAGGGGCTAGTAACGACACATTCAGCATCGATAATGCAAGCTTTCGCATTGGCTGTGGCACCTTGACACTCCTTACTTGGTCCGGCAAAGGAAATAGTCACCTGAGAAGAACAAGAGGGATCCTTCTTTGTGGAAACACAAGTATGGAACTTTGCGTCTGCATCGCAAGGGTTCCCAGTGACCTAATCTCCTTCTGCTTCCCAGTCGCAAAGAGAGGCCAACCCATTTCTTCACGATAAGGAGATGTTAGAAAATTAAAAAAAAAAAGTCAAACATTAATCTGAGTGCGTACAACACAGCATAAACAAATAAATCGTGCGTACAAAACAGCAGGGCACAAGAAAAAAAAATAAGTCGGAACTTAAAGTAAAAACTATAACATAATCAAAATTCAGGAGACTAAGGCCCTGCTCGTTTTCTTCCCTCTAAAATTTAACACTGTCACATCAAAGAGAATCTTATTATTTATGAATATTTCGATCAATTTAATGACAAAACCCTATTGACAGATTGGTGCTAATTTTTGAGATGAATCTAATGAGCTTAATTAATTTAGATTTTGTTAAAGTGATGCTACAGTAACCGTCTTCTAATCACGACTTAATTAACCTCATTAGATTCGTCTCATAAATTAGTCTAGGGGCCTGTAATTTATTTTATAATTAAACTTTATTTACTACTTCTAAATAGTAAGATTCTTTTTGATGTGACAACTCTAAAGTTTAGACCCAGGAAACGAACACACCCTAACAACAGATACTTTAGAGGAAAAGACAAGCGCCTAACACACGTATTGTCGGACGACCTTGATCTGTTGCATGACAAGACCTGGAAGCGACGGCGTAGCGGAGAAGAGAATGCAAGTAGCTGTGTGACCTAATCTACTCTCCTTATATAGAGTCTAGGCGGTGCAACAAATCCAGATTGAAACATTAAGCAAAATCCCTTGATCCGCTGAAAACTTTCTATTTGGGATGATACACATCTACCTAGATGAACAATATGGTACTAAAGTTACCGCACCCACCTCGAGTGTCGGCTTTGAGCCAGACAACAGGGGCAACGACCTAGGACCTAGCCCAGGAATAGGCCTCAGAAATTCAAGCACATATGTAGGCATATTTTGAATTTGGGACGCTGGAGCATGCAGCCTGCTCAATACATGGAGAGTGGCACAAAAAGCTTCCTGCGGAATGCCTAATATAAGCAACACGGCTAAAATAGATCAGCCCAAGAAACGAAAGTCCCGATAATTTGTCCAGTCCAAGCACGCTTTATTTGTTTCTCTTTTTTTTTTTAATAATCCACTGCTTTGATCCAATCTTTCACATTTCTTTGGCTAATCAAATGAGTCACTACTGAAACAGGTTCATGATCCAAACTATTGATTTTTTCTGCTGGAACAATGCATGAAATTCAAAAAAATCAAGTTCAAAAAATTATTTTATTTTTCAAAAAATATGTCCAGTAAGATCTAACGATGATGGTTCCAACAGATTCGAAAACAAAGTTATAGTTTCGGGAGAAAAATTGAATTGAAATTTCAGAGTAACCTTCAATGCAACTCCTCTGCTCGAATTAACCGCCGCCGCCAGGGGACACCTGAGTGTAAGCTTTATCAGGGCTGTCTCTGAGTTTTGGAGGCCCTGGTGCAAAATAAGAAATGGGGCCCCAAAATATAAAAATTTACATGGCTAACATACAGTTATAATTATAACTATAAAGTTCGGTACATGCTATTTTCACAATATTTATGAGTGTTCTACTGAAAAAGTAGTGCTCGACAAATACACTGATCTTATGTTCTACTAAAAGAAGCATATTTTTCTTGAGGTGAAATCTTCAATTATATCTTCGTACTTAGTCCGCTCCAACACATCACTCTCAAGTGCTATTGTTGCCAATCCATTTAGTCTTCTTGGGTCATAGTAGAACCCAAATAGGATATCACCAACTTGAGTTTGGAAAGCTCCTTTCAGTAGATGCAATAGTTATGGGAACGGTTAACAAAATTTGATATACAAGAATAACATTGGAAAACATCCTCAACCAAAGTATCAAACAAATTAAAAATAAATAGGCTGCGGAGTCATGTATTAGCCACTCAGCAATAACAAACGGCAGAGGCTAGCTAGCATTAGCAAGATTAATAATAGAATACAACATGGAACCGTGATGATTAAAAAAGAGTAAATTGCATGAATGGCAACTGCACTTGTTGGCTTGTTTCAATTTGGCCATCGTACTTAGAAAAGCGTAAATTGTGGCCATCAAGATTGCTCAACTGAGTCGATACGGTTATTAGCTCCCTAGGAATACGTATGCGAGCGATGTGGCATATGTCCGGCTAATGAATCATGCTCTAACGTGGACAAAATGCACTCTTGGAAAAATTCAATGTAGACACCCCGTTGTAATATTTTTTTCATTTATCCCATTGTCTCATAATTCTCTAATCATTATTAATTAATTTATAGAAGATGCATTACATGGCTTCTAATATTTAAACCATTTTCCTTATTATGTGGACAAGATAGGAGAAGTCATGTGCTATTGGTGGCAACAATATAGCCCACTTGAGCTCTAATTGCTTAGAATACCTCAAACCTGCTAATTCATGAAACAATTCCGACTAATTTTGTACGAATAATTGCACCATGTCTGAGCACAACTATAACTCCTTGCAAGTTTAGCTAGGCTCACCAACACCGGAGCAATCTCATACTATTGGGTTGGATGGTAGCTGACAAACGATTTCTAATTTAGTCTATGAAGTAGAATGAATTTTTTTTTGTTCGGCATCACAAGTTGTCTAAACGGCCTGCACTTCACTTAGCCACTACTTTAATTAGAATAATAGTGCATTTTAAAGTGTATATGACTTAAATGTCATTCAAGCCTAAGTTTTATGGAGTGATATTTGCATCTAGAGAGTATAGATACCTATATGACACCCGAGCCTAAGTTTAGGGAGTTAGAAGTGCAATTTAGAAGTATGAGGATATAAATGACACAACCGGATAAGTTAAGGACCGGCCATAGACTTTACTCTTAAATAAATTAAATAAGATGGACCAATTTATAAGTATACATGTTATGTCACCCAAATACGTGTTGCTAGAAAGCCAATGACCGTATCGACTCAGTTGAGCAACCTTGATGGCCACGATTTACACTTTTTTAAGTATGATGGTCAAATTGAAACAAGCCAACAAATATAGTGGTCATTCATGCATTTTACTCATTAAAAAAATAAAAAGAACACGGCTAGTTCGATCAAGATCAGGCCACATGCTCTGCTGCTACTGTTAGGAATCAGCGTGCATGTTCTCATCGGTCATCCGGAAATTAGGATTGGTGAACGAACGAGATTGGAAACGAGCTGCTACAAGACGACTTGAGGATTTGCGAATTGAGGAAGAAGAGTAGCGGCGTGGCTTCATGTGGAAGCCAAGTAATAAATTCGAACCACGACCGCGTCCATCGGCCATCGGGGAACGTGAGCCGATCTCGCCTTCACTGAACGGACTCTGTGTTGGGCGTTTCCTTTTTTGCAGGGCTGTATCGGGTCTATTTCTAGCAAGTCACTATAATACATAGTAATTTCGAATTGGAGGCCTCAAATATTTGGGGGCCCTGGGCAATCGCCCCTCTTGTCCCTGCCAAGGGCCGGACGGGCCTGGCTTTATACGGTGTGCTACATATAGGAAGTTTGATTTATTACCTCTTCATCATTACATAAGCCGAGTCCACATCACACCCACTGAGACACAATAATAATATCTAGAAATCTTGTACGTAGTGTCTGCTACAGTGAGCTCTGCTGTAGCAGGCGTACGTGTCGGACGTGTAACTCTGTAAGATCCCGTATTTGCTTGTCTCACTTGTAATAATCATATGGAGTACTTAGTCTTTTTTATATACTCCTCCCTTACGTTTTTGTTGTCGTTCCCGACCATCTCGTGAAAATTATGGAAATGACGAATTGACGATTTTGCCCTCAGTTGTTTCTTCGTCAAGCTCCAACGCTCCGCACGCGGCAAGCGGCTGCAAGCACATCTCCGCGCGCCTCCACACCTCCCCACCGCGTGTCGTTGCCGCACCTCCCCACCGTGTCTTGCCGTTGGGTCTCGCCGCCACACCTCCCCACCACGTCTCCCTGCCGCGTCTCGCCGCCGCACCTCCCTACTCCATGGACGCACCATGCCGCCATTGCTCTGATGAGAAGTCCAGTGCTCCCCCACCAGAATCCCTCTCCATCCTCGTGTATTCCTCTTCACTGTCCCAAAAGAAATTCGGAATCTAGATCTGGGTCCTCAAGAATGGCGGCAGCAACTGTGGAGGAGGGGTGGGCCGGGAAGATGGTCGGAGTCCATCTGTCTCACCAGAAAGAGGGGGAAGGGGATGAGAAGTCGGAGCTTAATCGATGGCGAGCTCACGTTGCAAAGCTCAAGAACAGAGTGAGGATTACTGCGCCGGGGAGAGAGGGCGGCCCTATGGGTGGCTGTGACGGCGAGGAAGGACCGCAAGCTGCCTCGTCAACACCGCCAACATCAAACTCACCTTTGTCATTCTGGTTATTCAACTCTCACCTCTCATGTCTAGGAAGCTTGTTTCATCTCTTGTTTACTTGGCATGGTGAAACTGAAACTGGATGTTCCATGGACAGTGCTTTACAAACTGCAACTTTGTACTAGTGATTGACTAATTGCTACTCACTCAGATGGTAGATCGTGTTAATTTTCGCATCACTAGAATGATACTACTCCAAAACAATCTCAAACCAGATATAGCTATTTTCTTAGAAGTGTAACAGCTCAAGAGATAAGTCATGAAGTGTGTGGTGCCATGTGTGTGTGAATTTTACATGAAGAAACCAATGCTTAAGCCTGACGGAATAGTAAGCAGTTACATGCAAAATCTTTAGAGTTACAGGCTTTTTTAGTTCCCAGGGATCAAGTATTAAACACAATGCAACCTTGCTTTTTTAGTTACCTTGTGAAGATTGCGCAGCCTCATGCTCACAGTTACAGGCTGCCATGTTTCTTCAGAGTTTTGATTGCAGCTTACGACATTGATAATCCTTCCCCCTTTTCATAATATGCTGCAGTAGGCCAGTATTAACCTTTTTGGTTTGCTGATAATATCATGTCCAGAAAACTATTGATCTTGCAACAATTGAAAGTGCTAAACATTGCATGTTATTTATGCTACAATAGTCCCCTGCTAAGATTATGTGTTTGTCCTCTCTGCTATAATTAACTGTTGCAATCAAAATGCATGATTTGTGTGTTCTTTTGATTCAGCGGTCAGATATTTCATCAGTATTTTCCTTTGGATTCATTATTTGCTTATGACATGGCAAGTGTTACTTGGTTGTAATCTTCCAAGTGTGTCAATTTTGCTTAAATGCTTTTCTTTTTGTTCAGTACACAGAATCTGAAGATCGGACCTGATGTCCTTTTTGTTTGATGTGGCAATGACTCTCTATTGTACTGCTTCTCAGGGCTATGCAGGGAGAAGACCGGTCTAAGAAGAGAAAATCACCTTGTTCAAACACTATCATCTTCAATTAGCTGGAAAGGCAAGGTCATCAACCACTTCAACTCAGTTGTGATGGAGCATTGGTGAATCAGGAAAGGCTCAATTAGCTGAATAAACATATCTGTAATTTATTAGATGGTAGTATTGATGGTGAGAACACCTGTGTATTGACGGTGAAGTTCATGAGAAGCATGCCAACTTCTCTTTTTGTTCAGAGAAGTGCAATGTCATCTCTTTTTGTTCTCTCTAAGATGTTTGTGATTTGAACAGAGCAATTCAGCTGTGATGTTGCATTGGTGAAGCAGGCAAGGGCTGAAATAGCTGAATAAACACATGTGTACAATGAATGGAATCCTTCTTATTTTCATAAACTGGAGTTTGAACGCTTCACTTATTTTTGTCTGAGGAAGTGCCTTGTTTGCATTGTTTTTTACACACTTCAAAAGTTAATGATCTTTGCTTTAATGAATGCTAACATCACTGAAATGCACTGTCAAATGATACTCCCAGAAATCACTAAAATGAGTAGGAAAAAAAAAACTGATTGTGCCCACTCAAATGATCTTCTTAGCATTTCAGATTACACAGATGCAGGACTAGTTGTGCCGAGGGAATGCAGATTAGCTAATCCAATTGAAAACAGACATTTGCTCAGGAAATGCAGTAGTACTAATTCTTTGCATTATCTCCTGCTGAAATACAGCTCCCCCGCCTTTTCAGAATGTTCCAATATTCACTGAAATTCCCATCTGCAATTGAGCAGAGACAGCTACAGATCGAGCATTTTGAGATGAGCCAGCCATGGAGGAGGTAAGCATGGAGCGGCACAACAAGTCCTGTGGGCCGAGCTCGACGGCGGTGTGGCCCCACGGTGGCGTCGTGCTGCTGTGCTCGCGGCTGAGGAGGTCGGCATTGTTGTTTGTGGTGGCGTCGCTGCCGGTGCCGGCGGACCAGCCGCGCTGCTGCCTGCTCCGCTTCTAGCTCCGACGGAAGCTGCTTAGGTCCACGCTGTTGCGCTTCCACCACTCCGCCCATCTCCTTCTTGTTCCCCTCATTGTCTTTGCTGTCCGCGTTCTGCTCTGGTGATGGCGACACAGCATGCTCGTCCGTGGCGGACGTCCTGCGTGGCGTGCGTGGCCGCCAGCGGCAAGGACCGGTACAACAAGTACATCGGGTCTCTGCATCGCGTGTCGGGCTCAGATGAGCAGAGCCGAGGGGCAAACACGGAAGATGAAAATGAATTGTACTAGCGACGACAACAATTTTTACACTCTTCGATTGTACTAGCGACGACAACAAAAACGTAAGGGAGGGTGTATACCTGTGGATATTTGCTGCTACCAGACTAACAATAGCTACTCTCCTCTAGATATTACGAGTGAAGGTTTTATTTTTGGTCCTTTTCCAGCTCTTCCATTCTTCGTCAAAGATAAACAAAAAAAAACACAATGAGTATCTCTATATCTCTAAAACGCGTGGGTTTTCTCGCAAAACAGCCAGGCCACGTCACTTCAAATACTACCTACCGTCGGATCCGTCCTATAACGAATATCAAACGTTGGATACACACAAACGCACTTACATCTAGACCCTTCATGAAAGAGCAAACAAATATCCGGTCCTCCCACCACTTCTCTGCATCTTTGCACCCAGATCCTTCTAGAACTATATTTTTGTTACACATCCTTCCACCATCTGTAATCTTACTTCTGGATCCTCAGCTAAAGTAAATATTCATTTCTAAACTTTCCAGCATGAAAGCAAAGAAATTACCCCTCTAAGTTATAAAACAACTATCACATATGTGTAAAATTATAATAACCACATGCAGGTATATATTTTAGTATCTCACATCAAAATGAATAGGAAATATTTGTAACTTCCAAAAGGTTTAATTTTAAAGTGTTGCATTAAATGAGTTGATCCACTCATGTTATCAGCAGCAAGTAATATGAGATTTACAAAGCTAAGATCACAAAACACTTTTTTATTTCATTGTGGGGGCACATATGGTATATTTTTTTATGTTGTAATGGATTTGATCCGTTCACTATTATTTTTTGTGAATCCTTATTTGTAACCAAGCTATATCCTCTTAGTCAACATATTGACAATGGTTATCAAAAAGTTTTCATATTATTGTTTTATTAGTACCTATAAAGACAACTGTTTTTTAGTTATGTTAAATATAGTGTAAGTGATATTGCGAGTGAACAAAATAAGGACAGACTATATATCAAGGTCATGTCCATTTATAGAATTCTATTGTACTAACTATATAAAACAATGATTGTATAATAAGGAAAAAAACATTTAAACTTTCTCAAATACACCAAATTAGTATCACAACATGTATAAATTCTATATCTTTAAAACGCGTGGGTTTTCTCGCAAAACAGCCAGAGCCACGTCACTTCAAATACTACCTACCGTCGGATCCGTCCTATAAGGAATATCAAACGTTGGATACACACAAACGCACTTACATCTAGACCCTTCATGAAAGAGCAAACAAATATCCGGTCCTCCCACCACTTCTCTCGCATCTTTGCACCCGGATCCTTCTAGAACTATATTTTTGTTACACATCCTTCCACCATCTGTAATCTTACTTCTGGATCCTTAGCTAAAGTAAATATTCATTTCTAAACTTTCCAGCATAAAAGCAAAGAAATTACCCCTCTAAGTTATAAAACAACTATCACATATGTGTAAAATTATAATAACCACATGCAGGTATATATTTTAGTATCTCACATCAAAATGAATAGGAAATATTTGTAACTTCCAAAAGGTTTAATTTTAAAGTGTTGCATTAAATTAGTTGATCCACTCATGTTATCAGCAGCAAGTAATATGAGATTTACAAAGCTAAGATCACAAAACACTTTTTTATTTCATTGTGGGGGCACATATGGTATATTTTTTATGTTGTAATGGATTTGATCCGTTCACTATTATTTTTTGTGAATCCTTATTTGTAACCAAGCTATATCCTCTTAGTCAACATATTGACAATGGTTATCAAAAAGTTTTCATATTATTGTTTTATTAGTACCTATAAAGACAATTGTTTTTTAGTTATGTTAAATATAGTGTAAGTGATATTGCGAGTGAACAAAATAAGGACAGACTATATATCAAGGTCATGTCCATTTATAGAATTCTATTATACTAACTATATAAAACAATGATTGTATAATAAGGAAAAAAACATTTAAACTTTCTCAAATACACCAAATTAGTATCACAGCATGTATAAATTCTATATCTCTAAAACGCGTGGGTTTTCTCGCAAAACAGCCAGGCCACGTCACTTCAAATACTACCTACCGTCGGATCCGTCCTATAAGGAATATCAAACGTTGGATACACACAAACGCACTTACATCTAGACCCTTCAAGAAAGAGCAAACAAATATCCGGTCCTCCCACCACTTCTCTGCATCTTTGCACCCAGATCCTTCTAGAACTATATTTTTGTTACACATCCTTCCACCATCTGTAATCTTACTTCTGGATCCTCAGCTAAAGTAAATATTCATGTGCAACTGAACCACCATTTCGAGTTGGACTGGACCAATTCCACATTCTCCTGTTCCATGTAGTTTCAGCTACGATCCATATTGTTCCATGGCAAAACGAACAAGGCCATAAAAGGCGTCGGTGTCTTCGTGTCCGTGCAACCAAAAGATTTCATTCTCTGTTGACAACGACCTCGAATTGTCAATCGATAATTAAGCTGCTGGAACGGCATGTCATGCTCCTACAAGCACAGTTTTGTTCATTGTTGTTACAGATGCAACAAACTAGACAAACAAAAAAGGTATGTAACCTAGTGGTTACAAGAGTCTCAGTATCATTTTCGATCCTAGGTTCCAATCTTCATGAAAATTTTCGAGAATGTGAAACTCAAGGTGCCAACCTAGTATAGGATTCTGTCGGTGTCAAGTAGGTTCATCTTCCCCGCTGCTGCTCTCATCATAGTGCTGTCCCGGTCAACGCTGCCGTCCACTCGGGTCATTGACCTGGAGCACGGCAAGGAGGCCGATGAGTAGCATTGCCGGTACACACGGTGATGAGTTGTGGAACCCATGGAAAAGCCGTAGGTGTAACCCGTTTTGCGGGCGGGTTAGATTGGGTTTAGTCTAGATATGCTCCTCGTATATAATTCAGTCACGCACCAACGAACGGGACACCGTGCACCCACACATGTCCGTGTCTTTGGAATCACACAGCTTCGTTCTGCTTAGGTCACCGTGTAGTGGGTATCTGGCCGTGCTCACGCATCAATCCGTTGTCGAGCCAGAAATACTTGTGGCCGGTTCATCCCAAGCAGATATATATGCCGGTATATGCAAAACGGGCTTTGCACCAAAGGGGAAGGTCTCATTTATTAGTTCCCAACCCGTTCCCTATCTTTTATCTCTTTGGCGGTGGCGGTGGGGGCAAATATAGTAGTAGTAAGTATGATTTATATTCCAGCTAGTAGTAGTTACCTCGGTGACAGCTGTTCGTTGAAGCGTTACTATAACAATGAAGGTTGCGAGAGGCTGAACAGTCAAACATGCGTGCATGATCTAGATATGCAACGGTGTAGAACAAAGAAGCATGTGCCGTTACCCGGGAACAACACCGGCCCGGCCGAGTTTTGTGTATGCTCACACTAGCTCACACTCACATGTTGTGGAAAGGAAGAGAATGGGCTGTCTGGAAGAACGTAGAATTGTCCGCCTCTGCTTTCATACAGGTATATATATGGAACCTTCTGGTATCTTATATCGGTCAGACACCACTCCGTGAGCCCTCCCGACCAGTCGTACCTCTTCGATATCCCATTGTGTCCTTGATAACAATCTCACGTGTAATGCATGTATACTCATAAGGTAATTACTCGACAATCGGGAGTGTCCGAGAAGAAGAACTGTAGCGCGGTAGGTGAGCTGTTGGGCCATCGGGCTGGCTGGGTCTGTTGGGCCGAGAAAACAGAAAGGAGAGCTGGGCTTTGCTGGGAGAAAGCGAGAGGAAGCAGCCCATGAATCAAATTCAAATAAAATCATTCAAATTTTGCCTTGATTTAATTCGAAAAGAATTCAAGCAGAGGACAATTGAGTCTGGGGTATACTCAGGCTGTTACATGCTACTTTGATCAACTGGTTATGTTTACTACAAAATAGCAAAGTGCTTATGTGTCATAAGCAGTTTGCTAATTTGCTGTTTAGCGATCCAAACTGTTTATTGAACATAAGCAGTTTCAATAAACAGCTCAATAAGCTGTGCAAAACGCATCATAGGAGCAAACGTTATGCCAGATTGAGAAACGGAGAAGATGCTGGGTGCGACGCGGCATGCCAAGTGTGACCACTTGCCAGCTACTAGTACAAAGCAAAAGCTTGTGTCTGTATAGACTACAGCCGGCTACGTCACGCTGCCGCATACCACAAATAAGGAAACTAGCTCGGTAGTCCTGAACCAAATTAAGCACACAATCGCAGCCCCCGATCGATCTCAAACGTACGATTGCAAGTCGTTAATGTTCACTGTGTACTGCCGCTGTCAAGTTGGAGTACATACAGCGTGAAGCCTGTACCTCGTGCATCACACGTCGGCGAGCACTGATAATTCATTCAGGCACCAACGGACGGACGGGGCACCGTGCACGTACCCACATATGTGATATGTCTAGTGGCAGTCAGCATAATGGCAGCTTCCATTTGGAACCACACAGCTCGTTCGTTCACCCTGCGTGTGGTGCCGCGCGCGTCTTGCCGTGCTCACGCATCAGCGACCTGTTTCTTCGGCCGTCATCACGAGTAGAGCTGTCCTAGATCGTGGAAGCCCAATCTGCTGTGTCGAGCCGGAAATACTTGTGGCCTGGTGCGTTCCTACCAGATACTGTATGGCTTTGCACCAAAGGGGGAAGCAGTGGTGATTATTCAGTTCCGTATCTTGTCCTCTTCGGTGGGTGGTGGTGTTTTATTTTTTATTGGTGTTGGTAGGGGTCAAAAATAGTAGTATGATTTCCAGCTGCTAGTAATTAACTCGGTGACAGCTGTTCATTGAAGCGTTAATAATTAACGAAGGTTTGCGAGAGGCTGAAGAGAGCCAAACGTATACGTGCAGTTCTGTGCACGTCGTCGTTGGAACGTAACCAGATGTGCAACGGTGCAGAACAAAGAAGCCTGTGCCGTTACAAAATTTAAAGGTAAGAAAAAAGGGCAAGGAAAAATTGTCTAGTGGTAGTCTAGAAGATTTGTGGTTGCAAAATTTAAAGGTCCACGCACTGTTCACGCTCGATCACTAGGGCCGGCCGGTCACACGGCAGAGTTCAAACGACGACCCGGCCGGAATCCGAACCCGGTGCACGGAACGTTGCGGGTGGCCGGGCAGGGCTCGGCGGCTATATAAAGCGCGCCGTCCTCCTGCCTCCCTCTCCCTTGTCCCTTGCATTCCCAATCGCAACGCAACACGCACACCTGCCCCTTCCTTGAGCGCGCGCAGGCAGAGATGGCTCCCACGGTCGCGGCGGCGGCGGAGATCAAGCACGGGAGGAAGGCGGTGGCGCTGGCGGCGCTGGACCCGTCCGGCCACATCGCGCCGCTCACCATCACCCGGAGGTACTTACTGCCGATCCCCATCTCCTGTCTATTATTAGTCACTCTCCGGCCTTAATTAAGCCGACCAACATCTCCGGCGGCCGGGCGATCCGGCTTTTGAGCGGTCGATCGTATTGGCGATCTAGCGTAGCGGACGTTGGTATGTGCATGCCGGGGCAGAATAGTCACCCGTGTCGCTGTTTAGACGGGCCACCATTATTCTTCTTCTATCTAGTGTTCCCTTCTTTCTGGTCCGATTCGAGGTGTCGCAGCATCCATGGTTGGCATTTTTCTGCGGGCACCAATCCTAACCGGTATTGGTTGGATGCTTGGATATATAGGAACCACTCACCGTTCCACCTTTAGATGGCTCACATCAAACGACAAAAAATATTGTAGAATCTTTATCTATACTGTCAACGAGTTCTTATCTAGTCTTTAGACACCGCTGCGAAATCGATCTCTAGTTAATTATGTTAAAATTACTCCTTACTTTTGTCAGTCTTAGGATACAGTGACCATGTAGCTTATTTTATAATTTACTATGACACACAACGCCTTAAACATGTGTACAATAGTATAAGAAATTAAACTATTCGACACCACTTGGTATATCTATCTGCAAGGTTAGGTTCGTGCGGTGGAATGCTGGGGATCAAAGTAGGATCCTCACTCCATCTGAAAGCATCCACTCCTTTAAGTGCGCTGGAATGCTGTGGATGAAATTCCCAACAGGGATCCAAACTAACTACAGTACTCTACGTATGGGAATCAAAAGCATCCACTCCTCTAAAAGTGTGTGGTTGTGGCTCCGAAACATAGTATGAGTTGACATGCTGTTGCCGTTTGTGATGATGCTCTGGTACGTTGTTCATGTGCACATGTGCAGGCTTTCTGTTGCGCTCATGTCACTGTATCTGCTTCGTTGTCGCCCTTTCCATGGCCACAGCATGCATCTGCGGCAGGTTTCAGTATTTGTAGTACTAGCAATATTCTCCGGCCACAATGAAGGAACATACTGCCCCCAGATTTCCGTGGTACATCATATAAAAGTTTATGGTTTTGCATACAATTCATTAGATGGGCAGTAGGCTCCTTGCAAAAGGAGAGAAAAAAAGCATACTCTGTGGTCATATAGAGGCCACCACTACCTGGAACTGGCTGGAAGTTACTCACTGTTGCTTGTGGATGCCCCTAGCCTAGTGATGTCCTGTCATCGCCATCATTTCCAATAATAATGGGTTTACACTCTTGTGGCTGCACACATTTCGCCATCTTTTACTATTTGCTTAAGTGGGTGAAAAGGAAATTTGCTTTCCAGGCATGCCAATAAGCAGAAAAGGATGTGATAACTTGCTTTTAACATGACAATTTTATTAACTGACATACCAGTTCACTTTCCAAATTCACCATTGGGATGAGTGATACTGACAAATCTCATATTAGCACGCCGCTCTCTCAAGTAGTACAGTATTATAGGTTACACATGCTGAATTATTGAACTATTTTTTGCCTTGCAGGAACACCGGAGAAGACGATGTGGCGATCAAGATCTTGTTCTGTGGGATCTGCCACTCCGACCTGCACAGCATCAAGAACGATTGGCGCAACGCCACGTACCCGATGGTCCCGGGGCATGAGATCGCCGGGGTGGTGACGGAGGTGGGCAAGAACGTGACCAGGTTCAAGGCCGGTGACCGCGTCGGCGTCGGGTGCATGGTGAACTCGTGCCAGGCCTGCGACCAGTGCGCCGACGGCTTCGAGAACAACTGCCCTGGCATCATCTTCACCTACAACTCCGTCGACAGGGACGGCACCCGCACCTACGGCGGCTACTCCGACATGGTCGTGGTCCACGAGCGCTTCGTGGTCCGGTTCCCCGACGCCGTGCCGCTCGACGCCGGGCGCGCCGCTGCTGTGCGCCGGCATCACCGTGTACAGCCCCATGAAGTACCACGGGCTCAATGTTCCCGGGAAGCATGTCGGCGTTCTGGGCCTGGGCGGGCTTGGCCATGTCGCGGTCAAGTTCGCCAAGGCGTTCGGGATGAAGGTGACCGTGATCAGCTCGTCCCCGGGGAAGAGGGAGGAGGCCCTGGGCCGGCTCAGCGCCGACGCGTTCATCGTAAGCAAGAACGAGGATGAGATGAAGGTTAGCCAGATCAACAAAGTCCATCACTACTTTTTTAGATAATTACAAAAGTCCATCAGTTCATCAAGCTATGTAGTTATTATCTCTGAATCGTAAAGTAATTGTTGCTTTTGCTGCAGGCTGCCATGCGCACCATGGACGGCATCATCAACACGGTGTCCACGAACATCCCCCTGGCCCCGCTCATGGGCCTGCTGAAGCCCAACGGCAAGATGGTCATGGTGGGGCTGCCGGAGAAGCCGCTGGAGGTGCCGCCCTTCAACCTCATCATGGGGAACAAGACGCTGGCGGGGAGCTGCATCGGCGGCATGAGTGACACGCAGGAGATGCTGGACCTGGCGGCCAAGCACGGCGTCACGGCGGACGTGGAGGTGGTCGGCGCGGACTACGTCAACACCGCCATGGAACGCCTCGCCAAGGCCGATGTCCGGTACCGCTTCGTCATCGACATTGGCAACACCCTCAAGGACTCGGCGGCCGTTTCCCAGTGATCATACCTAGCTATAGGCTAAACTAGCACCGTAGGTTCGTGTTGGTATCGGCCACAGTTTGTGTTCGTTCCTACTGATCACCCATATTTAGCGTATATCAGGGACCACTAAGATTGGCAGCAGTTTATGTCTTCAACTTTAGATTATGATCAATAAGCAGTCTACAGCAAGGCACCTTCAATTGATAATCTGTTTTTCTGCTCAATTGTTGATTGGCCTTTTAAGCATGACGGTTCGGTTTATCTTTACGCACTGCAAGCATCGGCTTCTTCCGAAATATTCATGGCACATGCGGCAACATGACCAATGGCCTTGGAAATTTATGTTGACTACTTGTATTGTCGAAAATACCATGCCTGTGGTTGTAAAATTGCATCGGAAACCATTGTCATGTCACATACCTGAATCCTTATGTTCTTCAATTTTTTTGTCCAGGTTCAATTTGCGTAACCTCATTTACATTGCTCTGAGAAAGTCCCTATGATGTTAGAGTTTTCGGGAAAAAAATTCTCGGGGCATGACTACAGGCACTCATCCCCAGTAAGCGATACCAGCCACTACGAGATTCTGGCGCAAGCCACTACCTCCTCTCTGCGAGCCTATAGCTATGTTGCCAATTGCCATGGTTATAACAATTGTCTCCTTCATATTTATGAGGAGGCCCTGTTATAAACTTAGACACAAACTCTACACCCTACCACAGTACAACTCTTTCTAAGGGTAACCAAACTAGCTCATATACAATATTCATACATGTTCAACATAAAGAAGCTCCATCCCCGTATGTTCACCACACATATACCATGCACTGAATAAATCTATCGGAGGAAGTAGAACAAGACCTAAAATCTCACCAAACCACAACCAATTCCACACACCAATCCAACAAACCAATGGAGAAAAATGTAGGTGGTATGGAGGACATGCATTGACTGGATCGCAAGATAGTAGCACCCAAGAGGGCTGAGGGCATTACAGGTCCGCACAACTCTACTGCTTGGAGGAGACCGCGATCTGGAATTAACCTGACTATTCAAAACCATCAGCCCTCTGGTAGTCCAATCCTTAACGTCACAAATCTTCCATTTCATTTCAGAACTTCCCTTCAAGGATTACCTAAAGGGATAATTGCAAAAACCACCCCATATGTGACTTGGAGTTTGAGATTCCTACCCATAAGTCATTTTGTTGCAAATACCCACTCGCCCACGTGATTTAGTTGCAAAAATCACCCCAGTTTACTCATGCTTAATTGATTCAACTCGTTTTCAGTCATTTCAAGTAGCTAATCGACTCCATATCAATCTTACAAAAATTTTGAAAGTATGATATTCATATATTTTAAGGATATGCAAAAACAAAGGAGAAAATTACAAAGTTACATGATGTTTCTTTGAGTTTGAGACTAGGAAGCATTTTTTCATTAAAATAAGATGAAATAGAACCCATTCAAGAACTTATCAAAATAAAGACTCATTCAAAACTAAAATAATATTTAACTTAGTTACCTTAGATTTTTTTTTGAATTTATAGGTACAAAAACACATGAAATTGAATATGCATGTGCGGACTGGGGTCGTTTTTGCAATAAAAACTTCTGGGTGGGTGGGGATTTACATTAAAATGACTTATGGGTAGGAATATCAAACTCAAAGTGACATATGGGGTGGTTTTTGCAATTATTCGACTTTGCTGGAAGGTAGGTTTTGGTTTCAGTTCACTCCAGCATCTAACAATCTATTGGCTTTGCCTATATCAAGACAGAGGACGATCAACATGTTTTCAGCTAAAACCATAGGTGTAGTGCAGTAGTGGTTGGAACGGTGCCATGCAGGAACACGGTGATCATTCTTTTTCTCTTATGTTGGATTGTATATTTTTGAGCCAACTATACGCATCTGGTTAGCACTACGTAGTACCTGTAGGGAGAGAAGACTATGATTGTCCTGCAATTGACTCATGAGAACTGTATGCAAAGGAAATGCGAACTGGGTTTTCACCGTTCATGCATCTAGGTCCGAAGTATGGCATCCGTGCATGTCAATTTCTTGTTGATGCATTTTAAAAGTAATGTGCCATATCTGGAACTGCAGGATATGGTATCTGCGAAGATGGACTTAGCAAAAGGCCCACCACAAATGCAACAAAAACATGGATGGATAGTCATATATCATCTTCTACTATCATAAAAATATTGAGGTGCCATGCAAACTTGTATTAGCTGTAAAAAAAAGAGAAATCAATATATGAATAGCAACGGGTTGCGGGTTCATCGTGAACTATTCCAAACCATAGTATTTACACATGATTTATCTTTTTTTTTTTGTTATATCTCTACTCCTTAATATTTTTGATGTGGTCGAACTTTCGTGGTGCTGCCACAATATTGGTGGTCTTGCTATGTGTTCCAATTATTTCAAAGTTTGGAGAGTCGGATTGTGGTCTGGGATGGGCTTATCGGCAATATGCATTCCGTAGACAAAAGTGCCACCGTATTGGGTCAACTAGCGGTGGGCCAAATGAGTTGCCAATTATGTATTTCCTTTTTAAACTACACAAAACATGCAGCTCATCCACGATTTTGTTTCTGTTTTTATATTTTCTAAATGAGAGTGATTTTTGTGAGCAGGGCACTTTAATATGTTAATAAGTAAACAAGGATGGGCACATGTCATGTGTTCATTAAAGTATTTCCCTTTCTAAATTAATTCAGAGTTTGTACTATAAAATTTGTAACTCCACCGTATGAGCTGCAAATGAAACTATTTGTCTTTCTATATTCATGTAAACTGGTCCATCTGTTCTAATGGATTTAACAATTAAAAATATTTTTTATGTATTTCATCAGTATTATTCATACTTAACTGTCTTGTTTGTTAGTTGAAGGGAGAGAAATGGAAGTCAAGTAGTTTGGGCAGGACCCTATGGAGGAAATCAAGTCTAAATAATATGTTTTCTTTTGACCAGTTTTATACATTATTTCATGTAAAAACCCCGCAATAGCTGACGTTATTAAACATTGGACCTTTAATTGACAAACTGTTGTCATAATACGATCGAACATTGATTCCTTTGCAATATTTTGGTTGCGCTGTTATGAACATTGAACAAGATATAGTAGGATAATTGGCATAAATTTTTTTAGATATTATTCATATTACCATTTTAAAAATCATAGCAACGAACAAGCATTTTGCTAGTCCTATATATTTTTTTAGTTCATCTTATTTTTTGTCCAATGATAGAACATGACATTTATCCTGCTATACTTTGATTGGAATTTGCATATCATAGTATACGTGCAAAATTAAAATGGTAACATGATAACACCATACCATAAGGGGTTGGAGACAAACAGTTCTTGAGATTATACTGTTCTTGAGATTATGGTCGGACAGGAGATACTTCGTGTGACATAATAATTTATCGAGATCCCTTATTTACATATGTGAAACTTTTGTTCTCCAATACTACACCACTCGGTTGTCATTTCAGTTTGTTCCTTTCATCCTATGATTGTTGACACTGTCCAAGATGGTCTCTTGGTTCCTTATTAATGAATTTTTGCATAATGAAAGATCAGATATTCTCTGTTGATAATATGGTATATCCAGGGATGAGCCCGGAATGGTCCAACAACTCAGGCCAGCCCATGGGGTGTATACTTGATTGTTTGGTTAACATGAAAAGCTGAAAATTGTTCATGGTGTGACTGTACTAAAGCTAGGACTGCGGCCTGATGATATAGAGTGCTAGTATATGGGGAGGCAGTGATGGTTAAGGCCACTTGCCTCTAGAAATTATGAGCAATATGTTTTACTAGTCAAGCAAGCGCGCTCCGCCGCGCTCATTTATGCAAAAGTAAGCGCGTACATGAAAACAAAATAATAGTGTTAGGAAAGTATCAAATTATTAAATATAATTAATGAAAACATAGCGACCTCATTAGAGAAGACAGAAGTATCTAATACATAGAAACGTAATTTTACGTCAGATGAAGGAAAATAACTGAATGGAACAAAATTGTTAATAGATCTCACGGGAGCGACTATCCTGCAAAACGTCAGGTTATAGATGTTATCCGTCCAATCCCCGATCGAACAGTCCACGCAACGGGTGCCTTGAATAAAAGCGACGGCGGAAACCCTAGCCACCGGCCCTTCCCCTTCCCCTCCGGTGGCGGTAGTGCAGGAGTGGACGGTGGCTGCATTCCGTGTCTAGTTGCGCCTTTCTCCTCTTGTGCTCATGCCTCCCCGCTCTCCCTCGTCCGCCCAATGCACGCCGCCTCCCCTCTCCATCCCACACCGCCGCGGGCTCCATCTCCACCTTGCATAACCTCCTTCTTGCTCTGTCCTACGCCACCTCGCTCTCCCCCACCCACCACACCATTTGGGAAACTCCCCTCCGTACAAAGCACCATCGCTCCGGACCGTCCCTTCGTCGACATCGAGATCCGGTGACGGGCTGCAAGGCTAAGGCCAGATCCGTGATGACGGAGGACATGCCATCCATTCGACAGCCTGTGTGCGGGGCCGCGGCCCACGGCCTAGGAGCTCAAGGCGGCGACGTGGCCACCGCGCCAAGCTGCCACGCCGGCCGGAAATGGCGTGGCGTGCACGGAGGACGGCCACGTTGGCTGGATTGCTTAGGGGAGGCGAAAGCTACGCCGCATCAGCTTTAGACTATTTCTTGATTTCACTGTTCTTTATGGAAAGGCAAAAAAAAAAGAGAGAGAGAAAAAGAGACACACATTAAATGGTGTTGTTAAAATCTCTCCTCTCGTGCAATAGTATATCACACGTAAATACACATACGGGCACACAGCCTGCAATATTTTACCATTCACCCTCCATTTCTCTTGATCTCTCGTTTTATAGTACTTGAGAAAGAAACATGTTATATTGACTGGTGTATACATCTATCAACAGTACGTTACTGAGCCATGTTCTCGGCATTTCGTGCGCGTGCAAGTGCAACTGAAAGCACCTCTGCTGACGCTACTAACTACATGCTGTGGATGTGTCCTGTGTGAAGAGGAAGGCATACCTAGTGCGTGAGGCGGTACCATGCATCACGGCCGGCACATCAATAATTCCGCGAACCAGGTGCTGGTACCGTGCGTTTGGTACACGTTTTATCTTCAGGAATTTATTTGTGGAGCTATTAAATGCCTTAGTAGCTAGAGTTAGACTCTTGCACTGTGTTACGTCTATGATTCATAGATTTTCATAATATAACACCAGCCTGAGTAATAGAGAAATAATGAAGAAAAGAACCGATGTTAGCCATTTTTCTTACGTTTTACCGCCATATACAGTGACGAGATACAATCTCAGTTTTGGCACAAAAAGGTATCTAGAAAAAAGCTCCCACGTGCTTCACGGCCACCTCCGTCGTTTTTCCATTGACATATATATGTGTGGTGGCGATGCATCGTGTGCGCGTTGTGAACTTGGGACACCACACGGATGTGGATGTGCTCGTATTTTTTTCCCAGCATGCATGCATGGATACAAAAAGGAAATTAAAGCACACGACGCGTGTGCAAGTCAACGTGATCTAGCTATGTACATCTCTACGGAATTGACGAATCGTCAGACCTAGTCCACCCTCGAATCAATGTAGTGATAGAAAATTGGTTTGCTAATATTTCATTGAAAGCACGAGAAACTTTTCAATCAATGTCTAATACAACGCGATCCAAATCGGACTTTGTACAAAACAAAACTTATTTTCATCTCTATAGTCTATATATTAACATACTTTCAGCTGATCAAAAAGGAGAAAAGATATAAATTAGTCGGGGTGTCTCTATTGCCACTATCAACAAGCGAGGGCAGAGGAACCGCGTCAGGCAGCCTGGGTCCCTGCTGTCGTGTATCACGCGTCGCACGCACGAATGGCGCAGGCAGAATGTACACGGCCCGTTGCATGAACGGGACAAGACATGTCCGTGTCCTTCATTTGGAACCACGCACAGTCATCGTGTGGTGTGTGTGATGCCGCGCGTGCACGTGAGCCGCACCGATTCAATCGTCGTGCCCGCACAGGGACATCAGTTTCTTTGGTCGTCGTCATGCACACACTACATATTTTGGACTTTTCTGAAAACAGATTCCATCAATTGAACCTCGATCGAGACAGACATAATTCGTTCCTCTCAGATTACCTCTAGGTATGGCATAAGAAGGAACCTCTCGTGCATGCAAATATGCAATCGAACCGGTGGAGAAACCTGTGCTCCTCCATTATGATAACGATCTCGTTTATATAGGATATGAAATTGGTACTGGTCCTAGATCAGTTGTTCTTTTGGGAAAGGACCGGATTTTCGGAACAGAGGAGTATGTTGTTGTAACCGTAGAGTGAACCAGCCCGGCCGGCCGAGATTGATGAATCTCAATGGAATGGAATTGATGAATCCTCAGACGTGGTCCACCCTCGAATCAGTATATATAGTGATAGCAACATTGTAGCTATCTTCATGTCCTCATTTTGGGAAGGAAAAAAACGAGTAAGGGGCATGCACGCAGCCGCAGCTTCCGATTATCTGACACGTGCAATCTATCGCGAGTGGTTGTTCACCGCGCTGGAAGACACAGATCGAACAGTGCCGCGTCAAAGCAGCCTAGCTAGCTAGCTCTCTCGTGCATCACGCGTCGCACGGCGACCCGTTTGCGCGAACGGGACAGCACATGTCCTCATCCGGAGAACCACACACAGCGACATCGGTTTCTTAATTTCTTCGTCCTCGTGTCCACTATATATTTTTCACATATCCTTTTCTTTATCCTTTTTTCGAAAACAGTTTCTATCAATGAAGCTCCAAAAAAGTAATATCTGATTCCTCTCAGATTCCCTCGAGGTGTATCGCACAAGGCATCAAGTGATGCTCCACATGCGTGCGACGACCCAGCGCCCGGTGCGGTGGAGTTGTGACCGTACAGGAACCCGGCCCGGCCGAGTTTTTAACTGAATTTGCTAGTTTCTATAGGTATGTATAAAGGAGAGTCTACTGTGGTCTTTTGAACATATTTATCTAAATAAAAAGATATAAAACAACTTTAGTCATATAAAGGAGAGACTCTACATGTTGTCTTTTAATAAATGTATATATTAATGATTGACAACGGTGCTAAGAGTTGTCTTTTACATCGTAACACGTGATAAAGACTGTCTCTTCGTCAAGAGCCCACCCAGACACCCAGCCGTCTCTTCAAGGCATAGAGAGGCTAATTATAAAAATACATTACCGAGCCCGTTCATAAATTAGCATTGTACATGCCCTAAACATCCAAATATTCCGGAAGAAAAAAAAGCTCCGGAAGGACGTCGTGCACTCGAGAAAAAGGGACTTGATCGAAAAAGGCTGTCTAGTCTCTACTCTAGAAGATGCTGCAAAACTGCAAAAGGTTGAGGTAATTACTGTTCACACTTCCAAGGCAGGTTTCAGACGTCGCATGCAGAATCCGAACACGGAACCGTCGCGGGGCTTCTGGTGCGGCCAACCCCACACACACACACACGCACGCGTCGGCAGCTGCTGACGTCACCGCTGAACAGAACCAGAACACACCTCCGCGCGCTGGCGCCTGCTATAAAGCGCCCAGGCTTCCTGGGCTTTCTGGCATCTCAAACGCACCGACCTACCACTTGTCTCCAGCCTCGCCAGCACCGCGCCACACCATCTACTAGCTAGCTACAGCGCAACCGCAGTAATAACCACATGGCTCCCACGGTCGCGGCGGCGGAGGTGGCGGCGCCGGCGAAGCACGCGAGGAAGGCGGTGGCGCTGGCGGCGCGCGACGCGTCCGGCCACCTCGCGCCGCTCACCATCACCCGGAGGTGCGTGCGTATATGTGTATAATTAAGTTATTTCTATATTTTCTGCATGCTTGCCGTGCACGCACGGCCTGGCCGTACTCGCCGGCGTCGTACGGCCGGGGCGCCCAACGTCTGGGTGCGGCCACGACGATCGAGGCCCTCACCGTACCGCCGGACGGGAGATCCTGCTGCCGTACGTTCCGGATGCTCTCTCTCTCTAGCTCGCACGTTGTCCATGTGCGCCTCTGCGGGCTTTCTGTTTCGCTCGTGTCACTTGTACCTGCTTAATCCATTGTCACCCTTTATGGATTTGCTACTACAAGTTGGAGTAATGTTTTACTATTTTATTTGAGTAAAAGAATTGTTTTCCAAGCAAGATATACACCGGAAAAGATGTCATAAATTGCTTGAATCTGATAACTGGCAAATCAAATTACTTTACTAATTTTTTACCAATCTATACTGAAAAAACTATTGAAGTATGTATTCACAATTCTCGTATTGTTATCTTGCTGTTGTCTGAATTACTGTTAGGTTCTTACAAGCTGAGTTACTAAATCCATGATCTTGCAGGAGCACCGGAGACGACGATGTGGCGATTAAGATTCTGTACTGTGGGATCTGCCACTCTGACCTTCATAGCCTCAAGAACGACTGGGGCAACACAACCTACCCAATCGTCCCTGGGTACGTACACAAAGAACGTCATATAGAGTTCTCAATCAAATGTCGTCGTCTTTATTTCTCATATGAACCTAACTTTATGATGACTGACGGACGCATGCAGGCACGAGATCGCCGGAGTGGTGACGGAGGTGGGCAAGAACGTGAGCAAGTTCAAGGCCGGCGACCGCGTCGGCGTCGGGTGCATGGTGAACTCGTGCCAGGCCTGCGACCAGTGCGCCGACGGCTTCGAGAACAACTGCCCGGGCGTCATCCTCACCTACAACTCCGTCGACAGGGACGGCACCGTCACCTACGGCGGCTACTCCGACATGGTCGTGGTCCACGAGCGCTTCGTGGTCCGGTTCCCCGACGGCGTGTCGCTCGACCAGGGCGCGCCGCTGCTGTGCGCCGGCGTCACCGTGTACAGCCCCATGAAGTACCACGGGCTCAACGTCCCCGGCCAGCACGTCGGCGTGCTGGGCCTCGGCGGGCTCGGCCACGTGGCGGTCAAGTTCGCCAAGGCGTTCGGGATGAAGGTGACCGTGATCAGCTCGTCGCCGGGGAAGAGGGAGGAGGCTCTGAGCCGGCTAGGCGCCGATGCCTTTATCGTTAGCAAGAACTCCGATGAGATGAAGGTTAGACTTTTTTTCTAAATTTTTAGTGTTCATTAAGCTATTATTAGTGTTCCATCTGTGCTCCTCATGAAGCTAGTTCTATTCTATCGTCTCTGAGTCGTAAAGTAATTGTTCCTTTTACTGCAGGCTGCGATGGGCACCATGGACGGCATCATCAACACCGTGTCGGCCAATATCCCACTGGCTCCGCTCATGCACCTGCTCAAGCCCAACGGCAAGATGATCATGGTGGGCCTGCCGGAGAAGCCACTGGAGGTGCCGCCCTTCGACCTCATCATGGGGAACAAGACGCTGGCGGGGAGCTGCATCGGCGGCATGAGGGACACGCAGGAGATGCTGGACGTCGCGGCCAAGCACGGCGTCACGGCGGACGTGGAGGTGGTCGGCGCGGACTACGTGAACGCCGCCATGCAACGCCTTGCGAAGGCCGACGTCCGGTACCGCTTCGTCATCGACATCGGCAACACGCTCAACAAGGACTCCACGGCAGCTTCCCAGTGAGATCATATATATAGACCTTTGCTAATGGGTAGTGTGATACCGGCAGCAGCAATTGGTCCTTGGGCTTTAGGTTATTGTCTACACGTTTACTCGAATGGCTAAGGGTATTGTAATCATTTGTATAAAATGACCGGTGGTGGCCCCTTGGGACTTATTTATGGGGTATATTCATTTTCATCGTCTTAGAAAATTGTTAAATTTACACTACAAAATTCTCGGTTACTCGATCCAGAAACATTTACATACAAGTGCAAAACCCTTTATTATAAATAAAAAAGGGCAGACCGCTATAAGACCGAATTGAGATGCTGGTGACTATGAAGGATCACCAATTACATATGTAATGACCAGATTCTGGAGAAACCCCGAGATGAAGGTTGACACGCGTCGACCGCTCAACACTCCACGTGTCAAAACTCAATTGCTAGCACAATAACATTTGTAATCATCTTCACCACACATGTAAATAGAGAGCAAGTATATTATATTATGGGAAATATTTTAATGGACATAGGGGCATGTGTCCACCCTAGCTTAATTATTAATTATAGATTAATATTTTAATCTTCGATAATACTATTAAACATGTTATACTAGTTGCACATATATCTTATTAATGAGTCAAATCATAATCTGAAATACTGAAATATCAAATCCTATCAAATTGATGTACATTTGATAGAATTTTATTAATTTGACAGAATTTAATATTTTTGTACTTCAATTATGATTTGACAACATATGTACAACTAGTCTCGATATGTTTAATAGTACAATTAGAAATTCAATATTTATATTAAATTATAATTAATAATAAAGCTATGGTGGGCACATGCCCCTATGCCCACAAAAGTCACCCTTATATTATACTACATTATCAATTTCTTCTTCAAATACCTAAGCGTGTAGATAAAATAAAAGAATGGATAGACCAATTCTCCATCGTGGGATAGACCAGAAAAGTCACTCTTTTAGAACTTTCCGACGACAATTCTCCATCGTGGGAGGGACATTGTTGAAGATCTAATTGTTTCTCTTTCCATATGCTTGAGTACATTAGAATAATTATGTTCATGAAAAAAGGCACCTTAAGCCTAGACTTGATCCTCGTGATAACTTGGTCGGTATTCATCCTTCTTGGCACATTGATACCTATTGACTACCAACATTTTGTTGCAAAGCTACACTTCAGAAACAAGTCCCTTAGGGTTTCAGCTTTTTTAAGTATGCACATATCACATGTGTAAGAGTCTAGGTCCATATTTTTCCTTATGAGCATTGATGTAGTATTAAGACTGTTTTGGAGCAAGGCCAAAAACGAAAAAACAAGACATTGTGCTTTTGCTGACATGATGATCTCTAAAACCACCTAAAAGCTGGATGTATAGGCATATGTGCAAGAAGATGCATTTATACTATTGATGCCGAGAATTTGTGTTGCTCATATGTTTTCATTCATTACTGATTGTGGATAGTTGTATATTGTTGACTAAATCATTAACTATCTCCCACTGGTTGTATGCTTTTATGCTCAATGGCTGATAAGGGCATGTACAAAGGAAAGTCTATTGTAGTCTTTTGGACACATGTATCCAAGCAAAGAGACATAAAACAACTCTAGTTATACAAAGGAGAGACTCTACATGTTATCTTTTAATAAATACATATTATTAATGATTGTATGATATAAGTCGTCTCTTCACTTGTACAACGGTGCTCGAGTTGTCTCTTACATCGGAACACGTGATAGAGACCGTCTCTTCGTCAAGAGCCCACCAAGTCGTCTCTTCAAGGAGTTAGAGGGGCTATTTGTAAAAATACAGTGTCACGTCAGCTCAAGAGCCCACTCATTTATTAACGTTGTACATGCCCTAAATAAATAGTTAAGTGACAAGCATAGAGACAAGATTTATGAGGGACTCATCCTATGCTCAACCATTCCCATCGCTCAAGTTTAATAAATAGGGCACCTTTCATCATCCATAAGTTCAAACCACAACCATAACTACGATGATAACTAACAAAAATAAACGTGCCTAGGCCATTCTCGGTGGGAGTTTCATAAGCATTAAATGAGGCGCCACACCAGCTAAAGTGATGACATGGTAAGGTAATTAATATGAAAGAGATGAAATGAGTTTCATAGGGATGAAACTCATTTGACACTGTTTCATAGGTATGAAACTATTAAACTCCCATTGAGAACAAAAAGTTTCATTCATAACATATTTTGACCAATCCCATTGCAACAAATACATGTTAATTTAATGCTACAACTTGTCTATGAAATCGTGAGATGAAACCGTGCATTCAGAGTGACTATTTCATCCACCAAATCATATCTCCAAATCTGATGTGACACTCTTGAGTAAGTAGTGAGATGAAACTATTCACTGAGACTGGCCTAAGGCTAGAGGCCAGTCTCAGTGGAGAGTGTCACCACACAGTTATCAAAAAGAATTTTTAAGAATCGTGCAGGTGAAGGGTTATGGTGATGACACTCATCTCTCATCCCATTACACTCCCCTCTCCTCTCTTATGTCATGTCAGCAAATTTAATACTCATGACACTACCATAACACTTCTATTCAGACTGGCCTTATGACCAAGAGCGGAGGATTCAAACCGATTTTTATAACGGGTTTGGACTAATTTACTCAAATGTTAACGTTGCATAATCTTCCGATACGACATTTTGTGCTCCATGGGGTCATTGTCACATCGGTGGTTTCGATCGGGGTCAGAGGCCCAATAAGAAATGCGAAGCTGCGGCCCAGCGTTCAACTCCAGGGTCACAGGCCCATGGAGCCGTTAGGATTTGGAAGGACCCAACACGTCATCTCACGCCATCGCCGACGAACGGATCCTCTCATTCCTGCCGCCGCCGCCCGCTCGTCTTCTCCATTAGTCCCTTCCCTTCCCTACCATCGGCGAGCCATCGCCTCTGCCTCCTCCGCTCCAACCACTGCCGGAGGTACGCAGCTCGCCCGCCACTCCGCCAATCGAATTCCTCCGTCAGCGCACGCGCCGCTCTCGCGGGCCTCTTAGATTGGTTAGGGTTAGCCGCCTCGCAATCCCCCGCGCCGCCAATCACCGCTGGACATTGGAGTTCCTGGTGGTGTTAGAAAGGATTTTCCTGTAGATATCTGCTCTGTATTTAGCCAGTTTACCGTCACCATTCCTCTGGCGCCATGTCAGGGAACAACTTGTTAGCTGTGATAAAGCCAGAGGTGCGTTCCTCTTTGCATTTGCGAACTGCCCCTTTTGATGATAAAAGAACCAATTTTTAGCGATTAACTCGTGTTTTTATGGTGAAATCTAAAACAGGCGTTGAAGGCTTACATCTGGCTTCAGTGCTCCGACGGCTCCATTCAACAAGTGGAGGAGGAGGTCGCCATGTTCTGCCCTATGATATGCCGAGAGATAATGAAAAATGGCGCAGGTTCGTCGAAAAGTCATGCCATTGTTCTCCCGGAAAGAGTTAATCCGGCAAGTCTGAGTCTGGTTCTCGACTATTGCCGGTTTCATCAGGTCCCCGGGCGCTCAAACAAGGTCTGTTGCAATTCATGATCATTATCAATTGTTGAGTTTGTACCTGCTCCCATGTGTCTTAGTGTTGTTTTGACATGTTTTACAGGAGCGGAAGTTGTTCGATGAAAAATTTGTCAGGATGGACTATGATAAGCTCTGCAAGTTAGCTTCTGCAGCTCTCAGTCTACAGTTGAGGCCTCTCGTTGATCTTACTTGTGGGTCTCTTGCTCGAATTATTGGGGGAAAATCACCTGAAGAAGTACGGGATATTTTTCATTTACCAGATGACTTGACAGAGGTAAGAGTCCTATTATTAGTTTAAGATATAAAGACACATTCAGCGTTATTTTGTTTAACCTTACATGCACTCAGGAAGAGAAATTGGAGCCTCTGGAAAATATAAATGATGATCCTACAATTCGCTTATTGAACCGATTGTACGCAAAGAAGCGCAAAGAACTGCAGGAGCGCCAGAGACTAAAGGTATAGGTATCTACGGTTGATTCTATGCATCGATTATTATTTTTCCTAATTACCAACCTGTGGTGTTGATGTGTCTTGTTGCATATTCTAAGGTTCACTTTATTACAGGATGTTCAAGTACAAGAAGAACAGAAAGATGAGAGATCTTTGGAGGAGATACTTTGCTTTATAAATGGGAGTGGAGGTATGATTACGGCAAGTTATATTAGGTAAACTATTAACCTGGTGTGTAGCCACACTCACCCAGATTGCTGGAAAAACTGAGATTTACTGAAAGTTGCTGAATGTGATTCAGTAAACCAAGTTTTTTCCTACAGAAATCATAATTCCAGTTTGCACTGCCATTTTATAAACTCTTATTCCATAAACTAATTGGCATTTCATCTGGATCAATACATCTGCATGTTTAACCTTGATAAGTCCATTTAGTCTTGTAGTGACATGTTGGTGATCAAGATTGTTAATCCAGTGGATGCATCAAAATTTATTGATTTAGACTTTTTTACTCTGACTAAATCTCAACCTCAATGTAAATTGTATTGCTAGTCACAGTTTATATGATAGAGACGCTGAGAGTAATAATATAACAAAAAAATTTGAACTTGGTATAGAAGAAACATCCGTACTTTATCAGATTGCATTTCCGATTACTTTCTATTCTCTTCCTAAGATTTATAACTAAATACTAAGTAACTAGACATGATATAACATATCAATCTTGAAAGGCATATAGATCAATAATTTCTTCTTTTAAAAAATATCAGTTATCAATAATTCTTAGCATCTTACTTAACTAGAAGTAGCATGAGAGCATGTAACACAAGCTTGCTTCATTGAATTCCTTTTCTATTCCCTTTTTTTAATCCATATGTTCCATATAACTATTTGACAGGCTCTAGAGGTGGAAAAGCTGCTAAAAATAAGAAAAAGAACAAAAGAAGGAAAGATAGTGCTAAGAATTCTTCGAAAGCTAACCCTGATCCTGTAAATAAGGTTAGAGTTTCAAACTTATTTTTCCCCATGTATATTCTACAAAGTACCCCAACTTGATTGAGATAAAAGGCTATGTTGTTGTTGTATATTCTATATAGAGTACTGTATTTCTTACGTGACTTATCTGGGAATTTAGGAGGGTGCTTCATGCGGGGTTACAAGCAAAGCAGATAGTGGTAATATTTCTAGACTTCCTTGCCAAAGCAATAACTTGCAAGATGATATTGAGTTCCCGTTTGAAGATTGTGAATACGACGATGGGCTTGATCCTGCAATGAGGGAAGAACTAGATAGGTAAGTCCTTATGATGTATCCATGGTGCTTCATTTTGCACCTGTCACTTTGTTACTTTCAGAAAACAAGAAACAGTGAATATATCAAGTTCTTTTTTGTTTGAAAAATGAAATATTTTGTTCAGTAGTTTAATCCATGAATGTCAAGCTGTACATGGAGCACCTTGCTTCCTGTGATAGTGCCATGTCCTGAAATAACAAAATGTGTTGTTGTCATCATGCAGAGAAGTGGAGGACTTTGCGAGGAGGTTGAACTTAGTTTGGCCTGAAAGAGTGCACTTAGAGCAGGAGAAAAGGACTGGATCACATTTGTGGTAATAGTTCTCCCCAGAGATTCTCTGGAAAGTTTTCTCTGCAAATTCTGCAAAGAATTTGCCTGGTCGGGTTTTTGCTATTAGAGTAGCAGAAAACAGTAGGCAGGGGTGAGTTCTATTGGCGAGACTTCAGGACAGCATTGTATACAGTAGTTTATGTCCTGTGGCTTACATGTACCCTGCTCTTCAGGATGTTAGATATTTCACCCAAAAAAAAAGAAAAAGAAATAATTTACTTGTGAGTGTAAATTGTCGGAGTTCACATTTCCTTAGTAATTTTGTCGGTACCATGCAAAATGTGTGGTTGATTGCTTTAGTTTGATTGGTCATGGTTGATTGTGCCATCTCATTTATACTGCGTCACTTCTGGCATGTTGGTGTCTTGTGCTTGTAAATATGTTTTCATTTTTAAGGTAGCTTTCCTGCCTTGTTGAAAACAAATTGTAAGAATATTAAGTATGTCATGACAAATAATCACTGCCGGGCTGCTTGTGGACTGTTAGATACTCCTACAGACATGGATTAATACTTTGATTGATCATGTCACTTTTCTATATACAGTATATATAAACTAGAAAAAATGGAAGGAATATTTTTGATGCCACGTTTGGGTGTGTAATGCACCACTAAAACTTCTTGGTTGGTTCACTGATTTTTGCTAGGGCACGTTGTGTTCGGTCACCGAAATTTGTGTGGAATCTCACTGCTTCTTAGTACGCTCAGTGCTTCCTGTCCGGGAGCCAGCTCCAGCACTAATCATTTCAAAAGCCTGAGATCCATGCAAGGTAAACTTTATGATTGGCAATCAACAATGACTTGTGAAGAGAGATTGTCCATCTAGCAAGACAGTTCCAAACACGAAACATTGGGAAGCAATTTACGATCCAAGAGAATGCTGCAGACGACTTCTGAAACAGGGTTCAGCAGGAGGCAGTTGCTTCCAAGCGAGAGCGCTGCCTTTCCGCTTGCGCAGCTGCGATATTGTTCACGTTGCCCCCGTTTGAGCTTTGCCATACTGCTGGTGACGCTGTTGCATCAATTAGTGGTTCCGGGAGAGGATCCAATAAGGGCTCGTGGTCTGAGTATGGTTCCCGTGATGATTGCGAAGAGACCTGCATAGCCTAGAGAAGCCAGGTAACGAGACCTCATCAACACCAAGGTTTACATTCCGTTTCTCCCGGTAATCCCGTTCGAGACCGGAACGGCGGTTTCCGCGGAGACCGGTAATCCCGGTCTGGAATCCGGACAAACTCCGTTTTGTCGGTCCAGACGAGGACGGGCCGGGATTACCGGGATTCCGGACGGGATTATCGGGATCCCGGTGACTGATTTATAAAATCCGAGAAGAGGTTAAAACATGAAAAAAGGCGCGGAATTAATCTACAAAATTGGCATAACAGTTCCATAATATTTGTACTCATATTCATGACACATAAAACATTCATCCATCACAAATGCATGATAAAGACATAAAACATGCATCCATCACACATAGTTCAATTACAAGTTCCAAATGAAGTCCACAACTAATACGTCGATGACAAATACAAACTATGGTAGATAAACATGAACTCAATACCATGGTTGCTGCCACGTATTGTATTGTGCCTCATGGTATTCCTGGGTTGACATGAGTTGAATTCATTCGGTAGCCAATAATCGTGCCCTATATTCATGCCAAGTTAATCGTCTCTAATCTTGGGTGCATTGCCAATCCGAGTACCACATATTGTAAGTCTGTGGATCTTGCCACTTATAAATCCAAGTAATCGGTGATTCAGTGGATGGATTACCCAATTTGTAATCATAGCGTGGGAGCGGTGGAGGCAGTCGTATGGCGTCGCTTTGGTCGAGCCTCAGGGGAAAGAAGACCACCCGTGCGTCACTCAGCTGGTTTAGATAAGGTTCTTCTTTTTTTTATTATTTCTTTCTTAACTTGTATCTTACTTCATTTTTTTCATGACTCAAAACTTATCATTTTTATGATTCGATTTGACCATAAATCATGATTTTTCATCTAGTTTTTTACATATTTTAATATCAAATTCTTTCAAAATTTCAAAATTTTGAAAATTCAAATCCGGAATTCCGGTCTCCCGGTAAAACCGGCCCGGACCGGGATCTCCGAAACCGCAGAAACCCGCCGGAAACCGGTCAGGATTTCAAACCCTGATCAACACATTCCAAATTCTTTTCCTCCAAAAATTGAAACAGAAAACATGAATTTGAAGTTTGAAATAAGTAGTAGGGCGGCAAGGGCAGAAGGTGCGGATTGGGCACGCTTGTGAATTGGCACGTGCTTCTCAAGAAGCGAAGCAGCCAGGCTGGAATCTGCGTATCCTCCATTCCTCCTGTGGTGGAAGGATGTGTGGAATAACTGCTTCCGGTGGATAATGCGTTGTGATCCGGTGCAGTCGACTGCACCGTGCACGTGGATAATATGGCCTCACCGGAAAATGAGGCTCGCCCGGCGGTATCAGGTGCGTATGAGAACAGTTGTAACATGCTTACGAGTCTAATAAAGTGGAAATAATATTGTTTGCGTTTAACTGGATGATGAACTCTGTAGTCAGAGTTTGTGAAGCTAAAGAACAAGTGTTCCAGAGAGGGGATTAGTACAAGTATTCAGCAGCCCGCGGTGTGAGTGTGAGATATATACCTGCGTGACCGAGACGGCCGGTCACCTTGACGAGCTAGCAAGAGGGAGATAGAGGTGGGCAGGGGGTCTGGTTGCCGAGACGACAGCCATTGACGGCGGCAGAAGCGCGACGATAAATAGATTCTACATAAGGCAACTGCTAACACAAGTTTGGACACTCGAAGGGCTACTATGATTCTTTTGGATTCACTTCCAAAAAGCATCCTAATTTCGCTACAGAAGGTGTTGTACCCAGCTGGTTGAGGATGTCAATCTCTTGCCAAGGGTCTAGAAATGTCAGGATAAACACCACAGAAAAAGGCCACGACGATGTATGATGTGACAAGTTGGCACACGTTCTTCCTGCGATACGAATGCATTTCGTTTGCGTATAGATATGGAAGAGCCAACCGCCATTCACAATTGGCAGCATAATGATGAATATTGGATAATTAGAACCGACAATATATCAACTAATAAGATGACTATCTTTAGGACCATTTTGTATCTACGTAGCATCTCTATATCAAGATGCAGAGATAGCTTGTGCTGAAAATAATGGCACATCGCCAGCATTTGGGTCATTGCATAGCCTTGTTATTAAATTAATAAAGATAAATGAAAAAAATACAATAATTATGAAAGATATTGATTGTTCCAATGGCACTCTTGACATAATCATCTCGTGGTAAATAATTCCTTCAAAGTTCCTATATATGTTCCAAATATGACATTCACCAGATCCCTTCGCGACAGCACTGCGAACACAAGCACCATGGCTTTCATATTATTACAACAGTATCAAAAATTAATTAAGTTACACAGTATCAACGGTCTAGAAAAATGGTGTCAGTAGCCATGCTTCATAGTAATGTATTATCAGTAGTCCATTACGGACGTATCTGTATCACGAACATAACAAAACATCGGGCATGCAGCAGCTTGCCACTTTGCAAGCTATTTCCTTGTCTCCGCTGGACCAAGCAAAGTATTGCCAAGCTATGCTTGTCATCTAATCCCAGAATGAAGATCCTCATGGCATAGTAGTATACGATTAGAGTGGTAGTTCCATGTAGCCAGCAAGCCTGATGTATCCAAGCAGTCAAGCACCATCTGACTAATGAAACATATCGTGAATGTATTCTTCGAGCTTCGATGTGCAGTCAGCCAGTCACCCGATTATGAGCTTTACATACAGGTGCTAAACTGCAAAAAATGCATTTCCTCACAAGTCAATCAATTAGAATGAAGAGGATCACAATCAACAGACAACACCCACATTATGAATAAGGACGTGTTTGGGATGGCTCTGCTCCAGAACGGAGCAGCTCCGCTCCAAAACTCCGTGATGGAGCTGCTCTGGTGTGGAGCTAGAGCTGTTGGATGTGGTGTTTGGCTAGAAAACTCCACCAGCTCTCTAATATAAGGTTTGGAGAGTGGATTTCCGTTCTTATCTCTGATTTTTCTTACTCAATTTTCTTAAACACAATTATGTTACAAAAATTATTCGCTATACTCCATCCATGATAAATCTAGGAATCCCATTGTAGGGAACTTTCCCCTCAACGATCCATGTTTTTTTAAAATTTACGGCCATAGTACAGCTAGAAACAGGCAGAGCAAAGGAAGTCATGTTTATACTGGATTAAATGTCAAAAGTACTCACAATCTGTTCATGCACTCCTCCTCTTAGCAACTCTAACTTGAAGAATTAGATGAACATCTCTCTTAAATATGGACCTCAGTTCTTCATTAGCTTCAATACCTATTCTCCTGTAACATTTGTCCATTCAGATATTTCAACACATTATTATAAATCATGCACCTTTATAACTCAGCTAGAGCATCGGATTGGTAAAGTTAATCGATAAAGGACTTGTCACACCATATGAATAGTGAATTTCTGATCGATAAAGTTAATTGCTAAAGGACTTCTCACACCACATGAACAGATAATTTCTGATCAAAACACAATTTGGCATTCTAACATAGCCTCATTTTCAATTAGGGAATGCCTTACCCAATCTTAGAGCCATTTTTCCCAACAAGAATCTGACGTTGGCTTTGCTTTGGTGTAATAAAGTGCTGTTCCACTCTAAGAGAACCATCTTTCAGTTCCTTCCAGTCCATCAAACGATGCTCAATTACATAAGGGATTTCCTGCAAAAGGATACAGGCAAATAAATTTGATTTGAACAAACAGAATCCATCAGAATTAGAGTAAAGATTCCACAGTTGGAAAGCAAAGGAATTACTTGATGAATGTGATGCAGCATCTTCTCTCGCACAACCTCCAGAGATACAGTCTTCATTAGCTCTTCGGTCATTACAGTTGGCTCTTCATCCCAAGGTCTTCTCACTGCCTGAAAAGCATAGGCATGGCACAAGAAGAAAAAAGCAGCACATAAAGGGTTGATTTCGCTAACTGGCTAGTTAAAAAAGCAAGTAATTGCAAGATATCCAAGATTCAATTTCCAGTGGGTCTAAAGAAAAGATTCAATTTAAAGTGGAAATAATAATAAATTACTCCCTACATTCAGATATATGAGTTTTGGCCAGAGATGGATCTCAGGGTATACATGCTACACAACGAACATGCTACCACTAATCAAATCAAGAGAATAGAGACACAAATCTGATTTTCATGTGTCAGAAAAAGAGAAGCATATTGACAGCTCAAAAATCCAGGATTGGATTTTAAGCGTGAAACAAGTCTACTAGTGCAGTTAACAATGGCCACCTCCTTATATATCACAAGAATAATAAAATATACCATGGTTATAGTCCATATCAAAACACAATACCAACTGCTTATCTTCCAAAAATCAAGGAGCTACAATAACTAGGCCCAAAATTCTCAAATGAACTAACTCCACCTCTATCAAATAATGGTAGTAGATTAAATGAACTCAAGGTTTCATCCCAAACTACCCACATTGGGTGCCCACTTGCATCCCTATGTAAACGAGAGACTGTAAGAGTGTAAAAAATGAAGGAAGAAGAATAGGCATAAACGTAATACCTGTTCCGTCAAGTACTGTACAAGGTCTTTCACACCTTTGCCTTTTAGACCAGATACCATGAAGTACCTAGCATTAAAAGAAATTCAGATGATGCAAGTTAAATAGTAGGTACACAACGAAAACCCGCAGACTAGTTAAAACCTTTCATATCCAGGAAGACTTTCAAACTCCTTCGCAACTTTAAGAAGGTCTTTTTGTCTTCTACCAGATCGACCTTATTCATGCATAATATACGCCTCTGGTTTGGGTTAACCTCAGTGCCCAAACGTTTGATTAACTTTATGACTCGCGAATCAGGCCTGCATATATGAAATTATGAGTGAATAGCTAGAAGTGAACTTACCATGAGTTCTAACATTAAAAGAAATAGTGAGACAAAAACTTCACTTTTCAAGATGCCTGTTGACATCAAACATTACTATTAGTAAATCATAGAGGTTGATTGAGCTCCAGGCACTCTCCACACGAACTGTGACGTCCCTATGTGGAAATCCATGGTGCCCTAACATAAGCCCTGGGGTGTCAAAGAAGCACTGCAGAAAATTGTATCAGCTGATAGCAGCTCAAAACTTGAAGATAGTTTGGGCAAAGTGCCCTAATGATTGAGTGATGTTTAAACTAAAACAAAAAAGTAGATTTATAATTATGGAAATTATCATGAAACAAAGATAAATACAAAAGGAAACTAGGACATACTATCTGTGTCTTTCCTTTCGTGAGCACCCCAAAATTTCATGGGTTGTAGTATTTGTCTTGCGGGAAACTGCAGCCACTTTTGTTCCAACCTGACAGAAAAAATATAAAGGAAACATAACACGTATAACTCGTGACTGTATTTTCACTCTATTGAACGGAATAGTTTTAGTTACTATCAGGAAACAAAGTGCAAGAACGAACTGAGAAATCCATTACTATTGTTGACGAAAGAATACAAGTCAAAATATAGAAATTGATAGTACTCATATATGTTCAGATTCTGCTGAGTAGGCATCATGTATAAATGTATAATGAGGTGTGAAACTATTCAGACCCTCAAGAAATGTTAGAGGAAATAATCAATAGGGTTAGTAGCATCTTAGGCTGCAGGTCCGGAACTAATCTATTTTGTTGAGGATCTTGCACTTGTTCGGGCCCTATATTTACAAAGCCAAGAACGACTCTAGGATCATGCGTGACTGCAAAGCGCCTATTTCCTTGGAGGGCACTCTCGCGTTGTGCCAGCAAGAAGAATTGGACCAGGGAGAAGAAAACTGGAATACCTAGCTCCCCTCTAACCAAAGAGAAATAGCGTAGCATAATTCATGTCCTGATAGGTTCATGCGAGAATGAGCCAACAGGCCAAAATTCCCTACAGAGATCTGCTAATTGAGGCTCTATGACTGATCATTTCCATGTCTGGTCTGTTATAACAATTATTCTTGACGCACCCAAAGTGTCAAGCACTAGAAAAAAACTGATTTTCTTTCCAGGAAATCAGACATACCATGGTGTTGGTGAGCGAGGATTTGCCAGCGTTGGGTGCGCCGACGATGCCGACGGAAAGCGACATCTGATCCTCCTCCCTGACCTCCCCGGGCAACTCATCGTCGTCCTCGTCGGGCGGCTCCATTGCCGCCTCGAGCAGCGCGACGGCGACATCCCGCGACCGCTCCTCCTCCTCCTCCGTGACCGGCTCGCCCAGCCAGGACTCAACCTTCTTCCCCAGTAGCGCCTCGTCGACGCGCGCGCGGAGGGAGGGGTCGAACCGGAGCTTCTTTAGCTCCGCGGAGGGGTTCTTGCGCGACGGCGCCGGTCCGGGGGTCGGGAGGTCGTACTCGGCGCTGTCGAAGTCGGCGTTCGCCGGAGTGGCCGCGGAGTCGGAGTCCGAGGAGGCCGCCGCCGAGGTGGAGGAGGAGAGGAGGCGGAGAGGGGTGGGCGCGAAGGGAGCAGGGGTGAGGGTGAGGGTCTGGAGCGGACGGAGGACTCGGATGAGGCGGCGCATGGCGGCGGCGGGTGAGGGGCGGCGCCGGCGGCGGAGGCGAAGGGTTTAAGGGAAGGGTACTTTGGGGAATCGCTGTGAATGGGCAGACAGGACAGGAGACAGGAATACTGAGGTTTGTTGGGCTGAGTAGGCCTGCATCATACGCGTGCATTCTCTTTGGTCAGCCAACGAAATCGTGATGGCCCATGAAGAAAATGAACAGCCGTTCTTGGGCTGTCGGCCGGTCGGAGGCGGTGTGGCAAGTAACCGGAAAACTGAACACGATTCAACTGGGAAATTATCACGTTATTATCAAATTTCCCGTTAAATCATGTTATCAAAATTCTAGTCACTAGTCTATCAACCCATACAACTGTACGTGCTAGCATGCTTAGTGGATAATAAATTTTGCACATGTTTTTTATATTTCAATGTCCATAATAATGTAACTCTTTCTCCATCTATAGTTTTCAGTTGAATGCAAACGATTCAGATATTATTGGAGCCCAATTACAATATATAGTTCTTATGCCTTTTTTCTCCGACACGTACCGGTACATGCCTGATTATGCAGTGTTGTTAACTAGCATGTTTCTGCTTGTTTGTACTACACTGATTTTTACAATCATAAATATAAAACAAAGAACCTTCAAATATTTAAGTTTAAGCATAGACTGATAAATACCATGTAGGGTATCCTTATCCATCCTCTTACTCTCCTAATTATCCTAATTAATGAGGAATATGTGTCGAGCACCATGTAGGGTAGTTTGTCTACATCAGGCAACATGTAGTGATAATCAATATAACAGTGCTTCAATCAAAATGACCCTCAGCAAACATGAACATGTGTCTTTTTTCCTTAAAAAAAAGATGTGTCTTCAATTTCTCTTCTTTTATCGTTTCTTCATCTCCTTCTAACCTCCATATTTTGATGCCAATTCACCTTTTGAAATAACTTCAATGCTGAAAAGTTTGAACCATAAATTTCAATTTAATTTGGTTGTGCATGTGTAATAAGATATATATGAATTATTACTTTTTACTGTAAAAAAATGACCGTTGAAGCCTTGAAATTTATCATGTCGCTTTGCTACAATTGTATAGTAAAAGGTAAAAAAATAGACATGCTATCATGTTTTGTTGTATTTTACTGAAAATCGATTCTGGAAAAAATTATGTCAAGGACTATCGTGAGCTACTGTAGTATCCTTTATAAGTTTCTTTTTCATGGACAAACAACGACATATAAGGTCACGAATTAAAAGAAAAATAATTACCTAGAAACTCTACTTTATTAGTTAGACCCTTCCAAATTATAAAATCCAGCCACAAATTAAGTAATAAACTTGTAGAAAATAAAACAAGAATAAGGAAGTATTGCCTTACATTACATTCATATCTTCACATCTCTCTTCGCAACATCTATTTTCATCAGGTAGGCTTCTCTGTTGTGGAGACATGGCTGTATGGCTCTGTATATAAAAAGTCACGATCAACACTCCTGTGTTTGCACCTATTTCTATCAATTAACCACCATCATTAGTTATGGAAGGAAAATCTCAGAGGAAAAAACATTCATACTAAAAGCTGATGTAATAGTGAACACATTCAGTCATGGTGCTAATTAAATGTCAAAGTGACATTGTATAAACGTTAGCATCAGCATTTGAAAAGGGCAGTGCCATGCATGATAAACGACAGTACCTAAAGAACTTAAATGCCACTACTCATGCTAGCAAAATTAGCAGTTGACGCTACGTACCTGAAAAATCACTGCCTTGATTTGGACGGATCTGTAGAGTAAATCGTCAATTACAGATTGAGTGCTGCAAAATTAACAGTTAATCTAGACCAAAGAGTAATGAACGTTTTTACGGTACACTACTTTTAATATAAGCCGTTCATTTCTTCTGATCCAATGACCCAAATTGATTGTTACCACATTCACTCCCACCATGACAAAAAGTGGTAATTCAAGATAGTAACAAGTGGTAACAGATTTAGTAATGATAGTCCGTAATCCAATGGTTCAGATTATTTTGTTACCACCTTACAACTTGAGGTGGTAAAATATATCGTAAAAGGGACCAGAGTAATACTCCCTCCATCCCCAAATAGTTGTTGTTTTTGACTTTTGGATATCATATTTGACCATTCGTCTTATTCAAATATTTTATACAAATATCATTTTACTTTTTTACAATATGTTTTAGTATTAGAGATACTTTAATTATGATATATTTTTTAAATAGTTGGAAAAAATTCAAATAAGGTAGAAGATCAAACATGATGAATAGAAGTCAAAAGCGACAACTATTTGGGGACGGAGGGAGTAGCGTTTCTCTATCTTTCACTAGAGAGTGATGCCAAATCTCAGGTTCTGGAGGAAAACAGCAGAGTTTGGCGGCAGATTTAGACTGTCCAGGTTTTTCCCACCATGAGATTTTCTCTTTGTTATTCTGATCAGATGTAGATGAGGTTTCGATTGAACTGTACAGTAAATCATCAATTACAGATCGAGGAGCCACACCCTCTTTCTTTCTGGGTTAGCATAACAAATGATTAATGGAAAGATGCAACAGTACAACTCATGATCCACGTCAAATGATTTTATCTGGAACCAAATATCGTTCCCAGCAAAACATAGAAGACCAAGGAAAGGAATTCCCCACTGCAGATCGCAACAAAACCAAGCCATAAAAAAGATTACAGCAAGTAAGTACAGGTGGAAGCATCACATTATGAGGAACGAACCTCTCAGCCAGGAGATCAATGCCTTTTGCATGCCGTAAGCCATTAGGGTACCTCGTGCAGAACGGTGTATTCATGTCTCGAAGTTGCTCGCTTGTCTATTATCCATTGCTAGGGTTTGGAGAGACAACAGTCTATAATCTCACGTGAGGAAGGAATACTTAGTCAATAACTTGTTAAGTAGTAGTATCTGGAGGATTACATCTTTTTTGGACCCATGGTGTGAGATCCATGTTATAATTATTTAACGGTTCAGATCTTGCGATGATTCAAATTAATGGCTGGATATTTTGCTTTTTGTAAGAATTTCATATAATTTTTTTTGCGATTAACGTGGAGGCCTCAAAAGGAACCTCATGAGAATTTCATATTTTTTTTTTGCAATTAACGTGAAGGCCTCAAAAGGAGCCTCCAATTAGTAAACATAAGGTTTTTATCTTACCTTCGTTGTTTAATGTGCAATATAGTCCAATTTATTCTTGTGATTCAATCCACCTGTATCAAAACTACTTATCAATTGGACTCGGATCCTCTGAATTAGTGGACAAAATGCAGAGGTGCTACAGTACCTCTGAATTTATTCGCATGCAATACCTATGGATGTAAAATCGACAGTCCATATTGGATGGTACAGTAAACCGGGAACAATAGAAATTCCTATGTACAGTGTCCGCTAGTGGATGATGGTGGAATCTGTTTTGATTATTTGAATTGTTAGCGTGATGGTTGGTCGTTAATTCTACCTACAGTGGCTCTGAGTTGATCGGTAAAGATTTCTCTCTCCCGAACTACGGTCGGTCGCTAAAGCACAGGTTGGTCGGTAAAACATTTACCGACCAACCTTATACCGACCGACTACATAGGTCGGTAAAGGTTTTCACCGACCACCCGTAGGTCGGTTAAACCGCCTTTACCACCGTGCTATGGTGTAGTGTATAGTGTTAATGCAGAGGGAACTATATCTTCTCTCGCATTTTAGAGGTATTGTAGCTGCATTTTAGAGTTACAGTAACGTGCATTTAGACCTCCTCTGCCAGCTACTGCAGATAATCCGGATCCTTATCAATTAGCTTCAATCAATTACACTCATTAACTTAGGACATGGACCCAACTCGAGAAATTTTGTGGAGTTCTTGGAACTGCTTATACCTAGCTCTAGAAATTCTTGGAGCTCGAGTTGTAGATAAATCAAGGGTCTTTTGCTGTGTGTGTTTTTTCCTAGATTTAAAATAAAGTGGAGCTTTAGCATGAAGCTAGAGTTTAACAAAGATAATTTAAAATAAAGTGGAGCTTTAGCATGGAGCTACAATTTTTTATTTTAATTCTATTTTACAAACATCAGCTTTAGCATGCATGGGGCTTAGCGCTGGAACTATGCCAAACATATCCTTAGTTAATGCATCTCAATGTATGGGATATTTAACTTGTTTCTTATGTTGGGGATATTAAGTCTTGTCCGGGTAACAAAGATAATTTGCTTTTTTTGTAAGCAACACTTTTCTCTTATGTTGGGAATATTTGGATGGCCATATCAATGTGTGTCGCGTTAGTCTCTATACACATGCCAATTTGTAGAGGTACACATACATCTAAACATATTTGGCACCATTTCTAACCCCCCCCCCTGAACTTTTTTTTTCTTCAGAACGAGATTGGACAAATCTTATAATTGTTGGTTATCTAGCATGCATTTTGATTCATCCATCATTATAATTATTGGCACCGCGTGATCCACCGGTAGATAAAATAACCTCCATGCAATAGGCCACGTTAAACCCGCTCAATGAAATTAAGGGCAACAAATGATGCAGTTGAAGCAGGTTGGGAGCATGCACTGCCGTACGTGAGACACGAGGAGGCCATGGTGAGCGCTGCCCTACTTGATTGCCCTACTTGAGACAAGGAGGCCATGGCGCCTGGACTGGCCTTTTCTTTGGCACAATTTCGCTGATAGATCAAATGGGGTTTGATCGCTCAGTTAAGCTACTTTTGAATTGAAAGAGCTATGTTTGAATATGGTTTGGCCTTTCTTGCAGTTCCAGGCCAATTCGTTATTATATTGTTACTGATTTAGGAGTAATTGTTCTTTCACGATTTTTTTACTCCGAGCCCTAACTCATAGTGTTATATGTTAATGATAGGTTTGAACCTACAATAAGTACTTCTTGAAGTTGAAGTTGATGGAGACACTGAGTGCAATCTAGATGCAAGATTCTTTGCTAGCTTGGTAATCTTGAAGATGCTCAAAGAGTCATCATTGTATTCGACACCGAAAGTTGACAGAGTAGAAGCTCCTTCTCCATACAATGACAATAATTCAACAACATCTGAAGCTCATACAAATACTATTTTTTATTTGAAATTAATGATGACGATGCGATGACCATATATAACCACACAAACCGAATAAGGGAGACAAGACCTCTGTTTAACGAAAATAGTGTGGTGAAACATCCAGGGACACCCTGCCAAGAAAAGGAGTAGAGTTTTTGGTAGTCGAGCTGGTTCACAAGGGGTGTGATTGGTTTCCAGCCAGGCTGCACCTGGAGGCATCGCGCAAGCCAGGCTCAAGAGAAACGAAATCCATTTTCGTTCCTGGTGAGCAAGGCTGAGCGGTGTGTCCAACCAATCAACGACATGCTACATGCGGTGAGCCTGGCCAGGAACAAGTTTGACAACCAATAATCAACACCATGCTGCATGCGATGAGGCTAGCCGGACCTCCTACAGCCAATTAATCAGGCCTAAGGGAAAGCAGAAAAGGATTTATCACCGAAAATTCAAAGGCACTAGCCCATCAACCCGTGCAGTCGGACGGGCTACTAGTAAGCATTGAGGATGTGGCTAGTAAGCATTTAGGATGCATTAGTGTTACAATTTCAAAGTAAAATACAATATGTAGGAGAAAATATCAAACTTTGTTTATAAATATAACTTTTATTTAAATAGTGATTTAATATCACAAATATATATCTTGCCAACGACAAATAACTTTTTAGAAGATGAGGTAGATTGATAGTATGTAACTGTACAAAACTGGAGGTAAAATTGACATAACCAAATGTAAATTTTCTTTCATCCATATATAGCTAAGTACCTTTCAAACTTTTTAACCTGGAATGAACAGTTGATAGAAACCTCTTGCCTCTTTTTGTTGTCCATGACACATTATATATCATGCTTTACTGAACGGATGCATTCTCTTTTATCTACAAATAACTATAGCAGATTGCCATTCTGCACTCTAAATCTAACTATGTATATTGTTTGTGCTTTATGAGTCTCTAAGTGCATTCTCTCTATACTTCTCAACAATCCAGATTTTGTATGGTCTATGTTCGTATTTAGTACAGCGTTAATCTGTGTTTCATGACAATGCAGTTCGTTTTTAATCCACGAAGGAGTCTTCAGGTTTCACTGCCCGTTGTCTACATATAGATGACCTCTAATTGGATACAAATATGACAATGGAGTTGGTAAAGCTTAAAAAAATGAAGATATTTGTGTTGTATGTTAGGCACCCCATTAGAAATTATTGTGTGTATCTGATGCCTCCCACAAATCAAAGAAAAAGAATTGGATCTGATGAATGCATTAGGAACTTCTTGAAATCCATTTGATATATTTTTTAGTTTGTTTGAAATGAGACTAAAACAAATCATCTAAGCTTGTATGCATGTATCCTAAAAGTGTCTTTCTTTTTTCATGTTTTTAAGAAGTGTCGCGGACGATGATGATATACATAGTGATTATATATAGTCATATAATTTATTCTTATGATATATTATGTTTCCATTAGACTACTATTCTTTTTCACGAACACATAAGAGAGCTGCACATCATTATATTAATTAATTAAATTAATTAATAGAAGAAGAGTTTACACACACACACACACACACACACACACACACACTTGTTACAAAGGTGACACTCGCGCCTATAAAAATGAAAAACTATCCGACCATTAGGAATACTCACTCGTCATGCTGGCTAGAGCCTTAGCTCTTGCCAAACACCAGAACCTGGTCTGCTCACTAGCAAGAATGCCAGCCTTTGCCATGCATGGTGCCACCTTGGTAGACTACTATACTCTCCATGCATGTAGAAATTTCGTCATTCTTTGTCAGAAATTCATGCCCTTCCTTATGAAGCAAGGCATCACATCTTTAATAAATATACATCTCTGGTCTTACAGGCCAGTATTGATCACCATAAGGTAGCCATACATTAGATGATTTAGTTTCACTCCTTGCCTACCTGCTCAGGTCTATGCCAGTGGGAAGTAGGAAAGGGATCAAATCTGTTGTAGTATTGAATATCCTGGATCATACCCGATGACATAGTACAATGCGTTCACCTTTTTTGGTTCTCCACATCCTGATACCACCCCTCTATACATCACCGCAACTCTGTCTTTCCTTTGATCAGATCTTTTATACCCAATCGTCGTGTTCGATCTTTAACGAGCCTGTATACTCAATAACTATGGTAGAAAGTGTTGTTTTACTGGTCGGTTCATCGACTCCAATTCACAGCACCTACTACCAAAGTTTTTTTATGCAAATTTTCTTACTTATTTATCAGAGATCTAATGCAGTACAAATTATCCTCAACAACTTTAGTTAGCACAGGTCCTTGTCATGCCTTGTGTCTGCCACCCACATGGTGTACAGGGAGATACTGCAAGCTGAGTAGGACCTTACCTATATCTTTGCTGAACAGTGCCCTAAAATTGCAGACTAAGCTGGTGGCCAACAGACTGCAAAAGGTGATTTTATCTCTGGTGCATACTAACCAATATGGTTTCATAAAGGGGAGATTTATCCAGGATTGCCAAGCTTGGGCATTGCAGTTTCTCCACTTCTGCAAGAAATCGAAAAAGGAAATAGTCATTGTGAAACTTGACTTTGAAAAATCCTTTGACAAACTTGAACATCATGTGATCAGCAAAGTGGATTTCTTGGATTAAGCAAATTTTAAATTCAGGATCCTCAACTGTGTTGTTAAATGGAGTACACGGGAAGTCTTTGAAGTGCAAAAGAGGAGTTATGCAAGGGGACCCTCTCTCCCTCTCGCTTTTTGTTCTAGCAGCTGATCTGCTACAGATCTGTCATAAATGAAGCAGCGGCAAGAAACTTGTTGTTGCATCCAGTTGATGCTAACTTTTCAGGGGATTTTCCTATCATTCAGTATACAGATGATACTCACATTATCATGCAAGGTGATGCTAGACAACTATTGGTGCTTAAAAGTCTTCTCGGAACCTTTGCAGATTCTACGGCTTACAAGTAAATTACGAGAAATCCTTTTTAGTGCCTATGAATATGTCGGATGAAAGAGCCAAACACTTAGCTCAGACCATAGGGTGTTAGTTTGGTGAAATGCCTTTTACCTATCTGGGTTTACCCCTTGGTACCACTAACCCTTCAGTGGAGGAGTTTATGCCCTTGGTGGCTAAAATTGGGAAAAGAGTGATGGGGATTAGTAAATTGCTTAATTACTCCGGCAGGCTTTTAATGGTAAATTCAGTGCTCTCTACTCTCCCAACCTTTTACATGTGGACTTTGAAGATACCTGCAACCATCATAGAACATATTGATAAATATAGGAAGCATGAATTATGGGATGGTGGTGACATCAATAGAAAGAGATCCTGTCTGGTTTCTTGGAAACAGGCTTGCGGACCAAAGGATCAAGGAGGTTTGGGCATTGTAAATCTAAAAGCACATAATAATGCTTTACTATTAAAATATCTAGATAAGTTTTACAATAAAGCATATTTGCCCTGGGTGCATCTCACTTGGTCGATGTTGTATAATAGACCAACTCCACCACACCTGGTTAAGCCAAACGATTCTTTTTGGTGGAGAACAATTATCAGATTTGCAGATCAATTCTTCATGATTGCCTCGGCTACTGTCAACATGGGAGATACAATCAGTTTTTGGAACGACTCTTGGAATCTTGGAGTTATATTCTTATGCTCTTAAAAAGAATCTGTCGGTGCATCAATTTATGAATCTTGATATACATCAAAGTTTATGGTTGCCCTTAACAATGACTGCATCAACTTAATTAGAAGACCTTCAAGACAACCTGCAACTGCTGCACCTGAATGATGACAATGATGTCTGGTCCTACATTTGGGGAAATCATGTTTATGAGGTTGGAAAGGCATATCTGAGCCTAATTGGTAGAGTGCAGACATCACCCTGGTTCCTTTGGATGTGGAAGTCCTGCTACAAAAGTAGGCATAAGTTCTTTTTTTGGTTGGTGCTAAGAGATAGAATCAATACAAGAAATTTGCTAAGAAGGAAGAAGAGGAGGCTTGACTCCTATAATTGTGTAACATGCCTTTATCAAGTGGAAGAAACTTTGATTCATTTGCTGTTTCAATGTAATTTCAGTAGAAGATGGTGGGCTTTTCTAGGAATTCAGTGGGACACAAGCTTGGACCCGGACATCATGTTGATTAGATAAAAAAGAAACTTCAATTCAGTGATCTTTAGGGAAGTTTTAATTATTGGCTGCTGGACGATCTGGTGTCATCAAAATAAAATGATCTTTGATAATGCAAGGATGGATTTTGAAAGGTGGAGGAGCGAATGCTTGCAGGAGCTAAAGTTAGTCCTTGAAAGGGCTAAGCCGGCTACGAAAGATTTGTTGCATAGTTTTATATGTAATCGGTCTTAGTTTCTTTCTCTTCTTTCTTTGCTAGCAACTTGAAGTTGCAAACCTTTGTAAATATTTTGTTCATAATTAATACAAAAATATAAGGTAGGGGTCTTCCCTATTGACTTCGGTCAAAAAAACATGTGTTGAAGAGAGAGAGAGAGAGAGAGAGAGAGAGAGAGAGAGAGTACGTCCGCACATTGCAACTGAAATTAAACAACTTGTTTTCAATCACATGGAGCTCCATCGGTTTGCAGCAGGAAGAGTAGGGATGCTCTGCTCGTTCCTAAAGAAATCATTAGGATCCACCTCACGGCTGCCAACCGCTCAAAATTGCCTTTAAAATACTTGTCCCCACAAACTTTGGCCTTGGCATAGCTGGTGATGTTGTTAGCATCCCTTGTTGGTTGGTTCCGAGATCCTGGTCCCTGTAGTTGACATACACCGCTCTTGGGTTCTCGGACACATAAGGCTCCAACGCCTTGTACAGTACCTGGCCCTGCTCATCCTCTTGTCTCGTACCAGGACTGGAAGATCTGGAGCTGGTAGAGGTTCCCTTTCCGGTGTGGGAACGACGTCTCCGACGGTGAGATCTCGCTCATCGGGCCACCACATGGGTCGAGCATGAATCCAATCCAAAGGAAACTATTTATATAGGAGTATTTTTATAACTACAACATGATTTTTGTCTCAAAGAAGCTGAAGCGGCATGAGACTTTGAGCAATATAAGATTTTATCGCCGGTAGAGCATTATTATCGCCCTAAATCATTGTGATCTTGAACAGTTCTTTTTTGTTTGGCATGCAAGCTTTGCCAAAAATCCTGGAGAGAAAAGGAGCTGCAAGAATTCGTTCCTCTTATACTTCAAGGACCAGTAGGCGTGCCGACTCAAATTAAAGATGTTGTCCTACGTTCAATCAAGGACAAACAACTTGAGACCCCTAAAGTGGACACCAAATTAGTCAGCCTCCCACTACTTTTATCGGCAAAAGATGTTGCTTATATGGTTGATTTAGCTGCTCAAGCTAGTTTCACTAGTAGAATGCAACAACAAACGATAGTAGTATAAATAGTAAAATTCGTTCTACAACATATTGTGCACTAACTAATGAATTTGATAAGAAGCAATGTAGGGGAGGAGGGCAGAAGTACAGTACACAGTTGACATCAGGAACCACTTCGGAGACAGCACCTATATCCGTACTGTACAATAAGACTGCGTGGGGAGGATAGAACGATTATCACATAAACCACACACAATTTCTTAATGGCACGTATCCTGCACAGCATCAACAAATCGATATTTAGTTCTCACCATACCCAAATTGTAAGTCTCATCAGCCTTCCTCTTGCCTCATTCCTCGCTGGGTGTCCATGTGGAAGCGACCAGCTGCCCCTGTCAACCATTTTTTGAACGGGAAAACAGCGAGGGAGACCCCTACTGTACTTTTATTAAAACCAAATAGAGCCAAATATACACAGAGAAAAGAAAAAAAGCTATACACCAAGAGAAAAGAAGAGAAAACCAAAAAAAAAAACAAGCAAAAAGGCTTTACAAAAACAATGAAAGAACTAGTCAAGGTTCTGAACCTAGAGGAGAAAGGGAGCACTCAGAGATTCCTTCATACGGCAGCTTTGTAGTAAACAATCATCTTTAAAATCTTTCTTCCAAGAATCAAGGGATGCTCTGGAGGAATCAAAGATCACTCCATTTCTTTGTTTCCAGATAAGCCATGCTGCAATAATGAAAGCTTCCATGAAAAAAAGGCTTGTTGAAATTTCGTTTTGCTGCTTCCATCATCAAGAAGAAAGGTTGATCTCGATGCCATTGCAGCCCGATATACTGCAAGCATCTTCTGGCAAATGAGCAGTTGAAAAACAGATGCATTGTTGTTTCCTCCACTTGGCTTTGGCAAGTGACACATTTGTAGTTATCGCCCTAGCTTGTTTTTTTTCCTTTTTAGTATGTTCCTTGTATTGAGTCCATCATTGAGGAGGAGCCCCTGTCAACCTCGCCGGCACATTCACTGTATAATCCTTTAGCTATTAGAACTTGTTCTTCTAGAGCTCCAATCGACATAGAAAATAGAGGAAGGAAAGTCCAACGGTGGCAGGCGCAGTATAGCGAGGCAGAGGGTCAATGCCTCAAGGCCAACCGTGATGACGATTGCTGCCGGCAGGTAGAGCAGAAGGTAGGGCGCGCGTCTCAGGGCCGGATGCTATGCCAGAAACCGTTGTTTTAATAACCTGACGTTGGAGGATGCAGATCGGTGTATGACGTGCATGCATATTGAATGAACACCAACTCAAAACACGCCGTATCCAAAGTTTGTTCTACTTTAAGACTTTCACACACTGTGTTTAATTCATCCAATGAAGCAAAAGTACGTTGACCCTATACAAATTATCTTTGGAAAAATTAGTAATGCCCACTTTCTGCATGAGTTTTTATTTCAGTCTCTAACACCTACAAGTTACATTTAATTTGGCTAATGTGGCTCTTGTTTATCTTCCAACATCGCTATGGATTATTCATCTCAGCCTAATTACCGTTCAGATAACTGTAGACATCACCGAGTTTTGTATAATTATTATCACGCTACAATTTAGATATGATGGTATGAGACGCTATGAGCAATGTAGAGTGGAAAAGGGTTAAGGGTTGTGATACTTTTTTCATTCAAGCAATATCATAAATTTGCCCAATAATTAAGATAGAAATCATTTGGAGCTGTAACGGATGCTTATCAAGAGCCGGACGTGTCGGTCTGTCAAAGTTATCACAGGGGATATATATATATTGAATCTAACTTGCAAGTAACTATTTATTTGCTGTTTGCTCTTATATGTTTTTAATTCTGTGCAACTTGCGGAGAGTTATCTGTGGTCTTGGCCACATGATCTGGCCATTATTATGTCTCGAGGTCAAACATGACGACCTCGCTCCTGCCTTGCTTGTTATCCATACTTCAGTTTTCTATTGGCCAATGGTTGGATGTGCTGATGAGTGTGTATCACGGACATGTATGTCAACTGAACTCCAGTCCAAAGAACTCCAGTTATGGCGATTTTGGTCACCAAGTGGAGGCTAGAGCAAGTAAATTCAACTTCAGTTTGAGCAATATAGTATGGCCAACAAAGTATTATTATTGAACATAGATATTTTGATCTAGATGGGTCTTTCTTGACACGCATGCTTTGCCAAAAATATTTTAGAGAAGGACGGAGCTGCAAAAAATCCTATGATAATTGAAGGACCGGTAAGGCATGGTAGCTCAAATTAAAGCCTCACACTACTTATCTGCTAAAGATGTTCCTTATGATTTGGTTGATTTGGTATTAATGCTAGTTTCACAAGTAGATTCCAACAACAAATTGATGCAAGTGTTGATAGCCCATTACAAACCAGTATATGTAGTAAAATTCATTCTACAATGTTGCTCATTTAAGATGAATTCAATATGAAGCACTGCATCGAAGGAGAGAACAAGTAAATACAGAAAACAGAGACACAACACACGTATACAAAGTGTGTGATATACTATTGCTTTTGCATTACACATGCAGTATATATAACTGTACTGTGGAGACATAGGAAAAGGCGACAACAAAATTTACAATGATAGTTGAATGGAGATTTTTTTTTTGAAAAATAAGTAAATTGGCAAGCTGATGATACGTTTTGTGATGCAAATAATGATTGAAAGCAGAATCTAATGCTGAAGCTGAGGCACATGGGGTTATTAGAGAATCTTCAAAAAGCAAACCAAAACATTCCTTAAACAAATTGTTGAAGTTTAATAAAATAGTTATCTAAAAGGTCAGTTAAATTGCAACCATTATTATTTGAGTTTCACATAAACACATTTCATGTGTAGATAGAAATAGGACAAGATATAGATCCACACCGATCCCGCTCCTTCAAAGAGTGATAACATTAGTGTGGTGGCTTATCCAAAGTGTTCTTGGATAAGGGAAACTGTTGGAGGAGGGAAAAAGATTAATCTTAAATATGCTTTCAAGAATATAATCTGTGTTTTTTTATCGCATTTTTTTGTGGCTACATAAAAAATTTCAACGTTACAATAGCATAAACTTGAACGTTCACTAATCCAAAACCCAGTTTACCATATCATAAATCATTTACAATAATTTGTATATGAGAATCTAATATTCACATTTGCATGAAACTTTGTTACTAGACCGTGTATAGCAGGCCGCCCATTAAGAAAAGGAGGATGACAGGTTGCTGCCTGCTGGCATTACCCAAATAGAACAACTTGCAAATACCCTAAAAGACCAAAAAATGACTCAAAAAAGGGGGAAAAGAGAAGACAAGGGCGTGGTAAGACAGCAACGATGCATACAAGGATCATGTTTTCTGCATGGACGCGAAGCTTTGGTCATCGGCCGGTAGGCTGTCCCATCTCTCCCAGAGCAAATAGATATGACTCGCTCGCAGCTCGCTACATGATCACCATTATTATTTTCATTTCGAGGTCAAACATGACCAACTTGCTGCCTTGTTATGACCATATACTTCAGTTTGTGATTATATTGGCCCAATTGCATGATTAAGCAGCTTGGTGTGTAACACGTACAACTCCAACCCAAAACAGACAAATTTTATAACTGCAAACATGTTTTTAGTCCCTAATAAGTATTTCATCATTTCCTTCAAAAAAAGTATTTCATCACTGTCCCAGATGATAATCAGCCTGAACTAATAAATGGAGTACTATATATAGCAATAAGTGGCCATGGTTGGTCGCTACGCATGCAAGTGACCATGGTATATACATGTGTAAGCATGCTGGGATTTGGTAGCTTATAGCTTGTGTGTATGAAGAAAAGAAAAGAAAAACGTTTTGCTATTATTAGTTGTTGACCCTCAACACATCTCGGTCAAATGAATAAAAACGGCCATGCACGTTAACAGTGAGGTCGAGATCGCAGCGCACATACGCATGCTATATATATACAGCTAGGTGTCATCCCACACGAGAGATGCGGTGCTGTATCTAGTTCCGACGCCTAAAACCAAGCTCAAAAGGTGAGGAAAGCAATGGCACAATCCAAGTCGTCGGAGAAGAAGGGTCCCTTTTCTATCAATGTGGTGAGCCGGCGTCTGGTGAAAGCCTCGGACCCCTCCATCGAGCCGTACGTGCTCCCCGTCTCCAATGTGGACCTCATTACCAACGCCCTCCAGGGCAGCGTGGTGTGCATCTACCCCAAGCCCCCCAATGGCGACTTCGCCGCCGTCGCCGCAACCTTCGAGACCCATCTCCCGTCTTTCCTGAACCACTTCTTCCCCTGGGCCGGGCGCATCGTGTTCGACCCCGCCTCCGGGCTCCCCGAGATCCACTGCCTGAACCAGGGCGCCGAGCTCGTCGTCGGCGAGGCGGGCGCGGCGCTGGCCGGCCTGGACTGGACGCGCGCGGCGGCGTCGCTGAAGCGGATCCAGGTGCCGTACGGCGAGGACGTGGCGCTGTCGCTGCAGCTGATCTCCTTCGCGTGCGGCGGCTTCGCCGTCGTGTGGGCCAGCAACAACCTGATGGGCGACGGCAACACGGCGATGCGCACGGTGATGGCGTGGCCGGAGCTGCTGAAGACGGGCGCCGTCGCCGGCGTGCGGCCCGGCCGCGCGCACCACGACCGCGCCCGCCACTTCCGCCCGCGCGACCCGCCGGCGCTCGCCGCCGAGGTCGCCGACATGTTCCGGCCCTGGGACCACCGCCACAAGATCAACGCGCTCACCGCGCAGGACAGCACCGTGGAGCGCCTGTACCGCGTGGACGCGCGCGACCTGGCGCGGCTGCAGCGCGAGGCCGGCGGCGGCGGCGGCGCGTCGCGCGCCAACGCGTTCTCGGCGTACCTGTGGCAGGTGCTCGCCGGCGCGGTGGCCGGCGCGGCGGACCGGCTGCCGGAGGCGGAGCGGCGGTGCGGGCTGCTGTGGTGGGTGGACGCGCGGCACCGGTTCGCGTGCCCGGCGCGGCGCGCGGCGCTCAAGGACTTCCTCGGGTGCGCGTGCTTCTACGTGCACCGGGAGGAGCACGTGGACGCGGTGCTGGGCCGGCCGCTGCGCGACGTGGCGGCCATGGCGCGCGAGGCCGTCGTGGGCCGGGACTTCGACGCGCTGTGCCGGGACTTCGTGGACTGGATGGAGCTCAGCAAGCCGGCCCAGTTCGCCGAGGCGCCCACGGTGGGGCTCGGGAGCCCCACGCTGGCGCTCACCATGTGGTCCTCCTTCCCCACCGACCTCGACTTCGGCTTCGGCCAGGCCGCGCTCGCCATGCCCGTCGACGCCAGCTTCGCCAGGCTCTCCTCGGGCTTGCTGCTCGTCGCCGCGAGGCCCGGAGGGGACGGCTCATGGATCGTCAGCGCAGAGATATGGAGGTGCCTCGCCGACGCGCTCGAGGCAGATCCGCAGCACGTCTTCAAGCCTCTCACGCCGGAGTACCTTGGATTCACTTCTTCTTCATCGTCGTCTTCTTCTTCTTCTTCTTCTGCCGGGGTAACGACGGACCACAAGATCTCTCGCCTCTAATCACTGCACTGGTGGACGGATCCGCATTTCACGTTTGCATTTTCATCTTTGTACTGCCTTCGATTTCTATGCCTTTGCCGACCCCCTCGTGTTAATCTCCTGCATGTCTTTATTCAATAAATAAGTTCGCTTGAAATGTAATATCCAGATCATATCCTTGTCTATGCCAAGCCGCGGGGTTCGGTCAACCCGATCATTCAGTTCACTTCTTTCGGCCTTTTTAAAATTTTTGCTTCTTAACTCGTTACTCAAAATGTTGTAAAAATTAGGTTCAGTCTTAGGTCATACCGGAAATATCCATAGAAAAAAGAGGTGGAAAATGAAAAATAAAAAATCAAAGGATACCTTAGCCATGCATTCCTGTGCGATGTTTTAGATGGTTTGCTCGCATGGCGTGAAGCACCACTTAGACCAATCTCAATAGGAATGTTATGGAGTAGTGTCATGAGCATTAAATTTGTTGACATTGTCATGAGAGACAAGAGAGAAAGTGTCATGAGATGAGAGATGAATGTCATCATCATAACCCTCCACTGGCATAGTTCTTAAGAATCTATTCTTAGTAACTCGTTCGATGACACTCTGTATTGAGACTGGCCTTATCAGCTACTAGGAGTGCGCAATAGGACCACAAAGTCGAATGAAGACAAGGGGTGGTGAGTAGGCAGTTCGTTAATTTAGTATTATGAGCTAATCCTAAAAACGTAGGAGCTGATTCGATTGACCATGCATGATGTATGTTTTGTTCAAGTGACGGCGGAACGCAATGGAAATCGTTGGTCGGGATGAAGTAAAAATTGGACCACCAATAATGTGGCAAGTTTAAAAATATATTTGGAGTCACTTTTGGCTAGTCTGTTGGTCTCTATCATTATTTTTGGTGGTTTTCCATTTTTACATACTAGCTAAAAAAGGTAAAAATAGATTTAGTTTTGCCTAGACCCGTGGAGATGCTCTTAGGACCCATGGCCTTGTCACTCCAAAGGGCTCTCAATGTTCCATGTACGACCTCCCCATCTCGTAGCGTAGGGCAGTGCTCGCCAACAGTCTATTTCCTCGTGCTCAAGGACAACTTTGAGGAAGAAATGTGGGACGGAGTTTCTCTCCTCCCAAAGCCTCATCCCATGCATACTCCCACCGGGTGGCGCATTCTCATTGGCTCGCGTTTTCCCTTTTGACCCAGCTGAATGGATGACCAAGCTGAATGGATGACCGATCTGCATAAGGTACCGGACTTTGCATGGCTTTCTCGCAGCTCCCAAGTCTCTTTAGTGATAAAACATATTTCAACAAAATATATGATATTTCTTAAACTTTTTTTAAATAAGACAAATGGTCATACATAAAAAATCAATGGCGACAACAATTTAGTAAGGAAGTAGTACATCACAGCTACAGGAAATCCCCCAACGGCCAGTGGTCCTGCTGCCCAGGTCATGGCCCTTGTCGCACATGGTTGATTCACCCATTCTGAAGAGCGAGGCCGCCACGTGCGCAAAGCAAAGCGGTGAGTGAAAGTAGACGCGGGCCAAATCCTCACTTCCATGTTGTGTCGTATCCATGGGAGCTTCGTTGCACCACGGGTCCATAATGCATGGGGCCTCTCGATGCCAGACAGGGGCAATTGAACTTGGGCAACGTGACCATAGGAGCTCTCCCCGCTATATGGTGCTCGGCGAGCTCGGGTCTGGTTGGCCGTTGCTGGTGCCACTGCCATCACGACAACTAACACTGGGCGCGTTGGATCGACCGCATCGTCGAACGGTGGGCGGGACAAGCAAGAAAACAGAACCTAAAAATTGTTACATGGATTACGGATGGAGTTGAGGGAATGGACTGGGTCCGAAGAGAGAAATGTAAGCCAATAGAAATGCGCCACCTAGCAGGAGTATGTATGGGAGGAGGCTTTGGAAGGACAGAACTGGAAGATTATTCTGGGGTTTCTTTCTGGTTATTTGCTATCTTGTGGTGACGATTTTTCACAAGTACTTATGCAATTTGACTGGTAGTTTGATGGATTGGAGGAGGAGCTATAGGTTGAGGCAAGGACAACATGTGCGCTCGGAAGTTGGGGACATAAAACTCCGTCGGAGACTTCTGAAATTTTTGTCATGCCAGGTTTACAGGTGGAGGGCAGTAAAATTGACATATCAGCTAAAAATTTTGGTACAATTTAAATTATTGCTGCTAAATAGTTATGATAATGTAAAACACATATTATCATGCCAAACTGAAGCCTAAATTGGCTCATTCCTTACTCAAACTTACTCATCTAACTATTTTTTTCTCTCATTTCTCCTAGAAATTGCAATGATCCATCATTCAGCCTGACGTTTTCATATTGCAGACATAAATAATTATGAAGAAAGTCTAAATTACTCCCCTCAAGTATAGCCAAAGTCTGAATAACCCCTAAACTATTGTTTGGTTCAATTTACCCACCACTTGGCCTGCGCTCCCTCAGCTCCGACAGCGCCGATGCCGCCTATGCCGCCGCTCTCCACCACGGTAGTGCTAATTTTAGCCGGCGAGCTCCTCCGTCTACCGTCGCCGCCATTTTCCATACCCATCAGGAGGAGGAGGTTGACTTCGGGGCTTCAAACCCAAACCTTAACTCGACCCTATCCTACATGCTTGATAGCGGCCATGCTTACGATGATGCCTGGTGGAGGAGGAAGATGGTAGGGAGGTCCACTTCGGAGGAGGAAGAAGGGAGATAGTTTTCCCCGACAATTGGCTTCTAGCGATAGGGTCACCACCTAACACGCACCCCGCGTTCGGTGGGAATTGAAGCTCAAATTGACGCTATGTTAAAGCATATAATTCATTTCCTTTACAGTCCAGAAATTTTAAAATTGTGTAGGGACTCATGTTGCCATGGTTGGCCAAAATCAAAGATGCACGTGCATGGAATAGGGGGACAGTACATGGCAGCAAGACTTTTGTGTGCCTCCAGTGGCGAAGGATGGGAAAAAAAAGGTATGGCAAAATTAATTAGTCATAGAGTACAACAAAAAAAGATCTAACAAAGAAACTAGACTAACTCTTCCAACATACCTCTAGTGACAAATTACAAGATATTTTTCCTTCTTCCACCTGCAAAAAAAAAAGAGAATTATGTTTGCTTGTTGATTAATGACTGAAAAGTGATATAATTATGGCAGCCAAATGGAGGTATGATAAGAGCCATACTTGGCCACCGTGGTCCTCCGCCACTGTGAGCCTCTAGTGTACGTTGAGTCATGCATGTTCTAGTAGGAGCAAAAATCAATAAAGCAATGAAAACTCTAAAGTACTCCAGCTCTATGTTAGTAAAACTCGCTCCTGTTGCCAAGGTGGCTAATGTCAAAGATGCATGGCGGCAGAACATTTGTGTGCCTCTATTGTACGTCCGGCCGTGCATGTTCTAGTAGGAGCAAATGTCAATAAAGCAGTGAAAACTCTAGAGTACTCCAGCAGTGAAAACAAGTCGGTGCTAGCTATGTCGACTGTGTACGTAAATATCTTATAAATAGTTCGTAAGCTTCTATGTACGTGAGTGATCGAATGAACAAACTCGTGTGTTCTCGCGGTGAGCAGATCACACTCTCTTTTGTCGTGCCCCAGCTCAACCTCTCCTCAGTTCAGCATAAGAAGAGAGGTAGTGAGGTGCTCCTAATAAGCACCAACAGGCTAAATGTAGGTTAGGGATGGTGGCGAATTAAATAAAACAGAAATTCTGGTATGTAGACAACCAGGGGCGAAGGGGGTCGACCGACCCCGACGATTTCCGACAAGATTAGTGGAAGGATCAGGGATTTTCGATGATTTTCGACAAGATTAGTGGAGACCGATCCTGAGGTGTTCTGGAGCTCCAACAATACTTGACAATATCAGGTGATCAAACAGAAAGCCTCCATCCTCCAATGGTGCTGGCGGTAAATCGTGGGCGCCCAATGGGCGGCAACATTCGAGATGAGGCAAGACGAGGCAACATGAACAGAGAAGAGGAAGCACATTGTGGATATCTTTTTGGCTGTATATAACAGAGGACCATGTAAATAATCGGAATAATTGGACTCATAACTGTAAACCATTGAAAGTAGCACTCTAAATTGTGGATACCGCGAGAGACTTATTAAGGAGTACAGATTAGGTGAAATAAACAAATGTGTGAGATCTTAGATGATTGAAGGTAGACTGCGACGAGATTTAGTTCAACAAAATGCTCAGGGAGTCTCATATAGCGCCATCTTGTGGTGTTGGTAAGAATTAAATTGGTGATAATAGTAGAATATTTATCTAAATGTCAATTATGCTGCGTTGAAGCATCCGGATCAATGTTGGAAGAGCCACATTACTGGTCAAAGTTAGCTGGATATATGAAAATTAAGTGTATAACTTGCACTTGCTAGACAGAAGTAAACGTACTTGCTTGTGAGTGTAGAAAACTACCACTGAGAAGTAAGCAGACATTTACGATTTTATAAAACATAAATTTTATATGGTCAACAGAAATATTGTTTTATTACATGAAATAAACAATGTGCGAGGTCTTAGATTGAAGGTAGACTAGAAATTACTACTTCCATACGCCGCCAGCCGTCTTTTGAATTGATGTTTTGTCGTCATTCAACATCAGCTTTAGGCCCCGTTCGTTTCCACCCTCTAAAATTTAGATACTATCACATCAAAGAGAATCTTACTATTTAGTAGTAATTTTATTAATTTAATAACAAAACCTATGTCGCGACCCCCTCTAATTTGCGAGACGAATCTAATGATCCTAATTAATCTATGTTTTGCTACAGTGATGCTACAGTAAACATCTTCTAATAACACTATAATTATCCTCGTTGGATTCGTCTCGTGAATTAGATAGGGGGTCTGCAATTAGTTTCGAGATTAGACTTTATTTAGTACTCCAAAATAATAAAATTCCCTTTGATTTGACCCCTCTAAAAATTAGATAGGCGGAAACGAACAGGGCCTTATTATAATTTGTGAGTCAACACCAGTTTATGAAAGTCACACTACAGCTGTAGAACATTATTTTGGCATAGCATACATTCCTGAAACGTCGTACTCTGGGGGCTAATTATCACGGCGCTTAGCGTTGACCCGCTGCTTAGCCGCCTGCCAACCAACCCTTAGCTTTCTTTCCACTCTTTTCCATCTCCAGTATTGCAAATTCTCGTAGCTAATGAATTCTATGGTGGATATTGGTGAAGTTGAAATACGTACTGCTTTGAGGAGGAGGAGGAAGAGATAAAGTATCAGCTCAATAACAGTGAGGAAGAAGAGAGACCGATGCATGACTCAAAACATGATGAAAACAAAACAGGTATTATTTGTTGATGTTGTGCGGGATACACTAGAAAAAAAAACGGTTGCAAACATCAACATCTAAAACTTTTCAAATATCGAGCATATAGGGAAACGCTGGAAACAACGTCACTACGTACAAACCTCACATGAGACTGGCACCAGAAAACACCTCACATGCGATTGGAAATGATCCTCATTAATTACCAGTGGTGAGTCGATCGTCATCTTGTTGTGGGGTTATAAAAGGGATAAGCACCTTGCCCTAGTTCACATAATACCCACATCGCATTGTTCTCTATCTGTTGTTGGCCCGTGTACGATAACAATCGACCGCCATGGCAAGAACAGAAGGAATCCTACAGCTTGTCCTGAGCCTTTGCATCATCATCCTGATGATGTGGAGCAAACCCACAGGGTCAGTGTCCATCGCCGCCGTGGACGAGTTCGTGAGCTGCCTCTCCGCGGACATTCCGTCGTACCTCGTCCACACCCCGGCAACCAAGTCCTTCTCCTCGCTCCTGCTGTCCTCGGCCCAGAACCTCCGTTACGTCGCCGCGCCCGGCACGCGGAAACCCGTCGCGATCGTCTCCGCCGCCGAGCCCGCGCACGTGCAGGCCGCCGTGCTCTGCGGCCGCCGGCACGGCGTGCGCGTGCGCGCGCGCAGCGGCGGGCACGACTACGAGGGCCTCTCCTACGCGTCGTCCCCCCACGCGCCGCTCTTCGCCGTGCTGGACCTGGCGGCGCTGCGGTCCGTGTGCGTGGACGCGGCGCGGGCCGAGGCGTGGGTCGGGTCCGGCGCCACGCTCGGCGAGCTCTACTACGCCGTGGCCGCCGCCGGCCGCACGCTGGCCTTCCCGGCCGGCACGTGCCCCACCGTCGGCGTCGGCGGCCACTTCAGCGGCGGCGGGTACGGCATGCTCGCTCGCAAGTACGGCCTGTCCGCGGACAACGTGCTCGACGCGGTGGTCGTGGACGCCGGCGGCCGGGTGATGGACCGGGCCGCCATGGGGGAGGACCTGTTCTGGGCCATCCGCGGCGGCGGCGGCGGCAGCTTCGGCGTGGTCCTGTCGTGGAAGGTCCGGCTGGTGCGCGTGCCCGAGATGGTCACCGTGGCCAGCCTCCCCGGCGGCGGAACGAGTCCGCCGTCGAGCTCATCGCCAAATGGCAGGAGATCGCGCCGGCCATGCCCCGCGACGTGGACCTCCGCGTGCTGGTCTGGCACCAGCGCGCCGAGTTCAACGTCGTCTTCCTCGGCCGGTGCCGCCGGCTCGTCGGCATCATGCGGGCCCGGTTCCCGGAGCTGGGGATGACCCAGTCCGACTGCCACGAGACCACCTGGCTGCAGTCCAACCTCTTCCTCGCGTCCGACAAGATCGAGTCCCTCTCCATGCCGGCGGAGCTGCTCCTGGACCGGAGGAACCAGCCCAGGTACTACCTCAAGGTGAAGTCGGACCACGTGCAGCAGCCCATCCCGCGGCACGTGTGGGAGCACGTGTGGGCGGATTGGGTGGAGAAGCCCGAGGCAGCGCTCATCATGATGGACCCCTACGGCGGCCGGATGGGCGAGATCTCGCCGTCGGCGACGCCGTTCCCGCACCGCAAAGGGAACCTCTACCAGTTCCAGCTCTACTCCTACTGGTTCGACAACGGGACCGTGGCGTCGGACAAGAGGATGCGCTGGGTCAGGGGACTGCACAAGGAGATGGAGCCGTACGTGTCCAAGAACCCAAGAGCTGTGTATGTCAACTACAGGGACCTGGACCTCGGAACCAACCAACTGGATGCTAACAACCTGACCAGCTATGCCAAGGCCAAAGTTTGGGGGAGAAGTACTTCAAAGGCAATTTTGAGAGGCTGGCAGCAGTGAAGGCCAAGGTGGATCCTACTGACTTCTTCAGGAACGAGCAGAGCATCCCTCCGCTTCCGGCCGCAAACCGATGGAGCTCCATGTGATCGGAGATACTGCACAATCTGATGTAATACCTATTATTATTGTATGAAGTGTCATCTTTTTTTTTTCACTCTCTCTCATAGTTTGATGTAATACCTATATTGTTCTATGAAGTGATCTCCCTCTTCAAGCCTCATTTCAAAACCGTCGTGTGGGAAATAATAATAAACATGAGAAAAGGAAGCATTGAACCAGTTAAACACCGTACCCTTAATTGATTAAGTCTATGTACGTTGACTAATATGAACAAAGAAAACGAAAATGACGCAGCTATGGCCATATAGCATACAAATTTTTAAAACCTAGCGTGTGGATTAAGAAAGTTAGAGGAGTTTCAGTCAACTATATCCATATGCCATTGAGATTAAGCTATACGATTCTCTCTCTCTCTCTCTCATGTAAAATTCTACGGTTTTATGAAGTCTTGCCGTTCTGTGTCTGTCTCTTCCTCTCCAAGATCAGGATTTTAAAAGATATATAAAAGTAAAAAAGGGATCTAAATGAGGCAAAGAACTAAATAGCGTCTGGTGCAGTAATTTTGTCCTCTTGCATCTATGTCGATTGGAGCACCAGCAGTAGTGCAGTAGACACATGATAATAGATAAAGGATTGCATGATCTGGCGGCGAGATTGACACAGGCAGCTGGTCCCGTCCACATGGACAGCTACCATGAAGTGAGGAAAGAGGAAGGCAGATGATGACTTAGAAAGTTAGAATATGTCAGAAGTAAACATTGATATGTTGTGGTTAGTATTATTAATTGGGAAATCCCGTGTAATTTAATTTTTGTGATAGTCATGCTATCCTGTCCAAGCACTTACAATACACTACTATATGTAAAAAAAATATGTACGAACTAGCCTAGCCACCCGTGTATTTGCACAACTAGAGTTTTTTGTATTAGAAAATCTGTTTATAGAAGTTGACATGCATGGTACTCTTGTGCTCGCTTTAACATATTTTATAAAGGATAAAGTCTATTTTACTCTCTCCAACTATGGTGGAAGTACAGATAACTCTCTTAACTACTATTTGCTTGGTTTTACCCCTCCCATTCGCTAAATTGGATTGCTTTATACCTTCCATCAGTATTGACTCCTAATTTTCTGATGTGAACATTGATTAAGGTGGAGTTGTCCTCTAAACCTCACATGTGTGTTATCCGACGTGGCAAAGGAATGAATGGGGCATAATGGCTTCGATGTACAAACTTGTTCCACAATCCTATCCCCTCTACTCTCTCTCACACAGTGGCATGAAAAAGGTACAATTGGTCTACAACTATTGGTGATCGACATGGCTAAGGTGGACAAAATCATAGTGGTTGGAGTCCTATATATGGGCAGCATGGGCATGAGGTCCTAGCAGCCGAGCTCCTCAAGAGATGTACTAGAAGGGATGACAGGGGAAAGGGCACAAGAACACGCACCATCATGAGATCAGAGATGATGTTTTGCATCCTCGGAAGTGCTTTAAGATCTTTGGAATTTATGGGGCTTCAAGTTCAAGTTCTTTCCATTTTTATGTGGAAGAGAACAAGAAGATTC
>JAUNZO010003511.1:0-23270 GCA_031894775.1 Chloris gayana
CGCGTGCATTCTCCCGCTCTGTACCCAGCACATGCCTCTTGAATCATAAGTGAACTGTTGCTTCCATTTCCACTTTCCCACGCTGCGCCCACATCTCCTTTTCTTTCGTCACGTCTCTCCTTGGCCAGCAATTTAGACCTGACAGTGCGAATCTGGCGTCGAAGCCCGATGAACTTGCTGCGAGCAAAGGGCTGCAACGGGACAAAGAGAAAGAAAATAACAAGGACTCACTTGTTCATGTTATTGGTGTACAAGATGAACGTCCCATTGGAAGAGATGCAGCTCAACGCAGTGGGATCTAGCGAAACTCGGGAGGAGTGAGCAAGGTAACAATGATCCGTAAGCCGTGAGCGGTGGAGACGAGAGTGGTTTTGTGTACGTTGTTTTGTGTGTGAAAGTAGCACAATGCAAGATCTTTAGAGAAGGCATCCGTTTTTATTAAGGCATAATAAATTCCTACCATTAAACGTAGCCATTATCTTGGCATTTACATTTGACTACAGCAAACATTAGTTTGTGTAGAAGGAATTTAAACATAGCCAAACTTGTGTCTTCACTTCATTATATATATATAGGGAAAAGTCCAATTTACTCCCTTGTAGTTTCACTAAAGTCCGGATACCCCCTAGACTATCCTTTGGTTTGATTTTCCCCCACTATCTGTTAATCTGGTTCATTATACCCCCTTAATCAGGTTGCTAATCCCGCCCTGCTGACGTGGACAAGTATTACTCGGGATGGCCTGCTGACGCGTCCCCACTTGACGTGGCAAAGGAGTTTGCGGCTCACATAACCCCCTCACGGATGCACCTGTGGTTCTGATGGTAGTTTTAGGTACTCATTTACAGAGTGTAAACCTGTTATCTGACTGGAGAAGATTGTAAATAAACAATAATTTTTCTGCATGTTGTGTAATGACGTTGCAATGGTTATGACTAACAGTTTCTCCATCTTCACATACAATAGTTATCATATTAAGTGTTGTGGCAATACTCACAGAAAAAAGATCCGTACTGGTGCAACGATAGAAAAAATCTTTATCACTGAAATTGAACCATTCATAACCTTGTGTGATGGAACAAGTCTTGGACGTGCAAAAGTAACAAAGTAACCAGTCTTTGACATGCTAATGTAACAGGATCTTCACTAGAATATCTAGTGATATAACTAGAAACAAAGTCCTTGTTGCCTAGCAACAGAACACCAACTAAACGAGACATAAGTAGAAGCAAATATGATCATTGTGAGCTGGTTGTTTTCCTTCTCTTGGAAGCTTATTTGTTTCGTGGAGATTTTCTTGCTCCTGTTTGACCTGGTAGCTTCCTTTTGATTGGAGTTCTGTTGAAGCTACTATGAGAAGGAACGTCAGTTGCAGCAGGCTGAGTCCTACTTTTCTTCACTGCAACCTTCTTCTTCCTTGCAGTCTGTTGTGTCCTGCTTGTTGCAAGCACCTGAAACAGAAAAATAAAGGATGCTTGTAATCAAAAGTGCCAGCACAAGACATAAGAAAGAAAGTAGGTAGAATGTTGCTTGCCTCTTTGCCTTTTTCCATAACTTTCCTCATTCTACTTGCTCCTACAACAACAGCTGTACATGTCCTAACATTATGACCTGCCATGTGACATCTGCCACAGTTACTCTTTTTTCCCCCCTTGGCAATTTTGTGGCTTTTTTGACCTCACCAGGTTCTCTCCTCCTCTCTTTCCTTGGTCGACCTGGCATTCTCACATATGCAGGAGGTTGTGGATTAGGATGTTCTGTAGATGGCCACTGTTCCATTCCTTCCATTGGCATCATGCAATGGTCATAAATCTTATTGTAATGTTCAATTGAGTAGCAGTCTGCAATGACATCTACAGGAGCCTTGCTGCTTACATGGAGGGCAGTTATGGCATGAGGACAAGGTATGCCGGCTAGTTGCCAATACCTGCAAGAACATGTTTTTGCTTCTAAATCAACTTTATATCTCTTGTCCTTCTGTTCTACCTCAAATCCCTCCTTACCATTCCATATAGCTGAACAATTTTGTGCTTCATCGATGTACTTGTTCAACTTTTTGAGAATGTTAGGACATATCATTCCTGGCCAACTGCTTGCCTTGGTTCTATTCTCGTTGAATCCTAACATATACTTTGGTTCTGATCCCCTCAAGCAAAGAAATAATTGGATGAGCCCTAACATCAACTATCCAATTGTTGAAGCTCTCACACATATTGTTGTCCACACTGTCACAATTAGATCCTATATTGAACCATGCTCAACTCCAGTGTTTGGGGTTATTATTCATCATGTCCTTAGCCCCGTCAACAGTTAGTTGTGCCAGCTTTGCTCTGGAGAAATTGAAGAAAGGAACACTAGAGGCCTTGGCACACTGCCAAAATGGCTTTTGGAACGATGCACATCTGTACTTCTTCTTCTAGTTAGCATAGATGTGTCTAGTACACATCCTATGCTCTATGTCAGGAAACATGTCCTTAACCGCATTGAGAAGACCCTGCATGAGTAGTTCAAGGCATGTTAAATGCACTTTGGACAAAGATGGAAACCTGATATAAAAACGTGTTAAAGGAATGCTACCTTTTGTTGATCTGATATTATAACCCACCCAATGCCACCAACAGGAATTTGTACATCCTTTTGTAATAGACCTAAGAACCAGGACCATGAGTCCTCGGTTTCCTTCTCCACTATTGCCCATGCTATGGGGTATATTTGGTTGTTGGCATCTCTACCTATAGCAGCAATCAATTCACCATTGCAAGCTCCCTTGAAAAAACACCCATCAACTCCAATCACCTTTCTGCAACCAGCTTGGAGCCCTTTTTTGCAAGCATCAAAACACACATAGATCCTCTGAAAAACTGGAGTAACATGCTCAGGATCCAAACATACCTTGACGAGTGCTCCCTGGGTTGCTTCTGAGTATCTCTGCTCGATATTCAAATATCTTGCTATATTGTCCCTTACATGACTCATAGATCCTTTTCATTACCATTGCTTTTGCCCTCTTGATTTTTGAAATAGTCACTTCAGCGCCCATTTGGAGCAACACTGTTTGTTTGATGTTTACTAACCTCCAAGATGGATTTGCCTTGATGATGCTCTCATACTTATCTGCTATCCTTTTAGCTGTCACCAATCTATTATCTTTCCTTTTGGGACACATATGCTCATCAACAAAGGTCTTCACTTGGAGCCAATCAGTTTCAGTGGTACTGGAGACAAATATCATCCAAGGCAGTTGGGCCATGAACATTTAGCCCTAATTCTTTTCTTTTCATCCTTAGGAAACATTAAGTGTTTTCTAGCTGCTAGACCATACTTGACCAAGGCTTTCTTGCACTGTTTCCTATCTCTGAAAGTCATGCCGACACAAAACTTTGGCATTTCAGATTTACTATCATATCTAGGATATGCACTCTTCTTTCTTAAAGCTTCCCCTTCATCATCTTCATCATAGCTTGCTTCATCACTTGAATCCATCATGGGTGGGTCTGGCAATTCAAGGTTCAACTCACCTTCATAAATCTGAACTTTGTTAACGGTAATTATGCCTGGTGCAGTAGGAGTATGAATTGGGTTCTTTCTTTGATTGCTTGCAGCTAATCTAAACTGAATTGCCTCTTCATCATCCTCAGATGTATCTTCATCCCCTTGCACATATTCTGAATCGTCGGACTCATCATTCCCAGATGCATCGTCATCATCATCATCTTCTTCTTCTTCTTCAGTTTCAGAACCCTCGGACTCCTGATCACCAATTGGTTGTTGCTCTGGCCTCGTGCTTTTCATGACATCAGATGCATTACCATCAGACCATATGACAACATCACCCCCTTCCACCTTATATATCTCCACAAAAATATCAGCCACGTCACCAGCAGGTATGCATTTTGCCATATACATGCAATCCTTGTCATTAGCAAGCCTTCTTAAGCCATTGCTCATGTCACCTCCAGGAAATAGCCAGTGAAAATCAACATGGTCTTCTACAGTAAAGCCAACATGGTCTGCCAAGAAACCCCTCAACTCCGGCAGTGATAACTTATCTCTGTCAATGTGAGAAACCTCAATTCTTGCCCCACTATAAGTCACTGAGTACCCATCATAATCAAGACCTCCACCAAAGTGAAATCTAACGGTTAGCATCTCAGGTGAATCCATTACCCTGCCAACAAAACACATGAAACCAATTTAGAAATATGAAATCCTAACACAAAAAAATGAAAAGGGGAGAACAAAACTGTTAGTCAGCACCCAGGTGCTGACTTTGAAAATCAATAACTCCTACATTGCTTAACCAAATTAATCATGTAAGCACTCCCTGGAAATATTGTACAAAGTACTAAAAAATATCCCATAATGTCCTGAACTATTTTGGCCTATAATATTTTTTAAGCACATCGCAAAACTCAAACTTCGTAACTGAAAACAATAAGTCTGACAAAATTGAGATAAATGAACAATAACATTCAGACTGCTTTTGCTCCACAAAAAATGCATATGAGAACTCATTGGAAAGGTGGTGAAAGTTCTACAACTTTGCTTGTAATCTCCTACTCCAATTCGGCAGCTAAAAATGCTGAAAATAGTCATGAGCTGCTGCTGACTGAAACTGAATGTCTGACGAAACTGACGAATATCGATAGTAACATTCAGACTGCCATAACCATCATTCTACTCAACGAAAAAATGCATATGAGCACTCGTTGAAAAGGTGGTGAAAGTTCTACAACTTTGCTTGTAATCTCCTACTCCAATTCGGCAGCTAAAAATGCTGAAAATAGTCATAAGCTGCTGCTGACTGAAACTGAATGTCTGACGAAACTGACGAATATCGATAGTAACATTCAGACTGCCATAACCATCATTCTACTCAACGGAAAAATGCATATGAGCACTCGTTAGAAAGGTGGTGAAAATCTTTACAACTTCTCTTGTAATTTCCTGCTCCAATTTTGCAGCTAAATTGCTGAAAATATTCCGTACTGCTACTGTCCACTAACTGAAACTGAATGTGAGAAAAAATTGCACAGATGAATGATCAATTCAGTTCATAGAATAGACCTACTAGGAAGCTTCCTCCTTTACCGAATTGTACCAGGATAATCAACAACCAATGGCGAGAGAAACAGAGGAAAAACAGATTCAGATTCAGATGGTGCAGTTCCCACCTCGTCACCAAAATCAGAAATAAATTACTGGCACAAATTGTTCAAACCACCAACCCCTAAACATACTGATAACGGTGGTGAAGCCAAAATCCACGATCAGGCAGGTAACCCTAGGAACAACCGCCCAATCCCTTCACACCAATCCATACAACTACTGAGATACATGTATGTAGGATCTCGATGTCACCTGGTCAATGCAACTGTTGTCGATCAATGCTTCTGCCCAGCGATCATCCCCACGCCACTCCGCCGCAAGAGAGATGAGGAAGGAAACAAAACACGAGAATGCCGGCGGACGATAGGAAAAAACAGAGGGTTCTTCCGGCATGACCAGGAGAGTTATGTGGCCACGTCAGCGAGTCCACGTGTTGGGCTGAAAGGCAAACCCCCTAATCCTTGTGCACGTCAGCAGGGCGGGATTAGCAACCTGATTAAGGGGGTATAATGAACCGGATTAACAAATAGTGGGGGAAAATCAAACCAAAGGATAGTCTAGGGGGTATCCGGACTTTAGTGAAACTACAAGGGAGTAAATTGGACTTTTCCCATATATATATATACAAGAGCTCATGTGCAGATGTGCTCCACACCACACCAACTCTATTCGTACAATAACATAGGAAAAGGAAGAAAGCCATGGTTAAACAAGCGCCGACAATCCTTCTCGCTATGGCTCTCGTGGCCCTCATCTCCGTCACCACCCTGCATCTCCAGGTTCAAGGTACATAGACATATGTATAGTTACATCGGTTCAGTTGTATTACTCCCTTACTAAATTGTTCGTCGTTGACTTTTTCTTAAGTTTGACCATTTGTCTTATTCAAATAAAGTTTAAAAATATGATATTTTTTCTTAGAATATGTTTTATCACTAAAGAAACTTAAAATATAGCATATAACTTTTAGTATTTGAAGAAATTTTTTGAATAAGACGAATGGTCAAACGTCACGAAAAAAGTTAATAACGACAACAATTTAGTAAAGAATGGAGTACTATATAGTATTATTGTGCGATTGTTAGCATAAACTTCATGACGTCGCTGATTGATGTATTGTTATTGGTGTGTAGCTTTGATGGAAGGGAGTGAGCCGGGGGCAGGAGCCTAGGATGCCGGAGCAAGTGGCAGCAGTGGCAAACAAGACGAATCTGGTGTGCCGGAGATGCAATTGTTGCATGGCATTGGGGGTCTGCTTTTCAACTTGCTGCTACTCACAGTCGCGATTGGTGTCATGTGGATGCGCCGACTGCATGGGCAAATAAATCCTAAATGAGAGGCGATGCGCCGAAGTATGTGTTGTGGAAAAAAATGTCATTCCATCAGTCGTACGGCATACCATTGAGAAGAAATACTACTATATTCATTTCCTTTGGATCACGCGCCAAAGTTAAAGCCATCTTGAATGTTCATATTATGGAAACAATCTAAGAACTGGTGTCGTGCATCATGTGAATTACGTATGTTTCACCGTACACCGTGTCGCCAGACATCTTCTTGTGACAAATTGGCCTGAAGTCCCACCGACATCTTGTTGATTCGTTTCCTCCGCTTGTCGTTTCTCCTTGGCCCTCCTGCAGTGTTAATCTCTGCAAATATGTACAAACTACTCCCTGTTGTAAAGCTTCCGATCCTTGTCATATTGTTCGCCGTGTTCATTATTTCCTCCACATATTGTGGCCTTCTTCTCACTGTCCTGGTCTTTCGCGAGGCCATCGTTGGTCCACCCTAATGTACGACCATCGTCAAAAAGAACTAAAAGCGGAAGCAACAGATTGTGTGTTATAGTTTGTTAAACACGAGTACATCCTTGTGTAACTCGCAACCGTGTAGTCTGTGAAAATTGAGAAGGACTTTTGTGAACATAGGGGCATGTGCTCACCCTTATTTTTTATTAATTATAGTTAAATTTAAATATTAAATCTCTGATTATACTATTAAACATATCAAACTAGTTGTAGATATGTTGTCAAGTCATAAATTGAAGTACAGAAATATCAAATTCTGACAAATTCATCAATTTAACAGAATTTCATGAATTTATCAAATTTGATAATTCTTCTTCAATTTATAATTTTATAACATATCTACAACTATTCTGACATGTTTAATAGTATAATAAGAGATTTATTATTTGAATTTAACCGTAATTAATGAAAAAGCTAGGGTAGATACATATCCCTATGTTCTCTGAAGTATTTCTCAAACTAGAATTATCGCTTTGCCAAACCGGAATGTCTGGTTACGTCGAATTCTGACAAAAGCTCACTCGAGAGGGACTCTGTCAAAGCAAACATGCGTAGAGTTGTCCTAGAGCTGACAACCCAACTAGAACATCTTCGATCGCTGTAGAGATGAAGAAGGATAGCAATTAGGGTTGGGAAAATTAGGCAAAGATGGATAACAAAAGGCAAAACTGCAAAAAGATAAAAAATATATTTTAGATCGATTAGGAGATGTCTGAATCGGCCATGACTCTTTCCATATAAAAGGTCGGAGGTCTTTCCCCCGCAAACAATCAAAATTGATACAAAACCGTAGCATCTAGACTCTTTGGGACATAAGGTTTTTGCATAGTGCAAATCCATCAAAACAAGAACATCTGGTTTAAAGAACCGGAATACCCAATTTTCCAGCCTGTGGACATTTCTAAAGGTCATAATTTCCTCATCCAAACTCCCAATAAGACATTCCATATATCCGTTTCGATAGTCTTGAGAGGGTTTTACCAGGTCACTTCAAAATATCAATTTGGCTTCGTTTTGTTGCCTTTTCATTTGCATCGGTGTTTCCTGAGTAAACTTTAGACACAAATGCCTAGAAAACTTATGCACATCCTTCAAAACATGTCTAAACAATAAAAATGTGAAATATTCAATTTCAACTTTGATTTCGACAATTTTAACCGAGCTGGGTGTGTCAAAACTGGATGTTCTGATTTGGAAAGTGGTTTGTCCCGTATGTTAATTTTGGTTGTCAAGCATTCCTAATCTAGAAGATTTAATAGTAGACCTGCTGAAAGATGATGAGTTCTTTAGAAACTCCAATGGAGATGCTCCCAAGACGGCTCGAGCTCCCCGCCGCTGAGCCCAACTAGAGCACGCTGCTGCGCGAATAGAGGAACTCCCGGCAGAATCCGAATTCCCGTTGCTTAGCCTGACCAGGTGCTGCACAGATCAACGGCAATGGAACCTCAGCCCGGCGAATCCAAAATCAAATTTTACGTCGTCGAGCTCACCTTGTCCTCCTTGCACATTGAGGTTAAAATCCCTATGACAAAGAGTAGAGCAGTCCGTTTGTTTGTATCTTTTTTTTTTCTGTGGTCCTGGTTATGCCTGAAGAAATTCCCATGTCTGTGCGTGTTGATGGTCTTATAGTTTTTATAAAAGTAATTTCACAAAACCACATGTTTTGTGATCCATTTGTCACAAAACCTCAGGTATTAGGGCTTGTATCACATAACCACACGTTTTATGATCATATTGTTTCATACACGTTTTATGATCATATTGTTTCATAAAATCTCACCTCAATAAGAATTGACTATGAATACGATATATGAATTCTAACTTTATGATTGCATGACACATGTATTCTAATCAATTTAATCAACAAAAGCATCAAGTAGAATATACGACCAATTTATATTTTGACATGAAATTTAGATCCACAACTGATATTCATATTATTTTGATAGGTATGGGGTTATGTGAAACAATATGACTAAAAAAACTGAGGTTATGTGACACGCGCCATAATACCTACGGTTCCGAGATACAAGGACCATAAAACCTGAGATTTTATGAAATTTGCTCTTATTTTAAAATAATGTTCGCTGGAGTTGCGGAAAAAACTCAAGTAGGGCTGGCTCTTTTGCGAGAAACTGAGAGAAGGTGTGTCGTTTTCTGGGGTCTAAACTTTAGAGCTGTCACATTAAAAAGAATCTTACTATTTAGTAGTACTAAATAAAGTTTAATTATAAAATAAATTACAGGCCCCTACACTAATTTACGAGACGAATCTAATGAGATTAATTAAGTCATAATTAGAAGACGGTTACTGTAACATCACTTTAACAAAACATAGATTAATTAACCTTATTAGATTCCTCTCGAAAATTAGCACCAATCTGTCAAAAGAATTTTGTCATTAAATTGATCGAAATATTTATAAATAAAAAGATTCTCTTTGATGTGACATCGTTAAATTTTAGAGGACATGAAACGAACAGAGTCCATTGAGTCTATGTGACAGGAACACAGATCAGCACATAGATGGGCACATATAGGAAAGCTGCAGGCCACAGCCCTTAGGAGCGCGAGGAAGCAACACGATTCGTGGTCAGCGGATGACGGAGTCAGCGGATGACGGAGCGTAGTTGTGTGTGTGTACAAAGTTTCATTGGTGAAAACATCACAACGCAAGGAGATCTTCATGGAGGGTATCTGTTTCTATCAAGGTGTAATAAATTTCCACCATTAAACATAATCAGTAGCTTGGTATTTACAAATTCACTATAACAAACATAACTTGATGTAGAAGGAATTTAAACTTAGCTAACCCGCATCTTCTCTCCATCCTGTATTTGCTCAGCAACACCATCTGCATTTGTATAGTAACAGAGAAAGATGACAGGTGCGTTCGTTTCATGGGGTCTAAATTTTATAGCTGTCACATAAAAAAGAATCTTACTATTTATGAGTACTAAATAAAGTTTAATTATAAAATAAATTACAGGCCTCTAGACTAATTCATGAGACGAATCTAATGAAGTTAATTAAGTCGTGATTAGAAGATGGTTACTGTAGCATCACTTTAGCAAAATATAGATTAATTAAGTTCATTAGATTCATTTCGAAAATTAGCATCAATCTGTCAAAAAGGTTTTGTCATTAAATTAATCGAAATATTCATAAATAATAAGATTCTTTTTAATGTGACAGTGCTAAATTTTAGAGGAAGTAAACGAACGGGGTCTACAAGACCTCATTTGCTCAGCAACACCATCTGCATTTGTATAGTAACAGAGAAACATGACAAAAGTCATGGCTAAACTAGCGACAACAACCCTTCCTGCCATGTCTCTCCTGGCCCTCCTCTTTGTCACCGACCCAAGGTAAGTACTTTATCTGTTCTTACATTGTTAACATCGTCATTGACTTTTTTTCTGTTATGTTTGATCATTTATTTTGTTTAAAATATTGTTTTTAAAATATTTAAAATTATAAGTCGTGATTCAACTTTTTTGGTAATAAATAAATCATAAAATTATTTTGATAATTCTTAAACCTTTTTAATAAGACAAACAGTCAAACTTGACGGACAAGGTCAATTACGTCAAAAATTTAAGAACATACGTAGTATATTGTTATTGTATCCGTTCGATTGTATGCTTATTAGCACATACTGGTACCTCCGTTCTTTCAGAATGGAGGGAGCATACATCTCGACAATATCGCTGATCCGATGGACTGTTACAGCTGGTCGTGTAGCTGCGACAGAAGGCCAGCCATCTTCTGTCGCAAACCTAAAGGAGGCGCACCGGCATCCTCTATTTGGTCTCTGTAGTACGTCCATCATGGATAGATTGCCAAATATGGGTGTGACTCTATAAAATTGGTGGGACCATGTGAGCAGCAGTAGGAAGGCAGTTACAATGCAGGAGTCAGAATCCTGTTCCGATCAGACTCGGACGTGTAGCGTACACGTACGCGACGCCCGTATACACGACGTACCAACGCTAGCGGTGAAGTCGGAATCGTGCTCCGATCGGACTCGGATACGCGTACGCGACGCCCATATATAATATAAGCTGACGCACCTCATGGTGATTTCTTTTTTAGAAAAAAAACAAAGCACTTCCACGCCTCTCTCCCAGATCGATCCCGTCATGGCCGCCGCCGAACCGTCCACGGTGTTGGCCCGGCCGGAATCGTGGCATCCCGTGTTAAATCTAGCCATCTCGTCGCGGCCAAACATGTTTCCCCTGGATCGTCTCCGCGACGCCGAAACGTTGGACGATGCCTACCCGAACGGCGGGTTCGGCGCCGTCCCGGCCTCCGGCGAGGCCATCGCTGCTCTGCCCAAGTCGACGGCCGCCGGCGACGAGACGAAGGCGAGAGCGGAGGAGTGCGCGGTGTGCATGGAGGGGTATGTGGCCGGCGAGGCGCTGAGGACGATGCCCTGCTCCCACGAGTTCCACGAGGGATGCATCGTCGACTGGCTCCGTGTCAGCCGCACGTGCCCGCTCTGCAGGTTCAAGCTGCCGGGCGTAGACCGAAGGTGACACCGAGGAGGAGGACGAAGACGATGTCGACCACGTGCTAATGGAGGCGCTGCAATTCATTTCTAGACGATTTATCGTTGCAAATTAAGAAATCAGATCGAACTGCATTGCCAATATATAATTGTGTATTACAAGCACCGGATCTCTTTGGTACGGTTCTTTCTGCTCATTTTCTTGTTCGCCGACCGCGCCATCGTCTCCCTTGCATGCGGAACAGGGAGCAGGAGCCGCGTTCCACGTCACACGAGTGGCGATCTATGGAAACGGGGCGTCGTCACGGATTCCATGAGGGTGCCTCTCCATCAGCCGGCTCTGGCTTTTCAACCTGCGTACCGATCGAAACAGAGGCAGAGGGGAGAGGAACGTGCAGCAGCGCGCCTGCGACTGCGACGATGATCAAATGAATGGCATGAGGATGCATAGCCAGCTCATTATTCCAAATTGTCCGTAGGACCGTTCATTAATGTCTCTCTTTCGTTCATTTTCACTTGTTTGCTACTCCCTCCTTTACTAAATTGTTGTCGCCATTGACTTTTTCGTGACGTTTGACTATTCAGTCTTATTCAAAAAAATTCTTCAAATACAAAAAGTAATATGCTACATTTTAAGGTTTTTTAGTGATAAAACATATTCCAACAAAATATATGACATTTGTTAAACTTTATTTGAATAAGACAAATAGTCAAACTTAACAAAAAAAGTCAACGGCGACAACAATTTAATAAGTGAGTAGTATTCTTTATAAATCCCCATAAGACAATTCCTGCTCGTAAACTCAAAAATCAAGTTAGACTATTAACCATTTTCTCAATCAACTCTCCAAAACCTACTAACAGCCTAGATGCACATTTTCAACTACATTTTCTTGGCATACTTATTTTGTATAATAAATAATAACTTTATAGGGGTGAGCAAGCCCATTTCACATTCTAGTCCAAACCCATACCATACCGTGGGCCAAGCCCCATTTTTTGTTGTAAGCCAAGTCCATATCAAGCTGTGGGCTATCATAATTTCGTCTTGTGGAAAAAGCCATTTTATAAAATGATTGTGGGTTAAAAAACTATTTATTGAGCCTAAAAAATTCACTGATGGGCCAGTTGAATTCTTAAATAGGAAATATCCAGTGACAACATGTAATCCATTTAATTTAGAGTATGCAAACACAATAAACCTATAATAATGATAATAATAGTAGTAGCAGCAGTAGCATCAACAGTTGTTCAATTAACAAAAAAGTACAATACTAAATCATCAACTTAAGAAATACAAAATTATATTTCCTAATCGAGTTACACACTCCATTCAAAAAATGTAGCATACCTTCTTTTCTTAATCGAGTTGCATACTCCTATGTTCAACATCAATTCCAAAAATAGGAATCAACATAGCTCATCGGTTGGTTTTTTTTTTAGTCCTATTTCTCTATATGCATATGGTTATACGTCACAAACTTAGGGTGACAACAGACAACATATCCTAAAGGTATTAGTACTTTATTTGAATTATTATGTGTCTGGAAATATGAATGGAATGTGAATAACATGTGTCCGTGAGGACCAATTATTTTGCCAGTTAGGAGAATTCTGATTTGCAATCATGAACATGCATGTTATATGATCAATCAACTTGTCTGTGAAGGCTATATATATGCATGTGGTCTTGATGAAGAGCACCCACACACTGGACATCATTGTGTCATAAAGTAAATCTCGGGAAGATGGTGCATCTCGTGTATCCACAGTATTAAAAAAATACTTTTGTTTTATTTTTTAATGCTATATACAAGGGCCGCTTGGTCCCATATTATTCTGCCAATTTGCATGTATTACCATGGATCTCATGATTAATGAAAACAGTTACGATTGCTTTTCCATCATCATGTCCTCCATCTGATAAGCTGAGGATGTCCAGTTGATGGAGTCGTGCATGGTTACCATAAAACCCCCTCTGTCGTGCACTTGTTATTATTCTTTTGTTCTCAATAGATTTGTAAATCTGTATTACGCTAAAAAAAGTGTAGATATGCATGAATCCCAAGTAATGTTGACTAATGACCATATGTAGGCCATGGTTTTTTGGACTTGAGTGTCGGCAAAACGTGAAAGCTACATGGATGCTTAGAGTTGGTACTTGAGAGAGATATGCTGCTACTAGTTGAGTTCCGATTTGCAATCATTAATGTGCATGTTATGTGATGGATCAACTGGACACCCGACTGACAGAGCACATCATTGTGCGGTAAAGTGGATCGATCCTTGCCAAAGGCGGTGCATCTTCTTAGTTTCTTTTAGTAGGCATGTATGATCCTGTGTGATTCAGAATCAGTTACAATGACTGTTCAACATGCATGGTCTCGACACTCAAAAGGGATTCCAGTAGATGTGCCACTCGGTCAAAATTAGAGCTGTACATATGTGCTGTCGTTCCATGAGGCTAGTAGGCTACCCTCACAACAATCCCCAATTCTGTTTGTTCTGTTCGTGCTGCAGCACGAAGGATCTGAAAATTAGAGGCTGTAAGTTCTCCACAGGATTCTGAAAGGCTATATCTGCTCCGATCCACTGGAGTTCCGTAATATACACATCTTTGGATGACAACGTACGGGGGATGCCTACACGAAGCATCATCCCTGATCAAAAGCAGATGGATCGAAATATGGCCAAGGGGATCGTCAATCCAATCGCATGATTGCTCCGGCAGTACAGTGCACGCATGCCTTCTCCCTTTCTCTCGACCGCGACAGCCTAACAGGATACACAGGGAATAGGTCCAGGCACCGCCACAGCCGGTGAGCCCCCGTGCATGCATTTCGTTTCAAGATCTGGGATCTCCTCATGCATCTGTGTATGTGCTAGTACCATATGTGCACCACACGTACGCCGGGGTTGGGGGCAGACAAGAGCGTCGTCCGTGCAAGCAAGGGTCGGTTGCAACAGCAGGTAGTAGGGCCGAGTTTGTTGTCGACTTGGGACTGGTCGATCCAAAAGGGGAATCAAAGGTCAATGTCTCCCTGTTTGCTCCGCAGCTTTACGATGGTAAATAAATTCAGGTCAACACAGTAGTAAATTCAGATCAGCACAGTAGTTTCAGACGATGCATGTACAGTACAGTTGTTTGTGATTACTTACTGTAGGCATGTTCACAGGCACACACACGCTATTCGATTCTGCAGACGATGGAGGAACAGCGTGTCGATAGAAGCATTGTCCTGATCACACACTAGGCAGATACGCATGTTGTTCAAAGTGTATTTGGTACGGTCATAACCTAGTATATTGAGGAACATGTCGGCAGATGCACCATATGATATGAAGTCAGATCACTTCAAATGCTATGTTTAGTCAGGAGTTACGGAGTGAAAACTAGCAATTTTCCAGATACACAGCATGTACAACAGTTCATAAAGGTAGTGCTTTAGTGTGATTGAGAACGACCGCCAGAGATATGCTGTAGAGTACGTGACCGAAGTCAGTGGTCACGAGGAAATGTCCTGTGCAAGATTTTTCTATCACTACTGATAGAACACTAATCTATCAATAGTACCGTACTGCCAGTACTACATAGCTTGGGACAGCGATGTAATCTCCTGCTAATATTGCCAAATACTATGATACACGACAAAACTGTTATCTGTAACCAGCAGAGTGGATCATTTCACAAGCAACTGACTGTTGTTGCGTGGCAAGTTACAGATAATAAAGGAGATAAAAGGAGAGGGAAAAAGCTATAACTACTCTACCTACGAGCGGCATTCATTTCTCTTCCTTAGTCTTGCTTCGAGGATGACAGTAACCGGGGAACTAATATGTGGTCACTGGTCAGAAGCTAGAATCTGGTCGCCGCCGGAGATTGATGGGGTACCCTTTGAGGGTTCGAGTTGTAGGAAAGAACACAAGCCTATCTTCCTCGGCTTCTTCCCAGCTGCAAATTTATTGGTCGACAGACACGATTAACAAGATTTTCATCACACATGATTGACTGAAATTTCATCGATCTGAAGGTTATCTAAAACCAATGGCTGCAAAAATAACTTGAGATAAGGATGCCTCACCTAAAGCGTGTTACGAAACGATGGAGGAAAACAGAAACAACAACCCGAGCAAGCTCATAGCCTGGGCATAGACGAGGTCCACCACCAAAGGGAGTAAACAAACTGGCCCCTACCGCGCTCTGAAGTTTGTTCTTGCCCTGCACAATGACAACCATAAATCAATTTTGCAATTTACAGCCTCTGCATGTTGATCTGTACTTTCATGAGCCAAAAAAAATGCATAATGCATGAAATCAGTAAATCAGTAACAAATCCAAGAAATGAACAAGTACCTGCCATCTCCACGGATCAAAGGTTCGGGCATTTTCATAGTGTTCGTTATTTAGGTGCACAGCTCGGAATGAAGCAAAAATCTTGCAGCCCTTCGGGATAATGTAGTCTAGTGAACACAGGAGATGTTAATTTTGAAATAAAACTCTTCCTGATTAAGAAATTGGGAAACAGTTGAGGACAGTTTTATACAAATACCTTTAAAATGAATGTCAGTGTTTGCTCGCCTGAATACCCCACTAATTAAGTTAGCCACACGCAGTGTCTCATTTATCACCTGCAAAGTGACAAATAAAAAATAACTTTGCTGAAATGGACTTTTCAAGAGATCTATTTTAAAAATATAAATCTGGTAGGACATATGTTTTTTGGCATGGCATCGGTAGAAGACAATCTGTAAAAAGGTAACAGAACAATTACACATTGCGTAAATGGCATTGACTTGTAATCGCTCCATTCCAGTGTTTGATTTGTTCCTTTTATATCTCTGATATTTTCATGTTCTTCCTGCAAAATTAGAAGACAGTATCTGGATCAACAAAGGTATAATCATATAAATTGATTAAATGAAATAAATGCTGTTAAAATGGCTGAAAGTTCAAACCCAGTCCCACTAAGATGTTGTTGATGGTTCTCACCTTCAGGCCCCCTTTGGAACAAAGGAAAAACAAAGGAATTTTATAGGAATTGAATCCTACAGGAAAAATTCCTATAGAACCCTTTGGAACATAGGATTTGGATCTCAAAATTCCTATGAAATTCCTATAGGATAGCTTCTTCCATGCAAATTTTGGAGGATTTGTAAAATTCCTTTGAGTCACTCTCTCTCCTCTAATTCCTATGTTTTTCCTGCGCTGTATCCAAAGGCTCCATAGGAAGCGTTCCTGCGTCTTTATTTCCTGTAGGATTACAATTGATAGCCATCTTCAATCCTACGTTTTTCCTATTCCTATGTTTCTGGAATCCTGCATTCCAAAGGAGGCCTCAGCTATTAGGATGTATAGCTATGGGACACACATCTAGGTGTGGGTGAAAAATCCGTAAACTAAACACCGAACACCAAACCGATATAACTGTATTATTTCGGTTTGTATTTTTTAGAAACCAAATATTTTTAAATCTGAACTGTATTAACCAATTGCCCAGGGCTAGACACATCCAATCCAAGTGCAGAGAACGAAGGTATAAAAAAAGGTACAGAGAATGAGAAGATAAAATAGAACACATTCTGGGAAGAAAATAGTAGGGGCTGCATCCATAGCAGATTCATTATTGGGCTACAGTAAGAGTAATATGCAACATCGTATCAGCAATAATTGCTGGATGCTCATAGTGAAGCAAATTGGCCTGAGCACTTGCAAGTCTGCACTAGAATTCGATAGAAAACCAAAGGGAGTAAACAAACTGGCCCCTACCGCGCTCTGAAGTTTGTTCTTGCCCTGCACAATGACAACCATAAATCAATTTTGCAATTTACAGCCTCTGCATGTTGATCTGTACTTTCATGAGTCAAAAAAATGCATAATGCATGGAATCAGTAAATCAGTAACAAATCCAAGAAATGAACAAGTACCTGCCATCTCCACGGATCAAAGGTTCGGGCATTTTCATAGTGTTCGTTATTTAGGTGCACAGCTCGGAATGAAGCAAAAATCTTGCAGCCCTTCGGGATAATGTACTCTAGTGAACACAGGAGATGTTAATTTTGAAATAAAACTCTTCTTGATTAAGAAATTGGGAAACACTTGAGGACAGTTTTATACAAATACCTTTAAAATGAATGTCAGTGTTTGCTCGCCTGAATACCCCACTAATTAAGTTAGCCACACGCAGTGTCTCATTTATCACCTGCAAAGAGACAAATAAAAAAAACTTTAATGATTTCCTAAAAAAAAGAGATCTATTTTAAAAATATAAATCTGGTAGGACATATGTTTTTTGGCATGGCATCGGTAGAAGACAATCTGTAAAAAGGTAACAGAACAATTACACATTGCGTAAATGGCATTGACTTGTAATCGCTCCATTCCAGTGTTTGATTTGTTCCTTTTATATCTCTGATATTTTCATGTTCTTCCTGCAAAATTAGAAGACAGTATCTAGATCAACAAAGGTATAATCATATAAATTGATTAAATGAAATAAATGCTGTTAAAATGACTGAAAGTTCAAACCCAGTCCCACTAAGATGTTGTTGATGGTTCTCACCTTCAGCTATTAGGATGTATAGCTATGGGACACACATCTAGGTGTGGGCAAAAAATCCACACCGAACACCAAACCGATATAACTGTATTATTTCGGTTTCTATTTTTAGAAACCAAATATTTTTAAATCTGCACTGTATTAACCAATTGCCCAGGGCTAGACACATCCAATCCATGTACAGAGAATGAAGGTATAAAAAAGGTACAGAGAATGAGAAGATAAAATAGAACACATTCTGGGAAGAAAATAGTTGGGGCTGCATCCATAGCAGATTCATTATTGGGCTACAGTAAGAGTAAGTATGCAACATCGTATCAGCAATAATTGCAGTATGCTCGTAGTGAAGCAAATTGGCCTGAGCAGTTGTTATCTGAATTAAGAAGTCTGCACTAGAATTCGACAGAAAACCAAAAACCGGCGACAACCGGATTTTCTTTTGGACAAGACCAGATGTGGTGATTGTGACAGATTAAGTTAATCTAACCGTCTATTATAATAACATTTTATGAAATCAGTTGATGTATCCTCCCCATCCCTAATGTCCAAGTTAATTTGACCACTGACAGTACCAACCACCACACGTGCACAAGGATTGTACTATTGCCACCGAACATTCCAACAACAAATTGCTATTATCAAACAAAATTAGATTGCCATTATTCCATACCTTGAGCTGCGCCAGAGCAGCAGGTGTCTCGGTGAGGAACTTGACAGCAAGCGTCATGAGCACAGACGTCGTCTCGTACCCAGCCACCAGCAGAGACAGGCAGAAATCCACCATTTCCTCCTCGGAGAAGCTCCCACCCTCTGCTTCAAGAAGCTCCTCCACCATGTCCTTCTTCTCCTCATCCTTCTCATCGGCGCCACCATTCTCCAGCTTCGCATCCATCTTCTTCCTTATCACCTCTCGCAGCGCCCCGGCGACCTTCTTCCTCGCCTAAATCGAATCAAATGGCACATCTTTAATTATGACGAGAAATACAACAACCGCACACGCCAATTCCTCATTGCGAAAATGCAATGCTAAATAGGAGCGAGATGAAAGGCAAAAGGGCGAGCACCTTGAGTGCCTGGCCGTAGGTGGTGAACGGGAGGAGCGAGGCGAATGGAAAGGGGATGGAGAAGAATCCGTCGATGAGCTTGACGTACTCGCGGCAGAGGCTCTCGGTCCACGGCCCGGGTTCGATGCTGACGAGCTGCTTGACGGTGAGATTGAAAGTGATCTTCTTCGCCTCGTCGAGGAGCCGGACGGTGGCGGCGGGCTCCCACTCGCGCATGGTGGCGAGGACGAGGCGGTCGATGTGGGCCAGGAGCGGCGGCGCGGCGGGGCGGCCGAGGCGGGTGAGGGTGAGCGAGTGGAGGCGCTTGTGCGCGGGCCCACGCGTCAGGAGCAGCGAGCGCGGACCCAGCAGCGTGGCGATGGAGGACGGGTAGCTGCAGTCGACGGCGCGGCCCTCGGCGGCGAGGAGGAGGCGGTTGAAGGCCGGGTCGGCGGAGAAGACGGTGCGCTCGCCGAAGACGTGGGTGGTGAACACGCCGCCGTGCCGCGCCACGCGCGCGTCGATGAACGGCTCCGGGTTCGGCGTCTTGTACGCGGAGATGAGTCGCAGCGTCTCCCCGATGAGCGGCAGGCCCGTGCTGCCCGGCGGCAGCCGGGCCGCCGCGCCACGCTGCTTTGATTGCAGCAAGGCGAGGAGCCATTTCAGCGCCGCCGCGGCCAGGACGGCGGCAAGGAGGAGCAGCGGCGGCGGCGCGCTGGCGTCCATGGGCGTGCGCTGTTTGGCTTCTGCTGATTGGGGAGTGGGAGTGCGCGTGCGCGTGTCGGGAAGTGAGATAGGGGAGTGACGGCCAACAGAGAATCTAGACCACCTAGGGAGGACTGGGTATTTGTAGGCTGGCTGGCTGGCTGGTGATAATTGTAAATTACTAGGTAGAGAGGCGCGCTCCGCCGCGCCCATGAGTCATTGGTGAATTAAAAAGGATATTTTTAAGTTTGGAATTGTGTCATGTACAATTGAGAATGCCACTTTATAATTTTATGGTAGTCCAATTATTTTTTAATAATGTTAGTCTAACATGCATAAAGTGTAGGATTTGGTAAGAGTTGTAGGTCCCAACATTTATATACACATAACCTGCTCCTTTTCTTTCTTCATCCATTCTCCACCTAACACATTTAAAAGAAGTTTGTGTAAAATTTGTATGAGTTATTAATGTTCTCATTCCATAGGAATGTCAATATTAAAAATTCAAAGAATCTTTACATAAAATAATCAAGTTTGGATGGTATGAAAGCATGAGATTTTGTGCAATTATGAAGCAAGGAAAGGGGTGTTCCTCAAAATGGTGATGAAACACGAGGACCTTGCTCCATCACATACGAGATGATTTTTTTTTGTTGAGAGGGATACTGATAGATTTTATCATGCCCGAGTTGCTCCATTCTTCAATCCGTGCATGGCCATGCCACTGGACTGCAGCTTGTGGGCCGTCATTCACTTTTGAGCCCCCCCCGCTGTTCGGCAGACCCCACGCGGAGCCAACGTCACTCCGGACCCACCGTCCTCATCGATGATGCCAGTGAAAGAAGTGGAAGAAAAACCAGGCAGGCTCGTGAGGAAAGTTGCATCCATCTCAATGTAACATGTAGGTTGCGTTTGGATACTAAGGGCTAAAGCAAAGGAACTACACAACAATGACTAAACTTTAGTCACCCAAGTTTGGTTCCAAAGACTAAAAGTGACTAAAGTTCTTAAAATGAGTTGAAAAATGACAAGAATACCCCTAAAATCTCTCTCCATCTTTCCTGCTCCCTCAACCTTTTTTTTTTTTGAGTCACGCTGCTCCCTCAACTTGCCCAAGCCTCGCTCAAGCGATTCGTGGAAGACCGTATCCGCATACTCGGCCGGAGGTCCTAAATCGAGCCTTGATTTTCTCGATTTCGAGCGGAGGAGGCAAGGTATGAGGGCACGAGAAGAAAGGGAGAGCTGGGAGCTCGGCCTCCGCCTTTTTCCGAGACCAAAGAAGGTGCTCCATCTGCGACCTCGGAGGCGGAGTCGGAAGCTGGAACTCCTAGTCGCAACCCGACCTTGCCTCCGGCCACCGCATGCGTCCTATCGCGATCGAGTCTTGAGGACGACGGCGGCCTCGCCATGCCCGCGTCGCCGGCTGCATCGCCGTCGGCATGCGTCCTCGTGCTCACACCGGCCACCGCCCGCCCGCGCGGACCACGCCGCCATGCTCGCCATCAACGACACCGGCGTAGGGAGTCTTGGAGCTGCATCACGCGGGTGATATTGGGTTGTCGCAGCGACGCCGGCCGTGGCGTGGAGAGAAGCAAGAGCGGCGGCAGCGGCAACGGCAATCGGCATGGAGAGCGGCGGGAAGATCCGCGGACCGCAGACGTATGCTCGGCGCGCGAGAGGCACCGAGGCGGCGACGCGCGGGGATTGTGTGGGGAGGCAGCGAGACGGCGGCGTCCGGAAATTTTGCGTTTTAGAACAACGAGGGAGGCTGAACCTAGCGATGTTTCCGGAAGACACGAGAGGGCAGGCGGTGGAAATTTTGCGTTTTAGTCCATTTTAGCTCCGTATCGGTGTCTAAAGAGACTAAAAAGATTTTAGTCCATTTTAGTCCGGTTGTTTGGCACTTTAGTCCCTAGACCGACTAAATTTTAGTCGGTTTCGTTTTAGCCCCTAGATCCAAACGGGTCCGTAATAGGGAGCCACACCGATTTGACGGAGCCGTCAATTCCACAACCAACGACCAACCAGGAAGGGTCACAATGAAAGGCCTTGCGGGCCACACAGCCCAGGAATTACCGGAATTAAGGGGCCGATCACTTTATAGCTCACACAACCATAGGCCGTACAGAAAATGATCAGCATTGGGCCAAGTTATCCCCGCAAGCAAAAGGAGGGCCCAACACGGACGTGCACCACAAACGCATGAGCGAAGCGCGTTTTAGCCGCGGACGCGGCTGATTTTCATGCTTCCACGCCGTGAATTAAACACGTGTTAACTCGACCAGACTCCACGGAGTCGAAAACGCTGTGAGCTCGCGGATTCCTTCCGCTTTCAGCATTAGAATATTTTAGCCGCGGACGCGGCTGATTTTCATGCTTCCACGCCGTGAATTAAACACGTGTTAACTCGACCAGACTCCACGGAGTCGAAAACGCTGTGAGCTCGCGGATTCCTTCCGCTTTCAGCATTAGAATATTTTGTACTACTACATTCTTTTGTACTCCTTTTGTACTCATCCGTTCAAGAATAACCATTCGTCTTATTCAAATATTTATGCAAATACAAAATTAAAGAAGAGATATTTAAAACATGCATAGAAACAAAGTATATTGTAACAAATAAATAAAATTTTAATAAATTTTTTTGAATAAAACGAATGGTCAAACATGACATGTGAAAGTCAACAAATCCTTATATTTCTAGACGGAGGAAGTAGTAGGCCGGTCTCGAGTGAAGAGTGTCGTCGAACGAGTTACCAAGAAAAAATTCTTAAGAATCGTGCCGGTAGAGGGTTATGGTGATGACACTCATCTCTCATCCCATGACACTCTTATCTCTCATATTATGTCGACAAATTTAATGCTCATGACACTCCATTGAGACTGGCCGTACAATGACTAGTAATAGCAAAAAAATAAATAAAATTGATGTTGATGATTTGGAGTACAAGTCGTTGGGAGTTGGATCATGGATAAAACAACGATTCTTTGGTCATAAAGGGGAATGTATGGCACAGTACGGGGCAGTGTGGCCACGTTGGTAAAAAGCGGTGCGGAATGTTTGCGAGTAAAAAGGAAACAGGAATATAGGGACCACTTGAATTTTCTATTTTGTAAACTACAGGAGCACTTTTTTTAGGGAAAATGTCTTTGTTGTAATGCTGTTTTTCTTTTGCAAGGTGTAATGCTGTTTCTGTAGAAAGTGTTTGGCGGGTAAGTATAATAAAAGATTTGCTCATTAACGTTAGAGATACTGAAGATTCGGCATTCTAATTGGCATTTACTAGTTCAAAGATTTGTGGAGATACGGAGATTCTTCATTCAATTTCACTAGCATTTTTCATATGTGAGAAGGGAAAAATTGAAGATTTGACTGTTTTTTAGACGCGCGGCAACATAACTTCTTGGTATGCCGCATGTCGGCATGTATCCGCGGCGGGCCGCACACTGATTCTCGGCCTGCACTAATATAGCACACGGGATACTGGAATAGATATCACTCGCTTTCAATATAAAACAGACCATAAAGGCCTTATCT
>JAUNZO010003512.1:0-29869 GCA_031894775.1 Chloris gayana
TATTATACTGTATAGTGAAGTAAACTTTGGCTCCTATAGAACCGTAAGTTATCACTCCTAATTTTCTAAGACAATACGACCAGCGATTTCCGTAGTCATTGCAGATTTGCAGCACTTCACTCCTAAAGACTATTTCTGAATGACGCTAACTGCTAATCGAAACTGAAATAAACTTAGACACTGAAGAAAATCCGACAATAACTAAGTACGCTAGGCAGTTAACACAGGTCGTCTTTTACAATGCGACATGAAACACATCCCGGCAATCGATTACTATATATGTATGCATGGAAAAGAGATATAGAAAGCTTAGTGACCTCTATTTCTGCCTGCGATGATGTTCACCGTGAATTGGGCCGGGTAATTGCCGTCGAGGCCGTCACCGTGCGTGGAAACAGCGACGCGGTCGTCGGTAAAACACCTCTTGCCCTGCTCCAGCAGTCACCGGATCTCGCCGAACTCATGCTGTCCACCCCACACGGTCACCAGCTGAGGCAGATCGGCATCCGAATCATTCTTCAGGAACGTTAGGGAACACTTGAACAGTGGTTCCAGCTGCAGAGTGACCTGCACGATCACCATAGATTACAATAGTATGGACAAAATAAACATATTATTTTGATAAAGTTATCCTTACTGATGAACATTAGTTGTTAACTTCTAAAATTTAATCTATATCGTTGGATCCAACTCATGACCATTAGCTGTGAAAAAATAATGATCATTATTTTGAACCAGAAAACTCCTAAATAATTAAGACCCACATAATTGATGTTTAACGTTCACCTGTGAGATGATGTCGAGAACGCCGAGCGTAACTTTAACCACAAAATTACTTGTGTGGGGCGTCCAGCCAAGGCCATGGCATAAATAGGCAAATTCACAGCCTCAAAGGACAAGCAAGTTTAATTTTGAACTAAAAAGGTCAAATTATTATTTATAAGTAAGGAAAAGTCCTTGTTTGCTTGAGACTTTTGCCACCTCTCACCAGCCACATAGAATTTCTATACTATAAGTGGCATGTAATTTACAAAATTCCAACATTAATTATTTAGCTTATGTACGCTACTACCTTCGTCTAGAAATGTAAGCATTTGTTGAATTTTAAGATATTATGTTTAACCAATTGTCATATTTAAAACATTTATAAAAATATTATTTATTTTGTTATGATTTGTTTTATTATTTGATGTATGTTAAATATTATTTATTTATTTATTTAATTTATAAAAATATTTTAAATAAGTCAAATGGTCAAACAAGATATATGAAAGTAAAAAATCCTTACATTTTTATGGATCGAGCGGTAAAAACATGCATGTGAGATTCTGAACGAGAATCTACTGTGTGAGGGAATAATATCCCGGGGTACCTTTTATTCTCTGGCCATTATTGAGAACTGCTCACTCGAGTAAGTAGGACTTTCGTCTTAGATATTTTGCAAAGATGCTCATCGGAAGAAATAGTCATTTATTTGATAGTACATTGTTTTTTTTTGATCGAATACTACCTCCATACCAAATTAGATGATGTTTTGGCCTCAGTTCGTTTTACCCAATTAAACTTACTTTTTATTACTGGTTTACCACAGAATTTAAAATCCTCTGCTGAATTAAAGCAACCCGTTAGTCGGGAACTGAGGATACAACTATATATGTATTGAAATGGCAAGTTCGTCCAGAAAAAACATATATATTTGACGTTATTTCAGGCATTCAAATAGCTAGGCCCTCTCGTACATGAAGCTAGTTTGCGGTGCTGAGGAGGTGGAGGCTGGAGAAAACGGGCCAGGAGGGTCAGCCCTGCCCGGGGTAGGGTGGAGATGGGATTGCGGCGGAGCGTCTGTTTGGGTGTTGGAGAATGATGAGGTGGTGGGAGGCAGATAAGGACATGAGAAGATGCTGAATGGGCAAGCCACAGCCGGCGTGGCACATGGAGTAGAGGCAGTGACCTATGCAGTAGTGCGAACTGTACGATTATAGCAGCGGATTATTTTTTTGGAATGTAGGAGCACATGTGACATGTTCCGATATCAACAATCAACATATGGCACTGAAGAGTCACCGTCTTTTGGATCGAGCCCAATTATGCTTTGAAGGATTGAATATTATGTTGAGCGGATTAAGCAATTAGGCCCAACCTAATTAGACTAAGCAAAGCTTTGGTGGACCTGGACCTAGGCCTAGATCGAGGTCAATAGAAGGTACAATGCCAAAGGTACTTTTAATATTGATGGAAGGTATAATGCCAAAGATACTTCAATATTGATGGAAGTACTTAAGTATTAGGGATAAAATAATAATTTTACGTGTTGACCAAAATAGAAGGAAGGAGGTAACGAAGGAATGTATATTTTACATTTTTCGGTATGATTTATTCAGAATAATTGTACAGGCCTAAGGCGGCGGCGCCACAGAGAACCGGTTATGATTTACGTAGTTTGTTCAGATTTACTCGTTAGAACGTGATTGATTAAGGTTTATGTGGAAAGACTTGTCTCCTTTGATAAATTTTTAGTTCTCACCGAGGATCACGTCGTGGCGGCGTCAAATATTTTGATGAGGATCAAAATCACGTGGTGGCGATGCCAAAGAACAAGAAGACAATGGTGCCACGAAATATACTCAGATTCTTGATTGTTTACTTGGTGCCGATGTGGAGGTCAGTAGAAAAAAGAGAGAGACAATGGCGGCGGCAGAACACAAAAATTTTTACGATGATATACATAATTAATCGATTATTTACCCGATGTGATACTATTAATTAAATTTTTAGTTTGTATATAAATTACCCACCTGTCACCAGTTATGATAATTTTTGTTCCATACCTTGTCCCTCCCTCAATCTCCTGATACCTCTAGATACCTCGCAAACACCGAAAAACCCTCAAGAATATAATTAGCCTGATTGACTTAGTCGTAGGGCAGATGATTAGGTGCATAATTAAATATAGGCACGTAATTTCTTGGAACCATCCTTTGGTTGAAATTTGATGTCCATATTCTACCTTAGACGTGACATCAATGCATCATGAAATTCAACGGTTGTGCTAATTATTTTATCATCGCAAGATTGGCAGAATCCTAATCAGTAATAGTTTTTTCGTTGTCAGGTAGTAAACAACTTTATTTGCAGCTAATAAAGTAGAGAACAAAATAGTATTATCCTTGATATGATTGCAGCAATGTTTACTTAGGCATGCTGACCATGTGTGATGATATTGAAATAACAGCTCTCTTTTGGATGGTAATGTACTGATATCAAACTTCTATATAAGGGCCTTAAGGTGATGCAAAACGGGCTAACCAAGTGAGTCTTTAGCATCATTAGCCACAGAATCCAGAAGGCAAAATCAGAAACACCCACTACCTATGAAGCATCGACGAGAAGCAGCGGAAGTTATGGCTCATGCAAAACATGAAGAGCAAAATAATGGTGAGTTGGATCGCCGTAGCCACTTTCTTGTTGTGGCCTATGGCATCCAAGGACACCTCAATCCAGCACGTACTTTGGCCCGTCGGCTTGCTCATATTGGTGGTTGCAAAGCTACTCTCTCAATTCAACTTTGTGGCTACCGTCGTATGTTCCCTTCCCACAAGAACTCTTCCGAGGAGATCAGTGATGGCGTCATCTCCTATATCCCCTTCTCTGATGGCAAAGATGATGGAAGTTGGCCCAAGGATACAGAGGAGAGGGCACAAAGCCATGAAGCAACCTTCAAAAGTCTCTCAGCTATAGTCAACCACTTCACCTCAAGTGGTCGGCCAGTCACATCCATCATGTGCACTATTAGCATGCCGGTAGTTTTCGATGTAGCTCGTGAGCACAAGCTTCCACTTGCAGTCTATTGGATCCAACCAGCAACCACTCTTGCCACCTATTATCACTACTTCCACGGGTACGACGACCTAATCCACGCAAATAGCAATGAGCCAACTTATGAGGTAAACTTTCCTGGCCTACATCCTCTCAAAATTTGTGACATGCCAACATTCTTCAGTGAAACTACGCCCAATGAGCTATCTATTACAATCATGGAAGCACTTCAAGCATTGTTCCAACAAATAGATCAAGAAAGGCCAATGGTTTTGGTGAATACATTCAGTGCACTGGAAAGGGTATCATTGGAAGCAATGAAGCCATACATGGATGTCATTGCCGTAGGACCTGCGGTTCCTCCTCTTGGTGCACTAAATCGCCAACAAGTAAGTGAAGCACAAATTCATCTCTTTAAACAAGATGAGAAAGACTACATGGAGTGGCTTGATATGCAACTAGAGAAATCTGTTATATATTTATCTTTTGGGAGCATGATAACATACACAAAGAGACAATTGGAAGAGATCTTCAAGGGCTTAGAAGATTGTGGACGACCCTACCTGTGGGTGGTGCGCAAAGAGGGGTGTGTGGATGTGGCAGATTTTGACTTGCAGGTGGCAAAAGGGGGTAAGGGGATGGTGGTAGAGTGGTGTGACCAGCTCCAGGTTTTGTTTCATCCATCTGTGGGGTGCTTTGTTACACACTGTGGATGGAACTCAACATTAGAGGCTATTGTGGCTGGTGTACCAATGGTAGCTGTGCCAAGTTGGTCAGACCAACCATTGAATGCATATCTAGTAGAGAAGGAATGGGGTGTGGGAGTTAGAGCAGTACGTGATGCGGAAGGGGTCTTAACACAAAAGGAACTTGTAAGATGTGTGGAGTTAGTAATGGGTGATAGTGAAAAGGTAATGAAGGTAAAAGAGAACGCCAATAATTTTAAGAAGAAAGCACATGATGTTTTTGGTACAAGTGGGTCATTGGAGATAAGTCTTCGAGGTTTTGTTAATAGAATACAACATCAAACAGGGCACGCGTCGGCGCATGAAGAATGAGTCAATATTTTGAGCAAGACAACAATCTTTTGGACCAGCCAAGATAGTTCTCATTTTGATATCTACTACTACTAGACACAAGTGTAACTGCTTCCAGCAATGCGTGAATATGTATTATTTTCCTACTTTGTGTCTCCTCCAATGAAAGTTTAAAAAAATCATTAAAATATGTCTTTACAAGGACAATTGTATTATGACTTCGTGGACTGTCTGCTTTTTCTTAGCAGCACACACATATTATTTGCACCACTATATATCCATAATGGTTTAAGTATATTTTGGTGCATATGAATGGAGCTCAATCTATGTGATTGCCTTTTATCTGTGGAGAGAGCGCTTGAGAAAAACTATTTTTCTAGACGTTGTGTCTAAACAAACAAACTATTATAGTCGGTTGTTCTATAGCTAGCACATTGATTATTTACTCAGGATCCCGAGGGTATACGTTTCTTATGACATCAACAAATGAAAAAATAAACTAGCTAGTATGATATCCCCCAAAAGTATGGTCTGCTACCGCTTACGTACTCATTCGGGAAGAAATATATTTAATGCTAGAGGACTGAAATCTCCTAATCCAATTAGTACTCAGAATGATTGGTACATGACGATTAATTTTACTCGTGGTGCATGCCACCCTTTAGGTTGGAAAATAATTTTGAAAATCGGGCATATATCTTAAGTGAACCTTGACCATGTCTTAAATAAAACTTTATGACTAAGCAGTGCTTAGTAAGCATGTATCAGGAATAATTTTGACTGCGATTCAAGCCAACTTTATTGTGATACAAAGGCAACAATGCTACTACAAGCGCACATTGTTTTCAAAATAGAATTGTTCTTTTCATCTAAATGCTACTACAAGCACACATTGTTTTCAAAATAGAACCGTTCTTTTTCATCAAAATGCTACTCCAAGCACGCATTGTTTTCAAAATAGAGCTGTTCCTTTCATCTAATGTTTTTTTACAGCTATATTTACATCTAATGTCAATCAACAAAGTGGATGTACAATAATCAGGCTGGACCAGTTGGCTGTACAATAATGCAATGCTCGGTGACTAAAATTACAAACACTCGACAGGGAAACTTCTTTTAGGGTCAATTATTTTCCTGAAGAAAAGCTCTGTTGTCCACGAACAACCGGATAGAAGCTGTACGTGACAAAAACGAAATTGGGTTCCGTGAACAGACGTCAGTTTTCAACTGTATATATGAGATCCTGTTGATTTGACAGGCTGATTTGTACCACCGTTCACACAAAACGCATCATCACGAGCTTAAATTGTTTTGACAAAATCTAGAAGATTTCTCTCAGCGTGCCCGCCCACAACTGCCGCCTCTTGCGCCAACCGTTTGAGAGCCTTCGCTCTCTCCCTTACGACGCGTCCTTTGGCGCCGTCACCCATGACCAACTCCACGCACCTTGCCATCTCCGCCCGCGTCAAAATCCCCTCTTCGTTACGCTCTACTCTTGTGCCGATCACCCATTCCTCCTCCACCAAGTAGGCGTTGGTCGGCTGGTCGAACATGCTGGGCACGCCGACCACCGGCACGCCCGCCGCCACGGCCTCCAGCGTCGAGTTCCAGCCGCAGTGCGTCACGAAGCACCCCACCGCAGCGTGCGACAGGACCTCCACCTGGTCGCACCACTCCACCACCATCCCCTGATCATCTTGCACGCGCTCCGAGACGTGGCCCGGCGTCGTCGTATCCTCCTCGTCAAGCCCATCCCTGCGCACCACGAGCAGGTACGGCCGGCCACACTGCCTCAGCCCTTGAACGATCTCCTCCATCTGCCGCTTCTTGTGCTTCCATATGCTCCCGAACGACACGTACACCACGGAGTCCTCCGGCTGCGATCCGAGCCAGTCCATGTACCGCTGCCTATCGGCGTCGTCGTGCTTGAACAGATCGAGCTTCAGTGCTTCCGTGGATGACCCGACCATGGGCCCGACGGCGAGCACGTCCAGGCGCCGCTTCATGTCGGCGAGCACGGTGGGCTCCAGCTCCTCGAACGTGTTCACGAGGAGCTTGGGGCGGTGCTGGTCCATGTACTCGAACAGCTCGCGGATCGCGAGGTTGAGGATCCGGGTGAGCTCGCTGCCGGTCGTGTCGACGAGGAAGGACGGGAAGTCGCGGATCCGGAGCGGCCGGGTCAGCCCCGGCAGGGCGACCCCGCGTTCCGGGTCGGTGCCGGCGTGGGACGCGATTCGGTCGGCGTAGCCGTGGAAGTAGTGGTAGTACGCGGCGAGAACGTGCGCCGGCTGGATCCAGAACACGGCGAGCGGGACGGCGAGCTCCGCGGCGACGTCGAGCACGGCGGGCACGACCATCGTGCACATCACGCAGGTCACCGGCCGCCCGCGGGCGGCGAGGCCGGCGACGACGGATGCGAGGCTCTCGAAGCCCGCGCGGCGGCTGCGCGCCCTCTCCTCGTCGTCCTTGGGCAGGGAGTTGTGCTCGAGGCCGTCGGCGTAGGGGACGTACGAGACGGCGCCGTCGGAGGCCTCCTCGGCGCCGTCGGACGAAGGGAACATGCGGCGGTGCGTGGCGGCCGAGAGGCAGAGCGTGGCGCGGACGCCGAGCCGCGTGAGGCGGTGGGCGAGGGCGCGCGCCGGGTTGATGTGGCTCTGGATGCCGTACACCACGATCAGGAAGTGGCTCTGTTGTTGCCCGTGGTGGTCGCTCTCGTGATCGGCCATGGAGAGAGATGCAGGACCGATGCCACAGAGAAGAGATGTGGTAGAGTGTGGCGAACAGTGTGTGAGCTGGGACGCTCTCGCTAGATATGCTAACCTTTTTATACACACTTAGGTCGTCAGCAGGATACTCAGCTAATAATGCATCTTCAGAGATCGCCCTGATGTGTGCTGCCTCAAGGCGATGCTAACTTGATCGGCTTGACAAGTTGCAGACGCAGCTGGCGAACTTGTTGCACTACATGTGACGTGAGCAGTGACTTGCACATAAAAGCCTGTCCACGGCAGCCAACCTACAATGGGTGTTTCTTGTCCAGATTTCCATACGCCCTGAGGCCCTGATGGTGAGATCTGTGACTTTTCATGTTGCTGACCAAAACAACGGCAACGGACAACACGCCTGGAGAACGGGGAAGGACAACAACACGCCTGGCCGCTCTTGTGTCTGTCTGTCACTGAACCATTCAAAGCTACTCCCTCTGTCCCCAAATACTTGTCGTTTTTTGACTTTTAGATACCATATTTGACCATTCGTCTTATTCAAATTTTTTATATAAATATTATTTTACTTTTTATAATATATTTTAGTATTAGAGATCCTTTAATTATGATATATTTGTTTAAAGAGTTGGAAAAAAATTCAAATAAGACGGAAGGTCAAACATGATGAATAGAAGTCAAAAGGCGACAACTATTTGTGGACGGAGGGAGTACATAGTATTCAATTGAGTGTTAAATCAATTATTCATAGGGCTACACTGCAGGCAGAATTATGTGACATGCTTTTCTTTTGTTCATGATCAAGTGCATCGTACATCGATCCACGAATCATTCTCGATGACACACGCCGGCCTGCTTTATCTCAGTATGTGCTGATCCTCTGATGTGTACCAGTTGTCCAGTTGCAGCACGTAGTAGGACATAATTCAACTGCTACTACTTACCCAGATATGCAGACATCAGTTGCCCAGATTTATGGCCTTTTTATATACAAAAAAAACTGTCTTGCCTTGTTGGGCATGCGAGTCCGCAGAGGATATCGTAAAGAAGTGTTTAGTCAGTGGTGGAGAGCGACAGTCCGTGACTACTACACTACCTGCAATAACCACGTTGTCTGAACTGTTACTCGACTTGATTGATCTGCTTGAAAATGAAGATGTTGCTGAATTGTTTGCAGCGGGACACTACCTGTGATGTTTATGTTAGCACAGTGGCCCTCTTCAAAATATTCTCGGGTTGTGGCCCTCCGATCATTATCAGTAGCAACATGTTCGTCGCTTGGGTGAAACTGAAACATGGCCGTGATTGATCAAAGTAGCGTGCGGTGCGTGTGAAACAAAATTACACTGCTAATCGGTGTTCGAAGTACCAAAGGATTAAGGCGAAATGCAAGCGTGTACAGTGTATAGAAGTTTCAGGAGTACAAGATTGAAAGCGATAATGGACGATTCAATCAGAAATCCAGCAGATTTCGATCTTGAAACGCTGAAAGTACTTATGGAAGATCAAGGCACGGCTTAAAATGCAAGTTCTTCATCATTTGGTTGGCCCTCTATATATACCGTCAATGCTCGCCGTCCGAAAGGCTCTTCAGGCATGGCCTGCTTGATGGTGTCTGGTGCGTGCTTTGTGATCAACAACAAGAAACAGTGGACCATCTCCTGCCTTGTACCTTCATTTCTCTTGATGTTTAAGAATTGAGTGATACTATTATTTTCCTGGTTGACCACAGGAGCAATTAGCCGTGCACGGCCTAACCTCCTAGTATTTGGAAGCTAAATTACGAGTCAAGGAAACCGTTTACAGACAACTGCGACGTCCGGATCAAGGAGGAAGCTGACTCAGGCAGGATCTTGTCTGGGAAACAAGGAGCAACAGTAGGACGACGACACGGGTGGTCGCATGTATTTGTCGTTGTTTAACTCACTGAACTATTCGAAACCTACACACATGCTGTTAAATCTTATGATCGCATTCACCCAGTCACTTCACTTTCCATTGGAAAACGAAATGAACTTCAGACGGAACCCCACTTTTTTGAACCTGGACAACTACAGTACAACATGTAGTATCTGAACGCACGCACAAACACACACACTCACGCCACCACTCACACCACACACGCACCCTGCGCGCGCTGAGACACCTACACAAACTATACACACCAACGCGTCCTTTTCAGAGATCGACGAAGACCCTTGGCCTCCGTAGGCGACGAGGAGCGCCGCAGTCCCGTTGTAGCTCCAAGCGTTAGTCCAGGTCCCTGCGAAATTATTTGGAGATAAACCCCGGTGAGAAACCAACGTTGGCGATCCCAGGGATCGAACGCTGGCCGGCAGGGTGCCACCCGCACGCCTTGCCGCACAGGCTAAAGCCCGGTCTCAACGGAACCCCACTTTGTTCTACTAACTAGCCTGCATGCCCGTGCGTTGGTTTTTAAATTCAATAAAAATAGGAAATGCAGTATACACAATGAGTAAATTAATAATAGTGATTTCCAAGCACTTAAATACTTTTAAATGATATTTCAAGACATTATTTATATTTAATTGGATTTAAAAATTTTATTAGAACCCGTCGTCTGGTCATATCGTATTTAATTACATCACCATTCTAGTGTATGCACTTTTGCCTCCGTGCAAGAACAATTATTTGCTCTGTGCGTCGATTCAAGCGTGAGGCACCTGTCAGGCTGTGGAATCCACTACACATTGATTAAAAAAAAAAAATCATCATCTTCTTCCTCTCTCTCTTCCTTGACTCCCTTATCTGTGAGCTCACAACCCTTTTGGACCGGAGCAAAATAATTTTGAATCATCATGTTAATCTCTTCCTAGGCCTCAACTAGAGTTGTTTGCTAAATGCATCTTGCGGTGGATCTGATGGGGTGGGAGCGCTAAACCCAGTGTAGCATCATTGATCTTTTCCTTCTCAAATCTCAACGGATTCATCATTAACAGTCCACCGCACACATTGTGCAACTCTCCAACCTCTGCTGCCCCCAACAAATATCTGATATTCCGCCACCTGCCGTCAAGATGGTCGGTCCACGCCCGCTCTATTTCACGGTCGGACATAGCATGATCGTTGAGACCGGGAGCGGGAGCTAAGCTTGTGGAGATAATTATCACATGCTGCATCTAGAATTAAGGTTATTGTGCCTGCTCTCGAGCTGAAGGCCACAAAGCTTCTAGAGTGATGACTGCGGGAAGGGAGCGAGATGTGCTGCGGGCCCACTGTAGCGACCCGATTTTCACCGGCTAGTGAAAACCGTGCCTTGTACCTCTATGTCACTCCCAGGAGTGTGACACGTACATCCCATACAGTTAACATCATAAAAACCATAAGAAGGAATAAATGCAAGGTAAGATAATAGAATCTCCAAAGTACATCATCTCAAATTAGTGCTCAAATCTCATGGATACAAAACACGCGGCACGCAGCCACGAGAGAACATGAAGGAAACTAGCGGAAGCGTCTCACATGTAGATCGGCGGTGAAGACCCAAAGCCCACAAGCACTCGTGTGTAGGCGAGAACGTCACTCCTCTCCGGCGGCTCCGTCGGTAGGTACGGCGGGATCCTCCGAGTCGGCGTCCGAAAAACATAGTGGGGAAAGCCGTGAGTACTACGCGTACTCAACAAGCCGCAACTACCTAGCAACAATGTATGCATGTTGGGATATATCAAGGGAAGGCAAGGGCTAGCACCTAAAGCAATTAATCCTCAAGTCTATGTGATTCACATATTTATTATTAGTCAAATTTTATAAGTGGCCTTGCAGGAAACAACACAATCCTGCAAGGGTCAAATTTTATGTCCAAGACACCTCCACCGGACCACAGCTCGAAGCCGGAAGTAAAACCTATCGGAGGGAGAAGTAGTAAATGCTAATCAAGCGTGTCGCTCAATGGTGTTGCCCCCTTACCCGAGGGCTAGGCTATACGTATAGATTATATATCTCTCGCAGAGAGTAAGCAATCGTACCCACGTGAAGAGGTACTATAACTACAGCCACCGTCGTGGCTAAAGCACAAGCAACACTCACAAGATCAATAAACAAAGCATTGATCGGCAGGCGCCCGTCCCTCGAGTCCGGGATCCCTAACCACAACGCAGAAAAGGGTCCTGAAGGTGTGAAAGGCCTACCACGGGCCGGGTGGGATATCCTCTACTCATGGGTCGAGACAAAGCTCCAAAACCCACTAACACTAACTCTACACCACGGCGGGCCCACTCGGTCCTCCGCTAAGCGTCTCAATCCAGCTCGCCCATACGGGTCACGTGGTAAGCTAGTATACCAAAGAGCGAGCAACCAGGAACCGGTCCTTATGCTGCCGGGGCGAGTCACCATCCCTCTCCTCAAAACAACAGCCTCAACAAGTGACACCACAACAGGGGCCCCATAACCCAAGGCCCCTACACAATCTGCGCCCGCAACAGGCGCTCTCCAAACAGAGACTCCCCAAAAGTCTCCCAAGCACCTAACCACCTACACTCGCCCCCGCAAAGGTCCTACAGGGTATCTAGTACGTAAACTCGACACCTAAGAAACACCTACAATTTTATTTTACACAAAAACATGTATAGTCATCATGGGGTTCCATTAAGCAACTAAGCCGATTCTAAGCATGCGAGTAACAGTAGAACAACCTATGACAACAGTGGCAAAGATGGCATAGTATGGCATAGGTAGACTACAAGTGCAAGTAACCATTTATCATGCATGGATCAATTTAATGCAATTGCTAAGTAGGAGCAAGAGTGGTCAAGGATTGCGGCTTGCTCGCGAAACGCCGGTCCCACGCCGGGTCGGGGTACTCGTACGGCTGCTCCGGCGGGAACTCCTCAAACTGCGGCACGGGCGGAAACTCCTCGTAGCTCTCTCGGCGGACGTAACGTACGAAACGGGTTAGGCACGCAAAACGAGAAAAGTACAAGAGTGACGAAACGAACGACGGAATTTACGACACTAGAACATAGCTAACAACTACACTAACGCGTAGATCTCGTCGCTACGAACCCAACGCAATCGACCGCGCATTTTTCCGACGTTCCAGTAAAAGATATGAATTTCCAAAGATTAATGAATTAAGGAAATTCAGGAAAATCCAATTAAAAGGAAAAGGAATATTCCCTGGAATATCCTTCGCCACGTAAGCGCCACGTCGACTCCACGTAGACGCCACGTTGGATTAAAAACACTACACGTCGGCACCACGTGGCCGTCCTTCGCCACGTGGTTGCCACGCGGCCGCCACGCGGACCGACACATCGGCGCCACGTTGGTAGAGATTCCGCCACGGTGGCGCCACGTCGGCGACCACGCCGAGCACCACCGGAGTGGGCGGCGCCGCCACAACGGTGGCTCGCGCTTGCCGGAATCGAGGCGTGGCGGCGCTACGGCTCGCCGGCGGCCGAACGGCGACCACCACGGAGTTCGCCATGCCCTTGCGCACCGCCGAGCCCATCGCGAGGACCAGCTCGCCGGGAGGTGGCGGCGCGAGCTCGCCGGAGCCGAGCTGCACGGCGGCGCAGAAGGGGAAGTCCCCCGGACTCTAACGCAACGCAGACCAACACTCCCAAACGCTCGCGCGTGCTCGCCCGAGTGCTCCGCACGAGTTGGCGGTGCGCACGGGCCACCGGAGGGCCGCCGGCGGCGAGCTCCGCGGCGGCGGGGAGCACGAGCTCGACGCGGACTACGACTAGCGCCCTACCTAGCCTAGTTCTCTAGCGCGCGAGCACCTACGGACGGTGGCGAAGCTCCGCGGCTCACCAACCGAGCATGAGCTCGACGGAAACCTAGAGCTCACCGGTGCCCATGGCGCCCGGCGGCCGGACTTCGACGGGAGGCCCCGATTCGATGTTAATCCAAAGGGGAAAAGTGGGGGATCGATGCGGCGGCTCACCAAGATGCTCGTGCTCCTCACGGACGAAGCGGAGAGGGGCCGACGACGACGAGCGCGGCGGAGACGCGACGGCGGACGGGGAACGGCGGACACCGCGCGACGGTGACCATGCGATCTTCCGTTCCCAAGCTTCAAGGCGATAACGGCAAGGGGGTTAAGTGCTAGAAAGACGGGTGAGTGAAGGAGAACGACGGACGGGCGACGAGCACGGAGGAGACTCTCCAACGGTGATGACCGGACGTGGAGACGATGGCGGCCGCGGACTTCACTCGCCTCGCTCGTCCTCCTTCTAAGGCGAAACACGGAACCGTTAGCACCACGGAGACGAGCGGCGGAAGGAGTACCGGTTTGTGGCAACACGGCTCACCCGAGTGGCGGGTCGCACCGGCGGTGAGGCGAGCAGGGGCGGCGGCGTCTAGGGTTTGGGGGTGCGGCCGGTTAAAAAGGGGAGGGGGAGCACGGGAGCGGCAGGCGACCCGCTAGAATCCAGGCGGACTTCCGAGCGCGGGGCCGGCCGACGTCGAGCGGGTGGGCGGCGCAAAACGACGGGCGAACGACGTGGCGTCGGTCACGGGCGTGCGCGGCGCGGTACGGGCGAGAGGAGGAAGAAAAACAGGCGCCGGGCCGAGTCGGGCTGCTGGGCCGCGCGGGTGGGAAAGGGGAGAAGAGAAGGGGGAGAAAGAGCTGGGCCGCGCGGGTGTAGGAAGAGAGAAGGGAAGGGAGTGGGCCGCGCCAGAAAAATAGAGAAGGGAAGCTGGGCCGCGGCGAAGGTTTCGGCCCATGCGCGAGAAAAACGAATAAAATTCTTTTCGAATTGATTTCTCTTTTGAGTTTGAACAAACTTCATCCAAGATTTGATTTTATTCGAAATTGAAGGTACAAGATACACGGGATGTTACACCCACCTGTCAGAGGCTTGCTCTGAGGGAGGTGGACGGACCACCAACAACCAAAAGCCATCACCAACTCGGAATTTTAAGAGGAGTATAGATATAGATATAGATCATATATCAGAAAGGTAGCACTCTACCTGAATTTGAGAAAACAAATATAATTGCATCTTCATTACTTTCGTCAGATTCCTAAAAGAAATACTCACTACATTTTGCTTGGCTCTGAACGTGAGAGGCGACTTTGGTGTGCTGAACAGCTCGAGAGTGCAACCCAGGCGACAGGTTGATGACTACTGGATTGATGGCAGACTCACCGTCCTTTTCGTTTAAGCATTATTCAACAGTCGTATCGAATCGATGATGAATATCTGTTGAATGCGAGTTCAAGCGACATATTTAATGTCTTGACTCTTGAGGCCTACGCCGGCCGCATCATCTGCCATATCCATCCTGGAACCCGTTCTCGATTGCACTCTTGCTTTACGACGTGTTTATTGACCACAAGATCCTCCATCCTGATGCTGTTTGGTTGGCGGCGGGAAGCGGCAGAGCGAGCATACATGGTAGCCCAGCCGGTTGCCTCGTGGATAGGAGGGATACACAGATACAGATACACAATACGCTGTCCGTCTCCTTCCACCTTCCAAGGAAGCAACAATAGCCTGCCGCAGCTCAATGAACAAATACAACTTAGAGAGACGACGCAACAGACCGATCACGCAGGATGGATATCCGGTTATCAGAACATCGTTGGTGCAACTGAAAATAGACGAGAGATTGAGCAAATGATCCTATTGGACTCGTAGGCACAATGAAAGACATCCCGTTGATCACTTGATCTGGAGTTCTGGACTCGTAATGCTTTGTTGAATCAAGTCTTCATCTAATGCTCTAAGACCACAACCCAGATTTGTATTCGTATCTCGATTTCATAAACCAGCTTACTCAAGAAAAAAGCATTAGATGAATACTGATTTCCTGTCTTTCATTTTCCCCCTTATAAATGGTGATGCAAAATAGTCATATGTGGCTCCTCAGCCTGCTGTCACTGTCACGTTAAACAGAGCTCTCCGACTTTTGCGTTGCCATAACAAATTTTTGAAGACTTGATTCAACAAGCCCACCTTCAATCACATCCTTTTGCACACTGTCTTTCAAAGCCCTCGCTTTCTGGCGTAAGCTCCTTGGCTTATCACCACCATCCATCACCATCTCTACGCACTTTGCTAGCTCTGTTCCAACAAGCAACCCCTTATCACCGCGCTTAGCTCTAACACCAGTGCCCCACTCCTCCGCCAAGTGAGCATTCAGCAACTGATCGGACCAGTTCGGCACCGCGACCACAGGCACGCCTAGTGCCACGGCTTCCAGGGTAGAGTTCCATCCGCAGTGCGTCACGAAGCAGCCTACCGACGAGTGGGACAGCACCGCCAGCTGATCGCACCACTCCACGATCATCCCCTGGTGTTGATCCAATCCGCAGTAGTTTTCGGACAAAATCCGTTCCACCTCTTCTTCCAGCCCCTCCTTCCGCACCACCCACAAGAATGGCCGCCCACACTCGCGCAAGCCCTGCATTAGCTCTTCCACTTGCTGCCTGTTGTAGGTCAGGATGCTCCCGTACGACACGTACACCACGGACCTCTCTGCCTGCGCGCAGAGCCACTCCATGTAGCCCTTCTCGTCCTCCTTGTAGAGATGAACTCTACGATCCTCCTCGATTGCATCCGTTTGCTGCAGGCGAGGAGGGGTGACCATGGGTCCAACAGCAACGGCATCGAAGTGTTGCCGCACGGCTTGCAGCGCAGTGGGTTCCAGCATGTGGAGCGTGTTCACGAGAACCTTAGGCTTCTCACGATTGATGTGCTCAAAAATCGCTCGCAGCCAATCTACGATAGCCTTGGCCTGCTCGCTCCCGGTAGGATCCACGAGGAAGGACGGCAGATCACGGATGCGGAGAGGCGGTAGCCCGGGGAGGCTCACCTCGTGCGCCGGGTCGCCGACGCGCGCCGCGACGAGCGCCTCGTGGCCGTGGAAGTAGTGGTGGTAGGCGGCGAACGCCGTGGCCGACTGGATCCAGTAGAAGGCGAAGGGGATCCCGAGCTCCAGCGCGGCGTCCATGGCGGGCTGCGAGATCGTGGACACGACGCACGTGACGGGGCGCCCCGCCGCGGCGAGGCGGCGCGCGACGGACGCCAGGCTCTCGGCGCTCTCGCGGCGGCACCGCGCCCGCTCGGCGGCGGTGCGGGGCCACGTCCCGAACGCGAACCCGTCGGAGAAGGGGATGTAGGAGATGAGCCCGTCAGAGGCCTCGTCGGAGAGGGAGGAGGGGAACAGGCGGCCGTGCGCGGCGGCGGTCACGGAGAGCGTGACGCGCGCGACGCCGGGGACGAGCGCCAGGCGCCGGGCGAGCGCGCGGGCGGGGTTCAGGTGGCCTTGCAGGCCGCTCGCAACCACGAGGAAGTGGCTCTGCTCGTGGCTGCCGCCGTCATCGCCGTGGTGGTCCGCCTCTGCCCCGGCCATGAATGAAGTCACTGGTGTTTGTTCAGTGATGGATGGATTTTTTCTTTTTTGAGGGCAGCGGAAATAAAGAGTTTCTTTTGTCGCGACATTAGCGCTGGCGGAGTAGTGGGTCGTGACATTAGCGCTGACGTGTATCGGCAAGGAGCACAACTGCGTTAGGTTATCTGGAATCTTCGGAGAAATATGCGGGGAGACTTTGGCGCCCTGCGCTATCGTGGAATCTGAACCGTGAATTTGTGGATGAGCGGCAACCGTCGGCTTGTGGTGGAAAGCAAAGGCGGCGCGCGCGGTCTTCCGTCTTCTTCCCCCACACGGTACTACTTTCCTCTCCAACTCCCCAATCCCCATCCATCCGAAGGAGTTCTCGCCGGGGCGAGAAGGCTAGGGTTCGATTCGATCTGCGAGAAGGAGAGGGGAAGAGGAACCGAGTAGGCGAAGATGATAGAGGTGGTGCTCAACGACCGTCTGGGCAAGAAGGTGCGCGTCAAGTGCAACGAGGACGACACCATCGGCGACCTCAAGAAGCTCGTGGCGGCGCAGACGGGCACGCGCGCCGAGAAGATCCGCATCCAGAAGTGGTACAACATCTACAAGGACCACATCACCCTCAAGGACTACGAGATCCACGACGGCATGGGCCTCGAGCTCTACTACAACTAGGCGCCCTGCGTCCGATTGCTTGCCGGTAATTAAATCCGCTTCGATTCTCACTTTTATTGGTCGTCCCTAACCTTCTTGACTAGATTTCCCATGGCGCGCTAGAATTTCGATTGATCATCACCTGGAATAATCGAAACAGGCGGTTTAATTTTGTGGTGGCTGTGAAATTTCATTTTTGTTCTTCTAAGCTAGTAGGGTACAATACTTTGGAGCCATGGCCAATCGAATATAATTTTTGGTGTGAGACATCGACACAGAGTAATTCGTCTATGTATTATTTTCCATCTTTAGCTGAGTTCTGAATCCCCGATTGTGTAAAATCGAGGCAACTGGGGGCCTTGTAATTGGGTGCTTTGAAGTGTAGTACATCCTTGTGGTGCTCTTGTAATTGGGAGCACAAAACTTTATTCCTTAAACTTGGGAGTAGATTCTGCAGCATTTTGGATGTGGATTGTCATATCCAATTTGAGTCTTGTCCATTTGAATTGCTGGTGTCTAGAGAGCTATGTGCCGATGTGCTCACATCCATTACTACTTTATTAGTGCTTAGGCTTCAGTTATTTTACTGGTAGCTAAAGATACATCCAGATTGTTCTATATTTTTGTTAATAACTTGCTGAAAATTTGTGTAGGTAGTACATTTTCAAATTTGATTAGAAGTACATTAGCGGTGTTTATGCCAATTCTTGGGGGTAGTGCATATTTTTTTCATTGGCATGTCAATAGCTGTTTCTTGATTTGCATATAACTCTCAGCTAGCAAGAAAGTTGATTGATTTGCTTATAATTCTCAGCTAGCAATGATTTTGTTTTCTGTCTTTGGCGAATGGTGAATAGATGAGTTCTGAATCCCTGGTTGTTTAAAATTGGGGCAACTAGGGGTGTTGCTGTTGTGTGCCTTGGAAGCGGACATCCTTATGCTTGTAATTAGCTTGTTGTATTCTGAATTTAAAATATCTAATGGAAATCTTTAGTGTTTGGGAGTAGAGGACTTGATTTGTCAAAGTTTGGAGTCTGCAGCATCTCGAGAGTTTATTGTCGTAAACTCATATCCAATTTGAATTGCTGATGTGTGAACCTATGCTGCGCCGGAAGAGCCATGTGCTTACATCCCTGGCTATTACTACTTTAGTACTATATCCCTGGCTTTAGTTATTTTACTGGTAGCTAAAGATATATCCATGTTGTTTTATAATTTTGATTATAACTTGCTGAAAATTGTCTAGGTAGTACGTTTTCAAATTTGATAGAAGTACTTTGGGAGTGTTTATGGCATTTTATTCAATAGCTATTTCTTATTTTGCTTATGACGCATTAAGAAATTCTGGTTCTACAACTTTAAAGCATCTTACTTTTGTAATAGTTGTCATGGTTATTTATGATGTTTTAACAATTGAAGAGGATTTATACATTTGATTGTATCATGTGTTTAAGCTTTCTCTTCAGTTTCTTTCAATATTCTTCTAGAATTGTCTCCAAAGGCTGAATCTTACTTATTTCGGCCCACTATTTTTGTAATAGTCTGTACCCAGTTGTTCTTGTTTATCTGCTACTCTAGAAATAAAATGGATAACTGAAAAGATGTCATGTACCGATATTTGGAGCATATATCTCTAGGATTTATACCAGATAGCACATAATCATATTGGTTGAGTGTGAATTGCTAGAGGTAAATAAATCCTGGTGTCTGTATCCCAGGGAAACTTGATTAGGATTTTGGATTTCATGTCTACTTGGATATGTATACTGGTTCATTCTGAGTAAAAACTTAAGTTGTTCCAATCTATTTTTTACTGTAGTTAGTGACCAGTCATTTGCTGCATTATCATTTTGTCACCTACAGGATCCAGTAGCTTATAGTTTAAACATAAAAGTGATGAACTGATAGTGCCCCAATCTTTCAAACAACAGAAACCTGTCTTACATGGCTGATTATCAGCATCTGATGACGTGCAATGATATCATTTAATTGAGCAATGCATCATGTACTGAAGTTTTGAAAATGTTTGCAGATTCCTGTCCAAGGAATAGTTCTGTTTACACCCACTAACTTGAAAGTTTAGAGTACTGACAAGTGGCGAGTTTGTTAATTAGTTGGAGAATTCGGCAGTGAAGTTGTTGCGGCTTACCCTGCCTTTAACATAAATCCTTTTACCTATGCATCTTTTGCTAGAATAGAGCATTAGTGTTTATGGTTTGGTGTGCCATTTTATTTTCACTGGAACTAATTATTGTCCAATGGCGATGCAGGTTGATCTCAATTCTCAATTCACTGGTGCAGTCTTATTGGTGCCATTCCAGTTGCCGTTTCTGAAGCACGTATATAAATGACTGAGCGGAGCTTATAAGTAGTAATTAATATGGCTGTACCAAACTACCCATAACTGTTGATGAAAACTTGCTTGTATTGTCACATGATCAACCTGCATCCTCGGTGTGCAACTCTAATCGTAGATTATAAATAATATACTTATTGACTTTGGTTGTGTGTTGTGCTTCTCCTTTGTGCTTCGTTTGTAATTTGTATAAGAGAAACTTCTTTTTCCCGTGGCTCTTATCTTGCGCTGCTCTGCTGTTGCTAGGTTGAGAGCTACAAGGAAGTTATAAATGTTTACCTGGATCCTGAAAAAACTAGTCTCGCCTGGTCGGGATGTGTGGGTACAGTCAGAAGGAAGATTTTATCTAGCTTGTGATGGAAAACGAGAAAACGAAGCAGTAGCAGTGCTAGCAGCGTAGCTACGTGATTTTTTTTAAAAAAATCAGTTTGAGGTAACCACATTGCAGAGCAGACATGAAGCAAGAGTTTGACGGTGTAACTTTTTTGGTAGCCGGTAGATCTAATAATCTAAATTGTTGCTGATTTTGTTCGTTCAACCATTCGGCTTTCCTTAAGAAATATCATGTATTTTATCGTATATTTTGTTAGAATGTGATGTATCACTAAAGAAACTTAGAATATGACATATAGTTTTTTATACTTAAATACATATTTTGAATAAAATAGATTGTTAAACATAACTAAAAAAAATTGATGACGACAAAAAGAGTACACTTCATTAGTGGCAGAGTCAACAATTTCTATTTCTGCAGCAGCTAGTCTCCAGGAGCGTGCCTTTATAGTTTGCGAACTTGCACTGGAAGTGGATCATAGAATGTGTTTTTTTAAATTATTGTTGTCATTGATTTATTTCATTTATATTTGACCATTTCTCTTTTTTAAAATTAAATATATAAAATTATATTTAATGTATTATTAATAATATTATAAATTCTAATAGAATATGTTATAATATTTTTAGAAATTCTAATAGATGAATTATTAATCGTAACAAAACATGTCAATAGAGATGATAATTTAAGAATTACTAGCAAAATACCCGTGCTTCGCTACGGGTATTAATAAGATATAAAAAATTGTAGACATCTATATAATATTTGGTAGATAATTGCATAAATGACATAAATATCATAAATGACATGGCAACCTTTGAGGAATGACGATTATGACAATGGCAGCGACTGGTATAACGTATTACTTTTCCATCCACCAAAATTGATAATAGGTGATTGAACAAATTGGTTTCTCATTTGTCTTAAAGCTGAGGTTTGATTTTCCATTTACCTGAAATTATTGATTTTAAAATATATAGCACAAACACTTTTAAAAATTCTAATATGTAAATCTAATACAGATTTATCCATGTTTTGACTCTTCACCACCAGATTACGGGAGACCAAGCCACTTACATCATGGGCTGGCCAGAAGAAGCACTAAAAACAAATAAATTGGCCCACATCCATGTTTTCACTCTTCTTCCTCATGCAGTTTGTTTGTTCTAAGTCTGAAGCCTCCATGGTTGATCAAGAAGTTCCACTGCTCCGGGCAGGTGGCAGCATAACGGATGACTGAAGGATAAAAAGTAATAACGAAACGGCGAGAGCTCCGCCACCGGGTTGTAGACCCATGGAAGCACCTTACTTCTTCAACCTCAGAAACACTCGACGACTCCCTCCTGATTAAGAAAGCAGCTTACGTAACAGACTCATTTTTTTCTGGAGTGGCGCGTAGGGCAGTACATGGGCCGTATTTTTCTGGAACATAACTCTACATACTATGGAACTGGATACATAACAAACTCGTTAATTTGCTAGTATTGTCTAATAGCATCAAGTCTTAATATCTCCCTGACGTAACAAAATTAATTTTTGTGACTGAGATGGCGCAAAATCTCAACGTGATTTTAAAACGTCCATACCACAAAAATTCTGCCGTTCATCCTGTTTTATTTCCGATACGCGATTTGTCTGGTGGTGTCGTATGCCGTTCACCGTCCACGCTTTGGTCCGCTGATCTACCCTAGAAAAAAATTATCCCGTGTACGTGCGTATGTTTCGAATTCGTGATCCTACCCATGTGTGTTCGTGTGTCCGCTTCGAATACGATCAGCTGTGGGTATACATGTGGTGATCCTGCCCTTGCACAATATACATGCTAACCCTTGCTACGAAGGACTCAGTTTTTTTGTAATCGTTCTCCGTAACAGAGTCTTTTGCACCACATGCTCGTGCGAGGATCAGACTCAAAGTATTTGAACTCCAAACAAACTTGGCACAATATACATGCTAACCCTTGCTACGAAGGACTCAGTTTTTTTGTAATCGTTCTCCGTAACAGTCTTTTGCACCACATGCTCGTGCGAGGATCAGACTCAAAGTATTTGAACTCCAAACAAACTCGGCATTGGGGCGTACGGGCGTACACAAAATTTGCATGAACGTTTTGAACAAACTTATTAAAAGGAGTAGAGATTCACATCTACTTGGTGGGGCTGCCATCAACACCGGAGGAGAAGGTTCGTAATTGTTTTTACTGAATTTTTATTATAGGATGAATTTACTGAATTGATTTTGTTGACATGTGAATTTAACCAATTTGTTATGACTCGAGACAGAGACTTTTCCGTAATTCACCCTATAAAAACTCTTTCCAACAAACTTGGAGCGCAGGCAGGTCAGCAGGTGGCACCTGTTTCAGAACAAGCTCCCTCTCCTCTCGATCCCCGGTTGCCTGCCTCTTGGCAAAAACCCGCCCAAAACCCACAACCATCGGTTACGAGTTATTACGAGAAGGGGAAAATAAAATCTTTTCTCCAACTCACATCGAACCAAACCCTCACTCTTCCAAATTTCGATCCTCAACCCGCTTCCGCTCATCGCGATGTCTGACGCCGCCGGGCCCGCGTCCCCTCCAGCGCCGGCGCCGACGCCGCTCGCAATGCTGCTCTCCTCCAATTCCTCCCCGCCCCTACCCTCCTCTCCACCCACCGCCGATACCCCCGCCTCCGCCGCCGAAACGCCAACCCCTAGTCTCCCCGACACCCCCGCCTCCGCAGATCCGGACACCCCTTTCTCCGATGCCACCCCCGCCGACGCCTCCGACGCAGGCACCCCCACCCTTGCGCCATCTGCCGACGGCGACGACGACGACGGGATCAATGCCTCCGGGAACGGCGCGAGGAAGCACATGACCCTCGCGCCGCCGGCCCCGCCGAGCAAAAAGTCGAAGAAGAAGGGCAGTAACAATGTCTGGACCCGGCCCACCTCCCGCAAGGGGAAGAAGAAGGCCAAGCAGCCGGGGAACGGCCAGAGCCTCCTCGCCGGTGGCATTGCCGCCGGCAGCCGCCCCAAACCTTCCGCCACTGGCGAGGATGAGTTCCTCCTCATCCCCGCGCCCCGCCTCGCCGCCGAGCGCTCGGACGACGCGGCCGACCTGCCCGTGCTTCTCTCCCGCGTATTCAAATCGGAGCGGATCGAGCTCTCCGACGACCGCCTCACAGCTGCCAGCACCAAGGGCTACCGGATGGTGCGCGCCACCCGCGGGTCGCGGCAGGCGCCTGGTATTTCGAGATCAAGGTCGTGCACCTGGGCCCCAGCGGCCACACCCGCCTTGGTTGGGCGACCAACAGGGCTGACCTCCAAACGCCTGTTGGGTATGACGCGTATGGGTTTGGGTATCGCGACATTGATGGTGCCAAGGTGCACAAGGCCTGGAGGGAGAAGTATGCCGATGAAGGGTATGGAGAAGGAGATGTCCTTGGGTTCTACATTTCTCTCCCTGATGGGGAACGCTATGAGCCCAAGCAACCTGATGTGATTCAGTACAGGGGAGTGCCTTGCCATGTGCAAGTTCCAAAGGACGAGCTGAAGACACCTCATCCTGTTCCTGGTGAGCACTTGTTTCCTTTCCCTGCAAATTCTTGCATTGCCTACTAAACAACATTTGCATTTGAAGTAAACAAATCAGGATAAACTAAGCTGATTTATTGTGTTGTCCTTAAGTATTATATACTACACTATTAGTAAAAAGGTAGAAGCAGAGTATTTAAAGTTTTATGATAATAAATTTCGGAAGTAGTACCATGTGACATCTGAGCTAGATCTAAATAGCACTATATGATAACATAAGTTTCATACTTTCATTTGTACTTTGTATTAGATATTTGCTTTCCACAACAAAATACTAGAATTAAAAAAATCATACGTTACAGTTATGTACTTTGTTGAAATAGTTAACAATTTTCTTTCAAAAAAGTGTGGTAGTTTTTTGTATGTACATCAATCAATGCCCTTGCTTCATGAGTGTGGTCATAGCATTGCTCACACTAAGTTTGGTCACCCACTGGGCTGCTCGCCCCCTTAAACTAATCTATGATATATGTTTAGAAAATATAGGACACTTTAATATGTTTTAATTTTTATTCGTCTTGTATTTATTTCCAAACTCAACCAAAGGCTCATGCGTATATAAATCTAGCTATTCAATTGTTTTCATCTGAGTAATAGAGCGAAATGTTAATTCCCAAAGAACAATGGTCATTACAATATGCTTCCTGTGTAAAACGTTAAAAAGAAATCTGATATTCTGAATACCTCAGGAAGTTCATAGGAATTTCATATGCAGTAGTGTGTTAAAATAGGACTGAATTATTTTCCACTTAATCAAAGACAAGAAACAGCTTTATTACTCGCTCATTATTCATCACTGTGTACTCCATTTTTATTGGAGGGTTTGCATATTTCTCGCCGAGAGGAGTGAGTGACAGCTGCTGACTAGGCATGAAAAGAATGACTAGTAAAGACCCTTCCAACATTATGTTTGCAGAAAGATATACAAATGTTCTTAAGTTAACTTTATCGGGTACAATGAAATGGTGCCATAAAATACCTTGAAGTTGATATGATTTTATGTGTTGCCTTAAATAACTCATCTAACACTCATGTTTGCCTTGTGCACACACCAAGGTTTCATTTTTGTTCCGTCGACATCAGAGAAGCTCTTAGATTGCTTCCTGCCTGTTGATACATGCAGTGGTCGTCTATAATTTAACGTGTGGACTGAAACTTTATAATAGTGTGTTATATTTTATATTTGCTTTGTACATATCGAGCCGTTATAGCTCCGTTTTGCATCTCGTTGTAACTTCTGCAACGATCAAAAGGTTTTAGCCAACCCATTAGTGTTGAAACTTTTTGATATTGGGCGTTTTATACATACAATGCTTTGCATGGATTCATTGTTTTTGTTTCAATGCTTTGCATGGATTCATTGTTTTTGTCTAACATTTCTTTCCTGACCTGTCAGCAAATATTAATTTCAAATATTCCATGGTTTTTGTATATACAGAGAGTAAGATATGTTACTTCAAGAATGGGGTCTATCAGGGCATTGCCTTCCAGAATATTCCTGGGGGAGGTACTACCCAGCTGCATCAATGTATACATTACCTAATGAGCCAAACTGTGTAGTCAAATTCAACTTCGGGCCTGATTTTGAGTACTTTCCACAAGATTTTTGTGGCCTGCCTACCCCTCAACCAATGAGCGAGGTGCCTCATCAAGTTTACGAAGTGAAGGACGAGCAGCCCCTTGAAAATGGTGTTACTGAAAAATGTAGTTAGCTTGTTGTTTTAATTATGTTGAACAGAACAATGGTTATATTGTTACCAAATGGGTTCAATCTTCCCTATCCTAGGCGTCTTGATGAAGTCGATGCCGTGCTGCTGATTGAGTAATTGTAGATAGTAATAACTTAAGGGCCGCTGGATGATGACATGTGGCTGATTGTTGGCGTTCTAGTCGAGATTTTTCACCCCTTCCACTATTTATATTCAAATGTGAAATCTTTCTGATTTTCTATTTGAATTGCAGTGCCATTATCAGGAATTTTGTAGTTACTTTAATGTACTCTTATGCAATATGTACTTCGGTCGAGGGGATTGTGCATTTTATTTATTTATTTATTTATTTGCTTACAAAGATGTGCACCAACTAACAGCAATTTGCGAAGCGATTGTGGCTGGAGGCTGAAAGGCAAGAATGAATGAAAACTGGGCCATACTCATACAATACAGTAATAACAAGCACATAAATTGGAAATCGGAGCTGGTCATTCAGATGCGCCTGAACAGCTCTTTGGTGACCTCGCCGGATCTTTTGTTTTGGGTGGAAGAGTACAGGGGAATTTGGAGGATCGGATGGCCCGACCCGGCCTCCAGGCATTCCAACTAGCCACTATTTGGGGGCAGGAATGGAAAATTGACAAATGCGTGGGCTTAGTAGGCCGTCAAGTATAGATGTTCGTAGGCCCCATAGGCTTAAGCTATTAGCCCGTCAGAATCTTCCTTCAGCAGCAATTAGTGGAATAAGTCCTATTTACCCCCTCTTATTATTGTCAAAGTCGAACTTTCCTCCCTTGATTATAAAACCAGACATTCGTCCTCCTCCAACTTTTAAAACCGTATGTTTTACCTCCCTTAATAGTTTTGGAAGCGGTTTCCTCCAACGTGTCTGGTGGGACCCACATGTCAGGGGCCACGTCATCACCGTAGGTCCCACCAGACACCACCTTAGCCTCCGAACCCACGGCAACGACCAAATCCGCGCGATGGTACGTCGACATCGTTGCGGCGGGAGGGGGGAGGGGGAGGCCGATGCGGGCAAGGAGCGGCGGCGCATGCGCGTGCGGAGTAGGACGACATCGAGCGGAGTCCATGACGGCGTCCATGGTGGTCATATGGTGCCGGATTCCTCCTCCGCCTCCAAAGCTTGCACCACCACCGCGTCGTCGAGGCAGGGCGTGTGAGGGGGCGCCGCCATCGTGGTCCTCTCGGGTGTCGGCGTTCCCGGTGGAGTTGGAGAAGACGTGATGCTGGCTGAGGTGGCAGGCACTGCGGAAGACGGCTGTTGTGTGCGCGGCGTCGAGGGAGCAGCCACTGAAACCGTGTAGGACTGTGGCGCGGCGGAAGCGGCGAGGAGGTGGGACGCGGCGGCAAGCGTGACGAGGAGATGGGGAAGCAACGTCCCACGGCGAGCCATGACGGGCGGTGGCCGGTGACGCCGGATTGGAGTTGGTAGTGGCCGGCGCGCTTTTCAAAATTTTATAAACTGTGTCTTCTAGTTAGATAATTGAGAATCTTCTCTAATTATAATATGTTAAACATCCTTAGAAAATGTTTGGGTATGTATATGTATTGTGCTGATGTATAGACACATCACAATGTTTTTTTTACGACTACATCCTAATGTTACTATTTTGCAGACTATAGATTCGTTCTACTTGAGTGGTTGTATTTTGGCTGATGATGTTATAGTTTTGCTTGAAAGAGCTGCATTGGACACGTTGCCACATCAGCCTTTGCCTATATTCAGGACACAGATTATGAGTACAATGTCCACAACAGTGAGTTACTAATTACACAAGAAATTGTCCACGGTCTAAACTAATTAAGGTATGGAATATTAAATAAAATATAATTCAGTTTCCTTTCAATTGCTAAATGTTTTCTTTTTATACACAGCTCAGTTTTGTTCAATGTTAATAAATCTATATCGGTTAGCTATATTTTTTCCTCTATCAAATCTCATTGTGAAGTTTCAGCTGATGCTGCCTTCGCACGGATCATTTTCTTTAGAGCTGAAATTTCACACGGAGCACTTTCTCGGTATTTGAACATTTTTGGCCATGAAGAGAATTTGTACAGGACAGTCCCAAATTATTGTCGCATAATCTGAAGCGCTCGACATCAAGGTTCACGGCACCGTCACGGAGTACTTCATAAATGTAAACAAATGTTCTAACGAGGTCGTACATCATGTGAATCAAACTCGAAATAACTAGTGAAAATCTTGGCACACACGTTCAAGCATTAGCACTCACTATCTAAATAACAGGAGGTAAATAACTTTTGCCTGCGTTTCCCTTGTAAAGAAAAAAATCCACTTCATATATCCTAAAGGTAAAAAACGAACAATGTCATATATGATAATTCCTAAATTTTTAATAAGACGAATGGTCATCAAGGGTGTCAACAATTTAAGAATGGAGGGAGTATATACATTAGATAGAATTTGGGTTAATTAGATTCATGCCATTGAAATTTTGCTTGATTGGAAAAATGCCACTAAACTTTTATGTATCCGGCCTGGTGCCATTATAATTTCTTCTAAATTTGATACATGCCACTGGTATATGTATTAGGCTTGTATTTTACTCGTATTGGACAGAAATGCCCCCTGCCCGACCAAAGAACCTCACAGCCAAGGCAACTCAACACGGTGATGGCGGCTGCTGTCCAGGAGCTGCAGCCTGAAGGTCGCTCCGTTGTGCAATGCTGCTCACCGACTGTGGAATGTTGTGTCCTGCAGCTACTCACACCCGTCTACCACCACAAGGTTAAGCTCTCCATCACGACTCCGGCGGCACGGAGCAGGTCAACTCCGGCAAGATCCAACTCCGCTCTAACGAAGCAGCAACCCGCGAGGTCCTCTCGGTGAAGCATTCAAGTAGCCCATGACTCCATGAGGGCGCCACTCATGTGACTGCATTTGCCGCTGGACACCGTGGTAGGGACATTAGCTGTGGCACTGATCCGGTGATTCCCTTTGATCTGGACAGGCAATGAGAGGTTTTCCCCGATGTTCAAGGCAAGCGGCCATGGTTGCTGTCTTGCTGAGCATCTCAAGCTGCAAGATTAAGTTCAGACTACTCACGGGAAAGAAAGAGCTAGCAAGCCTTACTGCTTACCGACCATGCTCGCTGGACTCGAATTCACTGGATGTGGAAGGAGGTGCAGGATCAGGAAGATGAAGACTAAGACAAGGGCAATATTGTCCAGAAATTTACATAATGGCATATTTCGAATTTAGGTGAAATTACAATGGCATCAGGCTGGATACGTGAAGTTAAGTGGCATTTCTTCAATCGAGCAAAATATCAGTGGCATGAATCTAATTAAGATGGCAGCAGCACCATCCCGGTCACTAGACACCGCTAAACCACTAGCGTGCCCCAGACCCAGGAATAGCTGAGAAGCTACCATTATCTGACATGAAATAGCGATTGTAATTGATTTTTGTAACTAGATCCGCGAGGTGGGGAAATGACCCACATTGAGCTTGAAAGATAGGATCTGCAAAGGATGTCGAGGATATTATAAATCATGTTTCATTGATCATTTTTAATCTAGAGAAAGTTACCGCAGAGACAAAATAATTGACGAATTAGAAACCTACCCTCAGGAGAAATACAACACACTCGTCGAATTGCTTCTCAATCCGATCCACTTCCATCTCACACCTTGTCCTCACAGCTGAAGCAGTCCCACCGGTGCTGAGAGTTTGTTGTATATTGTGGAAGTCAAGTGCCAATCCGAGAATAGTCTTGACTCGACTGGCAATGAGGGCCCACTGGAAAAAAGACCACGAGCATTCTTAATGAAATTTAAAATTTGAATGATGTCTTAATTCATATAAGAATGGCAAGAATGCCTACCAACTTATCAGAGGCCACAAAACATTGTCGCTGAATAGAAGAGAGATATGCCTCATGAACTTCCAGTACTTCATCCAGTGTAGTAGCAGATGCCATGCCATCGCAGAGCTCGGTCCATGCACTATGATACACCTACTCAAAGATTGCCATGAGCATGATACAAAAAGTGCTTGAACGGATGGGATGGAACATATTTCAACTCACCCGGTCCATGACATACTGATGAAACGCGTCAACGAAATGAAGGAGCTTCTGCTCCACTATTAACTGCTGTTTAAAATTATGTCCTGTTCTGCCTTTGTCCTGCAAAAGAAAACGTTAATTTACAGCTTATCTGGTACATAGAGTAGTTTATTGTCATGCTGATAAGCTAGAAAAGTGGTCAACTCTAAACATTATATCAATTTTTCATATACAATCTATAACATCAGAAACTTTATCAAAAGAAAAGTCACAATGAAGGTTATTGTGAGATGATAT
>JAUNZO010003514.1:0-105840 GCA_031894775.1 Chloris gayana
GCCAGCAGCCGAGCACACGACACGGAACGCCCCCGCTACGCGCCGAACGCTAACTGACATGCCTGTCCCATGTTACGCGAGCCCCGCGTGTCAGTGACAGCGCACGCGAGGCCACCGCCGTAAAAGAGCAGCGCGAGTCACCGACTCACCGGTGACCGGTCGGTCCCTCGCCCGCAGCGACGGGCGGGCTGCTCTGCTCTGTTTCCTCTCTCGGCCTGCGCAACGCGGCGATTCTTCCACGCGCCTCGAAATTACCGTGTCACCCCTGCTGTCCTCTCCTCTCTTGCGTGCACCGGTCGCACGGACCGAGAAGAGAGTCCTGCCGTCCAGGTCACCTCCGGGTCACGTGCTCCGCCCTCAACGCCCATACGCCCAGTCCAGTCATCGACACGGAGTAATCGCCCGTTTCCACCGCCGCGTGCTCCTCCTCCCTTTCCGTGGATCCAGCGCACGGATCCTCCCGGATCCAAGCCATCCATTTCCTCCCTACGATTCGTGCGGGTACTTTCCATTTGTGCACCAGGTTCACGCGTGAAAAGGAGCCGCACCTGCTGCCCTCGCTGTACTACTCTCTCCCTCCCCCCGCCTCCACGAGCCGACGCGTACCACCAACCCATCTGCTCCGGCCCCGTCGAGCAATCCACCCCCGCGACACGCCGCGCCGCCGTTGACCCGACGTTGACCTGCCCCCATGGACCCGCGCTTCCCGCCGCCGCCGCCGTCGACCGCGCAGCTCGGGGGCACGCCGCCGCCGCGCGGGCACCACCGCCGGGCGCACTCCGAGACGTTCATCCGGCTGCCCGACGCCGACCTGCTGCTCGACCCCGACGGGGACTTCTCCTTCTCCGACCTCGACTTCCCCTCGCTCTCCGACGACTCCCCCGTGGCCTCCGACGCCACGCCGCCCGCGCCGCAGCAGCAGCCGTCCCAGCACGTGCCCCAGCAGGCGTCGTCCCCGGCGCCGAGGCACCCTGGCAGTGGCGGAGCCCACATGCGGAGCCTCTCCTTCGATGCGGCCTTCTTCGACGGCCTCTCGCTGCAGCCGGGGGAGCAGGGGGCAGCGGCGGCGCGGCGGGGCATAAGAGGAGCGGCTCCATGGACGGGCCGGGCTCGCCGTTCGAGGGCGAGTCCGCGCTCTCGGGCGTGCTGCCGGACTACGCCAAGAAGGCGGTGCCCGCCGAGAAGCTGGCCGAGCTCGCGCTCCTCGACCCCAAGCGTGCAAAGAGGTGAGGACGTTTCCCCCTTGATTATGGCATCTTGACAGCCAACGGGTGCTAGATTGCACTGTTTCTGGTGTTGGTTTTCGGAAAATTTCAAGATCCCTTTCTCTTGTGCCTTTTGATATCGAGGGTTCCTTTTCGCAATTGAGGTGTAATTAAGTTGCCAATTAAGTTTCTGTTTGGGGGACTTTCGCCGGTGCGCAGGATTCTGGCGAACCGGCAGTCGGCGGCGCGGTCCAAGGAGAGGAAGATCAAGTACACCAATGAGCTCGAGAGGAAGGTGCAAACGCTGCAGACAGAGGCCACCACGCTTTCGGCACAGCTCACGCTTCTTCAGGTAGGCGACGATGCCTTGTTTCTTTGACCGGCTGCTAGCATATCTTCTGCTGACCCTCCCAAACACGGATTTTATCCTATAAAAGAAGAGGTCAGCATGTGGTTGCGGTGTACGAAACGTATGATTGCTCCAGCCAGCACTAATTATTTGACTGGAGTTGTCTCGTGCTATAACGACTACACTAGGAGATGAGCTATTATTTTATCTCATCACTCGAAATTCTTTGGTCTCTTGCTGTGTTGTACAAGTGTGGCGACGAACCTAGCTGGCTCACATCCCGTGGCATGATATAGTTTTATTAACTAGGATAAACAGACGGTTCCGTGGCATGATATAATTAACTAGTATAAACAGACGGTTGCCGTCACTTGCATCCTCACATTATGATTGGTCACGGTAATGTTTCACATCCGTTTCCTAAAATCTAACTAAGTTTCCATCCTTAGGATTGGTAACAAGTTTCTATTTGTTGGTTCAGTTAGGATATTGGCTATAGAAATATAAGATCGTAAGAGATTTTAGATGTTCGTTCATGGCTATGTACACTTTTTTTTTGGTTAGACATGATGCACAGGACTGTCTCAGCCCCCGCATGGGGCTGTTTTCATTCCAAATTCTGAGTTCTTGCTAGTGTGTCATTTTGTTTTTGTTGTAGTTTACCGTATTGTAACTTTGGATAAAACATATTATGCTGTGAATATATTTGTGTTCTGTCCTATGTGTGTCTCTTAGACATAGGCATCGTGTTTACCACTTCCTAATTTTTAGTTGCACAAACGGTTGGGTGCAAGTGTTTGGGGGCCACTAGTTCATTATCTTTGAGGGCACCAGCAAACGTTGCACTGGAGCAGAATAGGTTGATCATATATGGATTGTGAATAACTAGCTAGCGGATAGTCGTTTGATACTAGTAGTCAAATTATCTATAGCCTTTTGTTATGCGCAGCAAAGTTGGAGCATTTCAACAAATTCTGAACTCTTCTTTTTCAATAGATCTTGTCTGCAAGTATTCTTGTAGCTGATGTGACTTCTGAAGGATTAATTGCACCTAAAAGTAGGATGAGACTGCAGATGCCTCTGTACTTTATAGGTAGGTCGTGTCAGAAACAGAGCAAATGATGCTTTATTTGGGTGGTGTTAGGCCGAAGCTTTCCTTTGGCTATTGAAGTTGGTAATCAAGAGTTGTCTTTCTCAACAGTTTTTGGTTGTGACTGTATTTTACTAAGCAGTAAAAAAGATTGAAACTGGATTCAAGACTTGATTAAATATTTACGGCTAGCTTCTAATGCTATATTCTGATTAGGACGAATTAAATTATTGTTTCATTTCATTTGTTACCATTCTGAGAAAGTGCGGCAGATGAGGGCAAATTCTTTGTCTTATTTTGTGATTGGTCTTATGGCATACTTTGTTTTAGACACAAAATACATCCCTGACATTTCTCTTTTATTGTGTTGTGATTTACTTGTTTTCCAGAGGGACACTTCTAGTTTAACAGCCGAGAACAGGGAGCTCAAACTTCGGTTGCAGTCAATGGAAGAACAAGCTAAACTACGAGATGGTACGTTCAAGTTTCTCTTGGAATCTTTTAAACCACTATAATATAGAACTAGAAAGCTGTTTCGGGAAATCACATGGATATTGTGATCATCCAATTGTTGTCCTATCATGGCATACGAATTCACCTAGTTCAATCAAATAAGATGTTGAGTCTCTCGTTTTGTTTGATGCAGCACTGAATGATGCTCTTAGAGAAGAAGTCCAGCGGCTTAAGGTAGCTGCAGGCCAAGTCCCGAACATGAACGGGCACCCTTTCAATGGAGGACTGCCACAGCAGCAGCAGCAGATGGCATCCTATTTCTCACAACAGCAGCATATGCAGTACTTTGGCGGCCAGGTCCAGCATCACCAAACGAATCACCAGGCCCAGAACTCTACAAACGGTGGTCAATCCCTGAACAACTCCATGGATTTCATGTGAGACTTAACTCTGGTGCCTGGGGTCTCGCATATTAGTCACTATTAAGTACTGTAAAGGTAGCTGATGGTATACCATATGAATCATTCCTAGGGTAGCTAGCTGTTCTTTTGGACCATTTAATCAAAAAGTCATTCATGCACCACATGTTGCCTGCAGTTGTTTCCCTGTATAGGTGTTCTTATAGTAGTGAATTGAACAGATTTTCTGATTAGAGTGCTGGTGTATGGCCGGTAAGCGCACATCGTGTCATTGCGAAGTGATATGGGGGACCGGTTGATTGAAGTGGATATTTGGCCATTGAACCGATGGCATACATAAACAGCTTGTCGGAGGTTGATGATTCGATAGATGTAACGTCTGGTGCGCAGTGACCTAACCATTTCCTTTTGTTTTTGAGAAGGATCCTGCTTTCTCTTTTTCCCATTTTGATTAATTGTAAATGCAGTTAATGAAGCCCATGAACATGAGCCCGTTAAACGAAGAAATAAACAAGCCCATTATGAACTGAGCCCAGCCTATCACCACGCAAGATCCTGTTAAGGTATTTCCTATACATAGATCCGTACACAAGAGTTTTGTATGGATCAATGTTTGAGATTCGTATAAACTAGATGAACGCTACAGATTCAGGCGGGTGGATAAGGGAAGGGTGGCCAGTGCTGCCACGTGTCGTCACAGGATTGGAGCGGCTGGGAGGGAGAGAGAAACTAATTAATTTCGAAACTTAAAACACGTTTTTCTTCCAAACCATAACTCTGTTTTCCAATCCGTTTCCATCACCATGTTATTTAGAATTAATTCTACGAAACGAGATCCGACATGAATATTTTTAATGCATTTTTAAAAATCGAATTTTCGTCGATGTCTTCGATGCACTCGTATCAACATTCTGTTTGTGCCGAGTCATCATTGTTGATGTACTATATCAATATTTTTCTAAAAATGTTGATTTCATCTTTGTGAAATGTTTATTTGTATTCGTAGAAACATTGACACGGATTCTATAAATATTGATAGGTGTCACGAAAGTGGGAACCGATCTACGATTGAGAATCATTGGATAAAGTGGCTCGCTAGCCCGCTACTTATGGGCCACGTGGGTCGATCTACGGATCGACTCCCATCGAACAGTCTATGCATAGGGAGTCCCTCCTGTTAATGCCCATATGGTTCCGAACTCTTCGCTCCTCCATTTAATAAAAAAGTTCTAAAAAAGAAACTACTTGCACATAACTATGCACTCGTATATATGGACGGAGGGAGTAGCAAATAACTAGTATAATAAATTAAGGTATTATATATACTAGGACATCTATGAGATGACATGGGCTTGCATTAGGATTTAGGAGAATGAGGCAATGAACGAGGGTAAGAAGGTAAAATGGTCTTTTTTGCGTTGGTTCCCAGAACATTAGATTCTCTCTCGGGCTAAAGGAGTATTAGGGTGTGTTCGGTAGAGTTTATCTTATGCTTAAAATTGTTGATGCTAAAAATTACTTATGCTTTAGCTTATCTACCAAAAGTGCTTCTCAAGCTTTTCCAGCTTATTTTTTTGATTAAGCAGTCAAATCGTTTGGTAAAACAACCTATCAAACTATCAAAACTGCTTATGAGTGCATAAGCTAAAAAAGCAAGGTTTTACTAGTTTACCTTTCTAGTACAAAAGGTTAACAGCTATTCAAAATTTCTTATGAGTGCATAAGCTGAAAAAAATAAGTAATTTTCAATCCAACATGTTCGATACAACTTATGACGATAATATAAACTTGGATACAATTTGGATGAGTGGGCGAGTTTATGGATTAGTTTATGTTATCATAAGCCATAAACTATATCAAACATATCCTTAGGTACTTAAATGTAGTCGATGGTATACCATATGAATGATTCCTAAGTTAGCAGATGTTCTTTTTGGACTATATGGGTAGTCCCTTGACTGCTTGACATGTTGCCTGCATATGTTGGTAAGGGTAGATCCAACGGTGGAGAAGGGGGTCTCAAGCCCCCTGCTCGTCATGGCTCCACCACTGTGGATGTTGCCTTGTATAGGTGTTCTTGCAGTAGTGAATTGAGTGTGTGTATTTTTCTTCTTTTGATTATTGGTGTATACCCGGTTAGTGCACATGTCCTCAGTGAAGCAACATTAGAGACTCGGTGACTTGAGCTGGTTGATTGAAGTGGATGTGCCATTGAACGATGGCATAAACAGCTTGTTAGAGTTTGATAATCTGATGGATATGACAACAATTTTCTTTTCTTCATTTGTTTTTGAGAAGGATCCTCCTTTCTCATTTTGATTGACTGAAAATACATTGAAAATATTGTGTATACTTGTGTATGTCTATATATTCCCTATTTTCTTTATGTAAGGATTTCTAGAATATCAATGCAAAAGCAGTGAAAAGAAGAAAAATCTCATGTATCTCTCATTTTACACTAACTCATCAATTTCTAACGGACACGCCAACTCACTAAATTTTTTCTTATATCTAAGAATGTTTTTTAGGGATATATCTAAGAATGTTTATATTGTGAAAAGATTTCGAATGCTTCAAATATTTAATTTTTTAGAATGCTTTAAATATTTACATGATGAAACGAAGGGAGCAGTACATAGAAGGAAGAAGGAAGCCCATTATAACACTCTGAGCCCATTCAGAGAAGGAAGAAGGAAGCCCGTTATAACACTCTGAGCCCATTCAGAGAAGGAAGAAGGAAGCCCGTTATAACACACTGAGCCCAGCCCTATCACCATGCAAGACGAAGCCCACTAAAGCTCAGCCAGTGACGCGGACATTGACACGACGGTTGCTATCCGTTGTCACCGTTCCCCTCTCGTCGCACGGGTCACGGCTCACGGGGGCGGGGGCGGGGCGCCGCCGCCGTCGGAGCACAGCATAGGCAGGGACATCCCCAACTTGCCACTCCTCCATGGGCAGGGGAATCTTCCCCACCTGGCCACTATCCCTCCGCCACGGGAACCGATCCGACTCAGCGCCGAGTCAGCCGACCACCCGCTCCCCGAGTTGTCCCGGCCTGCTCTGCTCCAGCCTCCAACATCGAGGTAGGTAGCAATGCCTCCCCTCACACCTGTTCCCACACACGCTTTGCACATGGAGATTCTCCGTGCCCTCGTCCTCTCTCGCGCCGGGTTCGATCTGTCGCGGTACGGCGCGCATCACGCCAAATGTTTGACGGTACGCGTATGCAAGAGGGAGGTAGGGAGATTCTTTTCTGGTGATTTCCGTGCAAATGACGAGCACGGCCATGGATATAATACTATCGCGATACATAAAAATTTAGTTCTCGACAATGATGATGCACCATGCCCGAAAGAGCTCTCGTGACTGAACCAATCGTGGGCCGTTCTTGGTTTGTTGCAGTTTGTTAATTGTTTATTCTTCATTATAGGACATTATGCTGTGAAGTCATGAGTTTTTCTTTCTTTGAGATCTGAGATGATTTGATTTATGACAATCTGATTCATTTCAGTCATGTGTTGCTTATGCCTAGAATGATTTGTTCCTTTCTTTGGGAAATGAACAAAGACTTTCAATTGACTAACTACTGTAAACTAGTACTAGACTAAACATGCCACACTATTGTTTGGCGTTTTGTCCCCAATAATGGTACGGAGGGATGAGGGCTAGAGACAAACAAAGGATATTGATGAAAGAAATTAAGTGAGGTAGATCCCAGAGGAAAATAACACCATTCTTCAGCAAAGCCATATTGGTCGTTGCTTCTGGTCAGCTGTTGTTCCTAGTCCTCAATAATTTTTATTTCCTGGTTCGAGTCACCGGTCATGGACGTATTGTTCCTTGGATGAAGGAATCAGGTATTTTACTTTGAAATTTCTAGCATGACTTGGACCTTAGCTTGCTAAGCATGTTACAAGGAATCTAATCAGTGCCTGCCAGAAGCTTCCCAGTCCCTTTGTTACTAGTATCTATTAAGCAGCTAGGCTATGCAATGAGTTAACCTTCCCTTTTCAAAGTTCAATATATTTAGACCCCTTGTAGCCTTTGAGAAATTTCTACTATTTAGGTGGGCTGAAAGATGAGCCTAGCTAAATGGATGAGAAAGCAACAGAACACATCCTTGTGCCATCATCTTGTTGACTTGGTGATTAAGTTTTCAGTTGTTGTTCAATTACTACAGAAGATCACAGACGAAGCGCGCGAGTGGATCACCGCCGGCGCAAAGCACCTCGGTTGTCTCATGCTGTGAGAGTAGGCTTAGGAAAACAGGGTTGGTAGTCTAGTGCTTCATGCTTATCTTGTAAAGACTACCGCGGCCGCAAAAACGGCCTGCGTCGTGTATGGTCATTGACCTTCTCCTTTTTAATACAATGATACACAGCTCTCCTGCGTATTCTAGAAAAAAAAAGTTTTCAGTTGCTTGTTATGTTACTCTCGTGCTTTGCTAGGACATAGGAATTTCTTATTGATAAATAAGGGTGATTCTTTAAGGGATGTACAGGCTAGCCGGGGATCAGGAGACATACTGAACTGATGCTGCAGAACAAAAGACAACAGGTTGTTCTGGTATTGTTGTCTCGCTAATGTCTTATGATTCGGGGTGTTCCTAATGACTTTTGTCCACTACTCCTACTAAGTTAAACTGTGTTCAAGGAATAAGAATGCCAACAAGTGCGGCTTATTTGCATGGACTCTCCTCTCACTTGCACAGCCTTTATTGTATTTCCCAACTTCTGATGATCGTAAGATTGCCCACTTACAAGCAGTTGTCTGAAATAAAAATGAATGTTACTTATAGTTTATGCAGTCTGACCAGTCCATCAATGTCAGCTCAAATCATCATTGAATGTTTTGTTTATAATATCTTTAATAATTTATATTCCTTGTCCAGTTACATCACTTCCTAGCATGATTAGGATGATAGGGTGTTCTACCTGCCGGCATTAACTCATCTGATGTCACTGACAGAAAACTTGTTCTATGATCTATGAGCATGGTAAGGCACTAGGCCCCTAAAGATGTGGTTGACTAAATAAGTAGATGTAAAATTATTCTGACCAGTTTTGAGAAATTAATTCAATCCATCTCTGACGAAACCTTGTGGCGCATGATACTTTACATAGAAATATCTATACTTCTGGCATGAGATTAATGGCGTTTTATTCCTTCCGGTAAAAACCTGTGCACTATTAAACTTTTGTTTTAGTTTCTGAAGGTATTTGTGTGTGTACTGTGATTATTCAATCTGTCAAGACCTTTTAGTACTAGTTATCAGTGACTGGGATTCTTCAACTACGTACATCATCCTTTTTGCGTCCCTTTCTTTTTGTTGAACATGACAAGGAGGTCGCTAAATTACTTCAGAATGTGCAATCAATGTTTTATGATTTGTGTACTGCACCAGCTCAGCTTGTCCTTCAATACTGAGCCTATCCTGGTACAAGTACAACACAGACCAATGTTTTACTGGCTTCGTTTTTTTTAAAACACTGCTAATGCCGAGGGCTCACTTCAACCATCATCTGCATTTTTGCAGCTGTTCTTTCCATCCACAATCTGCTGGACATAAGCGTTCTCTGGAACCAATCACATTTACTATCGCAAGAAAGTCCAGAACAAAAGTTCAGTTAGCAGGAGACTGAGACAATAAGTATGTGTAGCCCATGTTGTTTGCTGTAAGTTCCACATTGCAACAACTCATTAGTTACAACTTGAGACAGGCAGCTTTGTTCACTTCAGTTTCACTGTATTGTTTACATCTCATAGCTATTAATATGCTGACAGAAAACAACTACATTTATTAGTTTAATAATCTTCTAACATTTAACCATTTAAGTATCATCCTACAATAGCAGCGCTGTATAGTTGCCCGATGGCATGAAATACAGAATCGAGTCTGGAAGCAAGTTAATGCCGTGGTCCCATTTGAAATCCATAAAAAAATATTACGCGTTATAGGATATAAAGTGTGTTTTGCCTGGATGCATCATAGATATATTTTTTGTCTAGATCAAACTCATCGTAAATAAAGTTTCAGTGCTATCGATATTTTTCTGTATCAGATCCAGACATCCAGTGAACTGTATGTGCATTTCTGAACTAGATAGTATGGAGTTCTTATGCCCAAAAATGTTGATTGAAACATGTCCTTTTTTATCTATAATGCAGTTTAGGTTTCACTTCTTTATTGTAATTGATACTTGACTTCAGGCTAGATCACCTCAGCTGACAGCAACCTGACATGCTATTTTTTATGCGTATGTCCTGTAAATTACTAGATGATGAGATGCTGACACGTAGTAAGTAGAAGTCTAGGAATATGCTTTTAGTGCCTTCTGAGTTCCTTCTCCTTTGATGACTGACCAAAAAAATGACACTGTACAGTGTCTGTTTATGTATGGCACACAAAGAGCCAAAGACCTTTGTTTTAAACCCATACTGCCTTAGGGCTCCAAAATCGAGAGAGTTTAGCTTGCATTGGTCATGAAGGTTCACAAATTATACTCCCTTTCTATGTACTACCACTACTCTCTCCCTGCTCCTTTGCCTCCTCATGTGTATATATAACAACCCACAATGAAGCACAGGGTACAACCCAGTTAGTGTAGACAGCAAGTGAATGGAGATGATGTCATATTCTTGTTCCTCTCTTCTTTCTTTTCTGCCACAAAAAGAGAGTACCAATTCTCTATGTTCCCCTCAAGTAGCCCTCAATGCAAATGCCACAATCTCTGTTGATCCATGCCCTGATCAGCTAGGCGACCACGAGTTCTTTGGCATCACGGCCATTGATTCTAGCAATTTCCATGAGCAATGTTCTTTTGATGCTGACGTGTTTACCAACTGTGATGAGAGGGTTCTGGGCCAAAGGAATGGTATTTTGGAAGCTATCCAAGAAGAGCTCATGGAGGAGGACAGCCTAAGTGATCTCCTTCTCACTGGTGCAGAGGCAGTCGAGGTTAGGGATCCATGCCTTGCTTCTGCAGTGCTCTCAAAACTTGATCACCTCCTGCCTGACGTCCTTGAGAATGCAGCAAACAGCTCTTTCGATCACCTAGCCTATCACTTTGCTCAAGGCCTCCAGCACCAGGTTTCTGGTGCATGCTCTCCATGCTGCCCACAGGAACCACCGCAGCATGGTGTCATGTCGATTCACCAGATGATACAAGAGTTATCACCATTTGTCAAGTTCGCACATTTCACGGCCAATCAGGCCATTCTAGATGCCACCATGGACGTTGCTTATGTGCATGTCATTGACTTTAATGTTGCTGAGGGTGTGCAGTGGTCATCACTCATGTGTGACCTTGCCCGTAATGGTGACAAGTCATTTCATCTTACGGCAGTCATCGCAGATGATGCTGATTACAATGAAAACACTAGCCAAACTACTGCTCGGCGTCTTTCAGAGTTTGCAGAGTCCTTAAACCTTCCCTTCCAGTACAACTCTGTCGATATTCACCAAACAGGGGACCTGGATAGCTTCTCTAGCAACTGTGAAGGCTCGGTGATCGTTTCGTGTGACACAACAAATTTGTGTTACAAGTCATTGAGCAAGGTACATATTCTACTGATCAACTGTGTCAAGAAGTTACAGCCTAAGTTAGTAGTCATTGTAGAAGAAGAGCTGGTAAGGATTGGAAAAGAGGCTTCTCTATCTCACGCCTCTTTTGTGGAGTTCTTCTTTGAGGCGTTGCATCACTTCACTGTCGTGTTTGAGTCCCTGGCCAGTTGCTTCACTGGTCATAATAGCAGGTTGTGCCTGAAGCTTGTGGAGAGGGACATGGTCGGGCCAAAGATACAGGACTTTGTGGGGAAGTATGGTTCTGAGACACTTCTGTCTCCTGGTCCCAAGGTTCTGGAAGGGTTTATGCCTTGCGAGTTGAGTGCTTGTAATATTGCCCAAGCCAGAATGCTAGTTGGCTTGTTCAGTAGGAGCTTTGATGTAGCGCATGGGAATGGCATGCTTCAGTTGTGCTGGAAGTCTAGGCCTCTCATCTCAGTCTCTGTTTGGGCTCCTGTTCGAAAGGAGAGGAGTTTGTGATGGTTTCAGGGATAAATTTTGCTGTACAGTTTGCAGTGAAGGTTTTTTTTCTCCTTTTGGCGAGAATAATTTGTAACATTCAATTTCTTTATTATATAGGTGTCAACTTCGAGTTGTATTAGTGCAGGGAAACTCTGAATTACTGTTTGTGGGTTTTTTTTGTGAAGTGTGGGCCATATTATTCATTTTGCTATTTCGCTTTTTGTACTCCTTCGTTTGTCATAAATCTAGAAAACTTATAGCGGTGAAAAATACTAAGTAGCCAGCAGATGGATGAGGACATGAGGTTTGCACTTTTGCCCATTTTAGAGCGGAGCCATGACAGTTTAATGCATTGCTTCAAAATTCTCTTTGATGTTTCTGTTCCTGCACAGCAAGCCAGGTGTTGCAAAAGTTGTTGTGTTAGGTACTTATGACGTTTTCCTTAGTGACTTCAAGTGACTTCAATATAAAAAACTTTTATATTTGTTTGGATTTGGATAATTTAGTGACAACTATGGCCCACTTGCTACCTTTGGGCTTTGTAATTGGGCTTAACCCAAATCTAGTAGCACTTATAAAGGAGAGCATCTCGTGGTGCCGTGGTGGTCGCGTGAGCCTGCAATTAGCTGCATTATAAAAAAAAGGGGCAATTGCATGACTGACCCCCTTTTGAAAGCCAATTGCATGTTTGACCTCCGTTTTTTCGTTTTGCATGTTTGATCCCGTTTTTTGAAGACGAAGCCTCCGTTTGACCCTCTTTCGTAGCTCCGTCATGTGGACAAGGATTTGAGGCTTAAAAAAAATAGAAAATGAAATAACGGGGAAAAAGACGAAGACACCCTCTCTTTTTTCGTGCTCCTCTCATTCTCCACACCAGAACAAAGACTCTTTGTCAAACCCTAACCCTAGTTGCGGCGCAGCAGAGCAGACGAGCAACGCAGCGCGAGCGGCGGCGGCGCGTGCGAAGCGGCGCGCGAGCGGCGCGTGGCGCGAGCGCGTGCAGCGCGTGAGCGCGGCGCGGGCGACGTGCGAGCGCGCGTGAGGCAGCAGCGTGGCGCTGCGAGCGCGGCGACGCGCGAGGCAGCATGGCGGCGCGAGGCGCGGCGACGCGGAGCGCGCATGCGAGCTAGCATGGCGCGCAGGCGCATGGGCAGCGTGCGAGCGCGCGTGGTGCGGGCAGCGCAGAGGGCGCGAGCAGCGCAGGCTCGCGGGCTCGTGGGCAGCGCGTGCGAACGGACCGGATTCGGGATTCGAGGTGCACAATGGATCCTGTTCTTGAACTGGAAAAGAGGTCAATCGTGCAAAGGATATACATGTCTTTTTACGACATACTTCACACCGTCAAACACCTCTAACAGAATAGGGCCAACCGGAGGCTTCGCCTTCAAAAAACGGGGTCAAACATGCAAAACGAAAAAACGAGGGTCAAACATGCAATTGGCTTTCAAAAAGGGGTCGATCATGCAATTGCCCCTAAAAAAAATGCAAAAACAAAATTAATAATATAAATATAAATTCAAAGTGCATGTTGCGATGTACTCTCATGCAAAACTCGACATATCATAAATAATTGAGGAAGACAATGAAAAAGAGGACTGCCGGACCACATCTCTTAGATTTCTTGATGCACTTCTTGTATGGTATTTTGAGAGCATCTCCAGTGAGGCTCTTACTTGGACCCCTACTTAAATATTTAGGGTCTTTGGCGCTAAAAATTAACTTTAGCAAAGCCTCTATTTGAACATGTATTTTCCATGCCACCTCAAATTACAATCCCAAGACCCAATTCTTAGGGGCTTTCAATCCTAGCTCTCATATGTGGGTCTCACAATTTTTTTTATTTTTTATTTTCTTTCTTTCTTTTTCTTTTCATTTCTCTCTCTCCTCTCTCTCTCTTTGCTCTCGCACGCCGCCTCCCTCTCCTCCTCCTCTGACCGTGCACCGCCCTCACCTCATCCTCCGGCTGCGCGTCGCCCCTCCCCTCCTCCCTCCGGTGGCGCACCGCCCCTCATCTCCTCCTCCGGCCGCGCGTCGCCCCTCCCCTCCTCCCTCCGGTGGCGCGCCGCCCTCTCCTCCCTCCGACCGTGCGTCGCCCCCTCCTCCTCCCGTCGCGCGTCGCCCCTCCCCTCCTCCCTCCGGCCGCGTGCCACCCTCCCCTCCTCCCTCCGACTGTGCGCCGCCCCTCCCCAGATCTGGACCATTTGGTGGGGGCGGCTGGTCGACATGGGGCTACCTCGGTGGTGGTGGCCAGGGGTCGTTGGGGCTCGATGGCCTGGATCCGACGCGCGATCGACCTGGATTGGGGCCTGGCCGGCGCCACCACTCCCATCTCCGTCGCGTCAGCACACTTGAGCTGGAGCTTCATGCTCCCACCAAGCTCATCGATCTCGGCGTCCTGTTGTAGCGGCGCCTAGGCCGGCGATGTTCTGAATCCCGACGAGGCCGGCTCAGCCGCCCTGCTCCCGCCCGCCGCCGCTTCGACTGCTCCAACCGCGTTGCACCCAGCCTGCCTCGCTCTGACCTGTGGGACCCACGGCTAGGGGCTCACTGATAGGAGCCTCTGCTGGAGTTGGGATACATTTTCTGGACCTTACTGTGCGACTCAGCCCCTAAATAATCAAATAGGGTCCTTGGTTTACATGCCATTGCTGGAGATGCTCTGAGAACCTAATCTGCTGCAGGAGATGCTCTTGTGGACTGCTTTCAGTCACTTTCCTATACTATACGTTGTAGACTTTCCTTTTACTATATGTTATATACTTTCTTTTTGCTACGCTAGATGCTGTAGACTTTCTTTTTGCTATACTATACATTGTAGTTTTTTTTTTGGCTGATTACATATGGTTACCTCTGAAATTCTGGCTCCTAAGCAAACTCTGTATTTCACCATTTCTTCAGTAGTAGGGGCTCAGCATGGAGGTTCGGATTTTCTACACATATGATCTGGTTAGCCGTTTCATTTCGTTTGTAGTGCAGAATTGTTGCAATCATATTAGGGTAATGATGATCGCAGACGGTTGGAACATGTCTTGCTAAGGATACATTCTATTATTGAGGAGGCAGAGAGGCGTTGCATCTCTTGGAATCGAGGAATGCTCCTGCAACTGAAGATACTCATTGAGGGCGTGTATGGTGGGCACTACATGATTGACAGGCTCAAGATCCAATCTGTCGAAGAAGACGGAGTCGAAGGTGAGGTGAGCCAACTGAATTCATTTTTCAATACTGCCAAGCGCCTCTGTTTTGGTTCAGCTGGTACAAAGGAGAGTCATCAACACGTTCACCTGGTGATGAATTCACATTGCCAACGCTGCTCTGTTCTCGATTTGGATGAAGATGAAATGTCGTATGGCTTGCAGTGGAAGACTAACGAATGTGTTGCTCACTGGTACCAGAGATCTGACGTAGTCACGTAATTAACCTTCTGCTGTTGGCGTCCTCTAAACACGATTAAGAATTGGGGCCCCAAAGTTTTGGGGGCCCTGTGCGGTCGGCCACCTTGGCCCTGCTAATCGACGGGCCTGATCAGTGGTGAAGTGAATCTCAAAGGTATACTCAAAATGTTGGAAGCTAAGATAGAAGATTCTATTTGGGAGCTGCCCGCGTCTGAGTTGTCAGCCTTGTAGCATATATCTGTTCATGGATAAGTGCATGTGTGGCCTCTACACTGAGAAAGAGCAAATCGTCAATTTCTTGCTATGCAGTGATAATGATGACTGCCTAGATCTATGCATCATTCCGGTCATCGGTCCACATAGAGTTGAAAACTCTAATGCAGCATGCTTGCAAGGATGAGAGGGTGCGCAATTGCTTCTCCCACATACCCTTTTATGAAGGAGAAGACCTATAGAATAGAGAATTTGCAACAAACTTGAGTGGTGCATCAGGGAAGTGTTTGTTTGTTATTGAGTTCAGATGGGATGTGGTTGTGGATGAGGCAGCATGGATAAATTTCAAATCCTATTTGCAGAAGGTGGTAGTTGGTGGGAGTAAAATTGTTCTGATTGGCAGAACTCCGGAAATCACTAAGTTTGGGACAGCTCTGCCCATCTGCTTGAAGAGTTTGTCTCAAGAAGAGTACTGGTACTACTTCAAGGTACATGCATTTGAAAGCATGGATCCTGATGGGCACCTGAGACTGGCATATCTGGGCATGCAGATAGCCAATGAACTAAAGGGATCATTTCTTGGTGCAAATATTCTTGGTGAGATGTTAAGAGCTAATCATAACACTCAATTCTGGTGTAACATCTTATCAAGCATAAGAGATCTAGTAGAGAAACTCTTGTGTTCCTTCGGTGTACTATGAGTCTAATTTTTAACCCATCTATCAATCGTACAAAGCAATCATAGCTTTGAGGCAAGTGTTACGTATCTGAGATATGACTATGACATAAGAACATGCGTTTTATTGCACAGGAGAACGCTAATGTTGTGGCTGAGAGTTGCCGTGACAGTGCTAAATATTTTAGTAGAAATCAGCGGAAGAATTTCTCATAGAGGGCAACTAATTTCAGGGTCTCTCAAAATTCTATTTTATAGCATTTTTCAGTTTCCCCTAAATAATATGTTAAGAAACTTTTGTTATCATAGAGGCCTAGAATATCATACTAAATTTATATCTGAGAAAAAGATATTTCCCCCTAAAAGATCTCTTAAAAACTATAAATAATAAATGTTGTTTCAATAAGAAACAACCTTTATTGTAATTGTGGTAATGACTAATGACTAGCCGGAATGCATTTTCAGTATGAATGTTGGTTTATCCAAGAGATTTCGTTTGTGGACAGATCTTCGTGATGTTGATATTTGCCGTCCATCTCATCCAATAGCGCCACTAACCTGTTCCTTTCAACTTTTGCTCAAACATTGAACCATGTACAGCGTGCGGAGCCACGGAGTAATGCGTGCAGGAGGCTTTTGCATTGAGCACCCAATCACATATAATACTACAGAATAATGCTACTTGTATCCAATTTTTAATTTGTTTAACAATTCATGAACTGTACCAAATACAACTCACATTATATTTTTTTAATAGGCACATATCTGCAGTACTGTTCTGCCCTTATTAATGTACGGGGCTATTGCATATTTATCCTTAGTTTAATGCCCAGTTATGGTTTTATCTCTCGTTTTTTAACTTTGTGATTTTACCCTGCTATTTTAAAACCAAGGCAAATTTTACCCCTACAAAGGGTAAAATCACAATATTTTTATTGCGATTTTTCTCCTGGTAGGGGTAAACTTTGCATTCGTTTTCAAATCGCAAGGGTAAAATTACAAAGTTAAAAAATGAGGGGTAAAATTACAATTGTGGTTGAAACCATAGGTAGAAACACAATTGTCCCTTAATGTAATAGGAAAAATTAACCATGCTTTAAAAAATGTAACCAAACCAAACACCAATCAAAGCTATAATGGAGCTCAAAGATCTGAGTTGAGGTTCTGGTCCTAGACAGAGATTCATTATCCAGGTTTCCCCACTCACATCATCCTTTTGCGAGATTCCAACTAGAATTTCTATAGCTTGGTTCCATTACATGTTTTGGATAAAAGCAAGGAAGAGGAAAGTCAGTGACTTCCACATCAAGGATATCTTTGCCTTTCTTGTTCGGACAGCAAAATAGCTGCCATCCATTCTTGTTGCACAGTTGAAAGTGACAACAATGTTTTCATACAAAAGAATGACAAGGACATTAATCTTTTCAAGATTTCAATTCTTTGATGTCCTGTATTTTCTTGTTTTGAATCCAATGTCAATAGAAAAAGAACATAGGGAGTCTTGGTATCCCATTTCCAGGAAAAATGATATTTTCTTGATGCTTTTTTTCGAAAGACCTTGAAATGCATCATCCTAATGTTTTGCACATGCATGTCTAGGGAGCCTTCACACCTTTGTACGAGCCATAGTCCACTAGAAGATTAGATAATTGTTGAAATTCACTGGAACGATTTCACGATACATTATGGCTAGCATGGGTACAACACAAGCAAGGAAACATTCTTCTACCATACAGAATTTCCAGTGTTGTGCTCAATGCACCGTGTGGCTTTATGACTAAATACAAAAATAACACAATGTGCTTTGAAATTAACTTATAACATATAATGTTACACTTTATAGCCAACTAACTTCACAATTTTTCACTTCAGATATATATAAACATACTGTGGCTTAAGCCCAGTGAAACTTACACAATAAAACAACTTAGAAATTGGCTACGTACTTTTTGTAATGAGTCATGTATAAACTATTTTCTATTTTTAAATTCTTAAGACCAAAATGAAAAGATACAATTAGGGCCAAGGACGGTCTTCGGTGGAATGCCCCTTATGGAAATCATCCTAATCATCCAACCCACCCGTCTGGTACTCATTGAACCCTTGGATTGCAATCGTGAATGGTGGCACTTATTTGTTACTTCCTGTCTTAGAAGAAGTATCGTTATTTGACTTGTGGGCTTAAACCATTCGTCATATTCACAAACAAAAGTTTATATAAATATTTAAATAAATATTTTATAATTAAAATATATGTAACAATAAAATAAGTTATAAAAAATAAATATTACTTTTATAAAAAAAATAAGATGAAAGGTCAAACATGAAGTCAAAAATCAAAAGATACACTTATTCGGGGACGGAGGTGGTACTAACCAGCTAACCGTTGATCCCTAGTCGCCAATTTGTGGTGGTCAGGATGATCCAATCGTGCATAGAGCAATGTTTCCTTCTTTAAGCATCAACAAGGAAGATCTCAATACCGGGATCATAGCTATAGATTCACCAGAAAAGGAGAATCATAATCGATGTACTACACAAAAGGGCACATTTGACATTCTTGTGACCCTACCCTCTTTCGGCCCATCATCCACTTCGGTACATCATGTCCACGTACGCGCTCACTGACTCACCGGCCCCACCATAACCGGGCCACCATGGAACTGAGCCCGCTCACTCAGAAATACAATCACAAGAAGCCCCTCAAACTAATTACTGTTCCCACCTAGACGCCCAGAGTCTTTGTTTATTTCTATTTGCCCCGTGTAATACGTCTAATTTCCATTTCCAGTCCTCCGTTCCTCGCGCCCGCACGATACTCAAAGCTTCCCCTCCTGCCCCGCCTCGCCTCCGTCGAGCGCGCCCCCGTAACAAACCACCCCCAACGCCGGCGACCCCACCTCACCTCCGGCCTCTCGAGCCTTCTCGGACGCGCGGGCCGCAGAGAAACCCTAACCTGGAGAAGGAGGACGGCGCGCGCCCCAGCGATGGCGGCTGCTGCTCCGGCGGTGGGCGGCGGCGCCCAGGAGGGCGTCGGCGAGAGCTCCTCACCACCTCGCGACCCCGCGCCCGCGCCCGCGCCTTCTGCCTCGGGCGGGAGCGGCCGCGGCGGAGGGCCGGGAGCAGGAGGCGGCGGCCTCCGTGACGTTTGCCGCGAGGTGTACGAGCGCCTCGTCGCCGACGGCCACGCGGAGACGTTCGTCCCCGGCCTCCGTGCCCGGCTCGAGGCCCACTTCGCCCGTCTCCCGACCAGGTGAGCCGCTTGCTTCCGCGCCCTTCCCCCGCTTCTATCCTACCATTATTGCGTTCGCGTGGAATGTATTGGGGGTTCGGGAATGCTTCGCGCGGGTAGTGAAATGGTTGGCGATTCGCTTGCGATTGAGATGGAGTTCGTGAAATTCGCGCCGGTTTGTGCACGGATTTCGCTGAGCGGTTCACTGATTTGTCAATTTCGTGGATGCTGTAACCAACGGATTCGCGATGGCATGACTATTTCGTTTTGCGCGTTGGTCGTTTGGCATGTGGAATTCCAAGGAGTTTACTCAATTCTGCCGATGGAACAGTGCTTGGTGTACTGTGCCCGTTCTGTTCAGCTGTGCTTTGTTGCGTTGAAATAGTAGCTTCAAGGATTAAATTACTCACGGGTATTTGTTTATTTGACTTCGAAGGGCGCACTCCCCGTGCTGCAAAAAATGTTTGGGGCCATGGTTCTATTTGACGGCTTGCCTGATATGTTTTTGTTTGTCTTCTTGTAATTTGCTCCACAGATTCAGTATTCCTTGGACACTGCTATTTTTATTTGAGTAGTGGAATCCAGGAGGAGCGACGAAACTGTACACATATGTTGCCTAGATGTGTTATGAATAACTGAGTTCGGAGTGGGCTTAGCCAAATTTTGCATCAATGTGTCTGACTTTCCTGTGAAATTTTAGTAGACCTGTAGATACTATGAACAGATAATTTATAACTTGAGGCGTTTAGTCTTTTCTGCCAACTGAATAATACACGGTCCATGGACCACCTATAACACCCATTCTTGTTGGACTTAAAATGGTGATATGATATTTGGATCAAAGTGAGCATATATTAATTCTGTTTGTTCGACACTGATGCATGTGTTTGATTTACAGAAACAGTAGTTGATTAGTGGTTTTGATTTCCTGGAATCTTTCCTGTTATCTCTGCCATTTCAATCTTGTAGATTGGCCTTTTAAGTTGCATTGTTACATTGTACCAGTATTTGATTTAATGTTATTCTCTCCTCCAATTGCACTACAGCTATCAGTTGGATGTGAATCTTGACAAAGCAGAGGACGTGTTAATCCACCAGAACATTTTGGCAGAAGCAAAGGATCCCAATAAGCGTCCAGCATTCACTGTCCGTTTTGTCAGGGTAATGACCTTTCTTGCTATGTTTTCAGTCTTCCTTAAGTTCTTGACACATCAGCATGGCAACAAGGGTTCTGTAAATTACTATTAGTATAATAAGAAGTTACTGGAACAAGCTGTCCACATGGTTTTATTTACAGTGCCCATCCATCATCCCACCTGACTTTTGAAATTAAATTTCGCAGCAACCATTCCATATATCATTTAGGAAAGGCAACACAATATGCATGCTACAGAATTGGAGTCTGGACGAATGCTGTGCTGACTACTGATAAATGGTCATCTAGATTCTTAGCTAGAATAACATATTTTTTTCTCATTGGGATTAAATGAATCTGGTCTGCACTTTACCCTTTTTGGGACTACCTTTTTGTCCTTTGAATTCAGCCTTTTTATCACTAGCATCACCAGTAAAAATTAGAGCCGGTTATTGACGCTAAAATTTTGATCAAAGCTTGAAGAGATAAATGCGGATGAGACAACTAACTCTGATGCACATGAAGAAGGGGCTGACACAGGTGAAGCTCTTTCTACCAGGTACTAATGTCTATGCTAGTGTGATGCTTTTGTAGATTGCGTGATATTGACATGTGCTGTTTTCCATCCAAACGTTTACTTCCAGAATATTTGAAAAATAGAAACCATTGTGTGATGTGAGGATCATATAAAGTGCATCAGCTGGACATGCATCATGTTTAATATAGGGAAAACGTCCAAAGTATTACAGAACTGCAAAATGGGAACTCTTGGTGTAGTTACTGCACTCACAGGGTCTTCATATTTCCCTTAACGAGCTTTTTAGTCATGAACTTGATGTTTCCTCTAATTGTATATCAAAATGCTACTAAGCATTGCGTTCTACTGGTGAGGTACACAGGTTATGTATCTGATTTCAGTCATTGTGATGTGATCATGAAGCAACACTACACCTATGGATCATATGTATTTTAGCATTGACAGTGGCTACTTTATTTTAACACATAACTCCATGTTCTTCACTTTCCTCCCTACTTGTATTTTATATGTGAAAGCTTAGTGCTCCTTGAGAAACCAATTGATCTGTATGTAACGAGTAATAACTTATGTTTTCGTTGTCACCTGAGTAAGTAAATAGGCTTCAATTTATGAGTGTATTGGGGTTTTACACGTAGATACATATGGTTTTATATAACTGTGTCATGGGTGGAAAGGAAAATAAACACCACCTAATACTTTTCTGAGGCACATCACCTCATGTTCCCTCTTGTGATCTTATCCAGCTCGTGTGCAATGAAAAAATATTTTTACTTGCAATAGCTTGCGTTCAGAGTCTCCACCAATACACACAGAAGTGCACACATTTGGTCCCATGACTTCCCAGTGATTAAGCCTCTCATTTTTCTCGAACACCTTGAGCCTCTCATTACTTGGAGTAACCCTATCTATGCATATTTCACAGGTCAGTGCCATCGTACACACACATTCATGAGATAATCCTTTCCACTACCGACAAGCCTAAGCTCCTTAGCCAGGTATGATACCACAGTTATAACACAATTTCTATGAATGCTAGAAATATTCATCTATATTGTTTTTTTAGTTTCTAGTAAGTGAGCTTCGTGTTGTTTGCCTGTCTATGTTTGCAGTAATTGTATCAATCTTTTATGCTCTCAGCTAATGATCTAATTTTTGTATTACCATTTACTGATCTCTTAGTTCACTTAATATTGCAGTAACGTTAGCTGATTTCCTAATTAATCTGATAATGACTTAATGCTAACTAATGGGTTAATCAACTTACCTGCTTTCTGGTTTCCTGCGCACCACATGCACACTAACCGAATTAACTTATTCTTACAGCTGTCTGCTTTTCTTTCTGACATTGGACTAAACATCAGGGAAGCACATGTCTTCTCAACAACGGATGGTTATTCTCTTGATGTTTTTGTTGTTGATGGTTGGGCCACCGAGGTAATTTTTCTTCCTATTGTGTCATTTACTCTGATGTGATGATAATTTCCTCTCTTGGCATGGCATTCCACTGAATCTCTTATTAGAGTCTTGAATGTATGTTCATGTTTTTCAAGAACATAGGAGCATACCCTTAAAGGAATGCATGATATATTGTACTTTGCTTGTTGGCATCCAAGAGCACTGTTATCCTATATAATATGAACAGTTGATCTTTGCACTGCTGAAGTTTGATATTACTGCATTGTCTTGATCAGGATACTGATGACTTGCATAAGGCACTGGAAGCATCAATTCTAAGAAAAGAGGTATTTTATTGGTTATCGTTGTATATTTTATGACATTCTTGAGCCTGTTTAGTGATAACAATAACTAAAATCCTTAAAGCTGACATCTCAACTCTTTTTGAAAATAAAAAGGGTTCATGGTCTGACTCTGATTCCGCAAGTTCAGAAAGAACACTGCCATTCCAAGTAGAAGATTTCGAATCTGACATTGATACAAGACTTCTGAAGATCACAAAAAAGACTGCTTCTGGATCTTCTGGGGATATGTGAGTCATTTATCTTCTGAGTTTGCTGACTTGTCATTTCTAAATATTTATTTCTTCATGTAATGTATGTATTCTTATATGAAGGTTTCTTGGGACTTATGGTGGTGAGGAGGTTGCTGTTAAAATATTTAGTCCTGACAATTTGAATGAAAGTTCATGGAATGAATTTAAGCAAGAAATCTTCATGTTAAGGTATTTTAATTTTTTTTATGGAATCCTGTTATTTATTGCTTTTGTGTACACAAGTTGAAGTTATACATCAGGACTACATTATGGTCAGAAGAGAAACAAATTCGGATGATATGCATAAGTGGACATGCATTTACCGCACCTGCTTTGCCTGTTTCAAGCACCAAGAAATACAAACTATATATATACCTTGCCTTCACTACCACACTTCTTTTCAGGGAAGTTGATCATCCCAATGTTGTTCGATTCATTGGCTCTTGCACAAAGCCACCTGAGTTTTACATACTTACAGGTGAGGCTTCATGCTAGTAAAGGCCAATCTTTAAAAGGAAAACAGCAGACATTTACCCATCATCATATAAAAAAGTCAAACTTCCAAACTGAGATGCTATCATATCTTATATGGCTTTAACATCATAGCATTTGCTAAAAATATCATACTCATCCTTGTCATTTGGGGGATCTAATATGTCTCTTCTATGGCTTTATGATAGATAGTCTTATTATTTGCTCTTTAGAAGTGTAAATGTCTTTGAGCAGTTCATTTCTAGTAGTAACTTAACATTTGTATTTTATCTTGCAGAGTGCATGTCTAGAGGAAGTCTGTTTGATTTCTTGCACAATGAGCATAATATTTTGGATCTCCCGACAGTTCTGAAGTTTGCACTAGATGTATGCAGAGGGATGTCTTACTTGCATCAGAAGGGCATCATCCACAGAGATTTAAAGTCTGCCAACCTTTTACTCAATAAGGATTATGTATGTGCTGTATGACTTTTATAGGAACTGAGCATTATCAAAGTACTGAACGTGGATGATATTTGACAGTGCTTATTGTATTTTTCTGTTTCTTTGCTGATATAGGTCCTCGCCATTCAATCATATTGAGTATGTCAATTTAAATGTTTTTTTATTCATTCCTCTAGGTTGTGAAAGTGGCAGATTTCGGTTTAGCTCGTTTCCAGGATCAAGGGGGTGCTATGACAGCTGAAACTGGGACATATAGATGGATGGCGCCTGAGGTATTACTAGCCGCTATAACAATTTACATGGGTTAAATCTAGCTAAAGATGAAAAATATAATGTTTTTCTCTGTGAAGATGCTTTTCCTTGACCCGTATTGAATTTGAGTATTTGACTCAACATATAAATTTTTATTATTTTGAACAATAGACTTATAATATTTTTCGTATTGTAAGTGCTATTACAATCAATTGGGTATAAGACCTGTATTTGCGCAATATTCTGATACTTTACAATGTCTAATAATATGAAAATAGTGGGCTGTTAATCACTATTATTTTGCATGCGCAGGTTATAAATCATGAGCCCTATGACAACAAAGCAGATGTGTACAGTTTTTCTCTTGTACTTTGGGAGCTCATGACATCCAAGGTCAATACTTTTTTCATATGAGCATTCAGCAACCTGAATATTCTGTTGCCAATTTTCATTTCCATTTCTTGCTTTTTAAAGTGTTTCTATCTCTCTTTCCGGTTACAGATTCCATATACTAACATGACACCAGTCCAGGCTGCTGTAGGCGTCAGGAAGGTTAGTTTCAAACTTCTGTAGTAGATAAATCTGTTCATATGCTTTCCTATTCTCAAAAGTAGTTCTTAACCTGAAGGTGGTAATTCCACAACATATCAGTGCTGCCAAGATTTGATTTAATTCCTGAATCTGTCTGCCTGTTTCTTAACCTGAAGTATCCTAATCATTGGACTGATTATACCAGGGATTACGCCCACAACTTCCAGAAAATGCACATCCCAGGCTACTAAACTTGATGCAGAGATGTTGGGAACCCATTCCATCTGACCGCCCTTCCTTCTTGGACATAATTGCTGAACTAGAGGACATTCAGGCAAAAAGTCAGGTACTATTATACCATAAGCCCTCACAGATGCATTCGAATGAATCTTCTCTGGTTCTAACAGTATAATGTTCTTCAATCATTTTTTATTTCAGGGCACATCTGGGGATTCGAGCCAGAAACAGAAGGGCAATGACTCAGGCACTAAAGATTGATTTACTCTCCGCAAATACTTGTTGATAGTTCGACTTACTATCTGATTGGCTGAATTAGGATCCACGGCACTAACATCAGAGAAAGTAGCATACCATTCTTGGCTCAGTTTTGTTCTTACCTCATAGAGCCTAGGTTTGCAGTCTTATTCTGAGTTCTTACAGTCTTAGTCAAATTTTCTTACCTCCATGCCTGGTGAGTTTTCACCTTATTGGGGTTGTGGATTGATATGTTCACATTCCGATAAGAAGCCACTGTTGTTCACCAATCAGAATTACAGTGGATGTTATATAGAAATATACAAGACTACTTGTATGCCATTCATCTAGTGACAAACCATTGTTCATTGTTATTCAATTTGTCTTCGAGTTTGGCAATCACCCCATTCACTGTTCAATGTAATCGAGTCTTTCTTTTCTTTTGCTGGGGAGTTTTGGCTACACTGGTTCCCTCAATTGTGATTTGACAGAACTGTTAGGAATATTATAACAGGATAAGCTCTTAAATCTGCACCTCACAAGTGGCTCGATCCACAACATGTCACAAACAATAACAGGAACTTTGTTTCAGATTATTATTACATACAAGATAAAGTCGGCACCGTTTCAGATTACAGAACCATTGTTGGAACAACACTAGGCCCCGTTTGGGACAAAGGATTTTCACAGGAAAAAGTAAAGGAAACTATTCCAGAGGAAAGGAAGACATCAGTGCGTTTGGAACAAAGGAAGCAACGTTTCCTTTCCTCCGGAATGTCGTAGCCTACCCGTGATTTCGCAGGAACGAAAAAATCCACTCCCAGCTCTTGTTTTCTCTTCCTTCGCGGAAGCCCGAGGTAGCAGAGTGATTAACTCAGACGGACAAGGGGCATTAGCCACTAGCGCAAGCTCGATTTGCATCCTCAGTGGCGTATGGGTGCAACGTCGCCGCTATGTATATTATAGAGAAAGAAAAAAGGTTTCTTTTCTGTGAAATCTAGTGACAAAGAACTAAGTAGATGGCCGTAGATATTGTTCAAACTGCATGTCCTACTTTTTTTTAATGAATTGCTTGGATGAGAATTTGAGGATTAGAACGATGGTGAGCTCTCACGTTGGGCTCATGTGCTAGGCTAAGATAAAATGCAACTTTACTCATTTGTTTAAATTTTAATTATTATCATATCTACTCTAATGATTTTGATTCCTTTGTTATAGAATCCTGCATCCCAAACACTCCAATTTTTTCATTCCTCTGTTTTTCATTCCTCGGTTTTATAGTTTTTTCTATTCCTCTGTTTTCTCTATTCCTATGTTTTTTCCTATTCCTCTGTTTTCTATTCCTGTGTTCCAAACAGAGCCCATCAGAACAATTGGAACAACAGTAGATCTTTTATAGTCTAGGCAGCCTCCGGCGCCGGCATGCTGCGCTGCTGGAAAGTTTCTTCCTCCTCCTCGTCGGCCGGCAGTGCTTGGCGACAGAGAGGGCAGATTGCCTTTCGCTCGAGCCAGTCGAAGATGCAGTGCTCATGAAAGGCGTGGGAGCAGGGCATCACCCTGAGCTTGTCGCCCGCGTTGAAGTCCTGCAGGCACACGGCGCACTCCGCCGGCAGCCCCGCGTCGCCGGGCCTCGCCTCCTGCAGTCCCTGGATGGCCTTGCTCGACGCCGAGATTCGAGGACGCTTGGAGCTGATGGTAACACGGCCCTGCCTCCGCCGGGCAGCCAGGAACCGCGGTACATGTTCCGGAACCAGCGGCACCCTTACTAGACCCCGGTTGAAGACCACGTCGTCGTCGTCCTCCTCCTCCTCGTACCACGGCCGCGGCGGCTGGCTTCCGCTAAACACGCACGTCGTACCATCGATCTCCACCGTGAAGATCCGCCGGCCAGACGGAGCATCCATCTGCAGACGGTCTCGCTTCCTGCTGCTTCCGCCGCTGCTGCTCGGAGAAGACATGATGACACGGTCGGGGAAGAGGATCAACACGATAATGAGGATTTTTCTTTTCGACGAACAAAAGCAACACGAGAGGATGGATGAAATGTTCTTACCGATCTGTGTATTAATAGGCTGGTGCCTGATAGATCGTCTTCTCTCCGGTCGAACTCGGATAGGCCTGGTAGATCGATTCCAAGTCGGTTTCGGACGGCAATGAGGCGGCGGCGATTTGGATATTGGGAGGATGGGGAAAGAGACAATTCCCTCAGTCCCATCAAAAATTTACTCAGTTCCCCTCTGTGTCACAAAAAATGTCAAAGCTTCTTCTATGTCATCAATTTAATTTTCATGTCCTATGTGTCATTGCCGCCAATGAGCACCAATTATTATCGTTTTTCTCTATTCGGTAGCTCGAAAAAAAAATCTTTTCTTTGCTTTAAAATTTACAAAACTTTTTAAATATGTAGAGTAACATGTGAGGAATATTTTTTATTGTTAAATATTATTTTTATTCAATAACATTTTTTTATTTAAAATTGGTGAACCTTGCAAAGTGTTAAGGTTCCTGAATTATTAGTGTGGTGCTTACACTTACCAACATTCTCCGACTAATAACAAATACTATCTTTGCTCCAAACATTTTTGCCATTTTTATACACATAGAGAAACGTGCAGGGAACACAACTTGTAGTTGTCACATGTAATTATTCTCACCCTTTTTTTACTTTAAAATTAGTGATCATAGAAAAGTGTTGAGGTTATTATAACCTTAATGTGTTGCAATGTTCCTAATTATAAATATTAAACAAAGAAGAGAATTAAAACATCTGACAATAAAAAAAGTGTTCCTCACATGTTTCTCAGTAAGTATAAAAATATACAAAAATTTCAGAGCAAAGAAAATATTTATTTTTAACCGAAGAAAATAGGTAAATGTTAAGCATTGACGCTAATAATCTAAGGAACCTTAACACTTAGCAAGGTTCACCAATTTCAAATTTAAAAATGCTATAGAATAAAATTATTTTTCATAAATAAAAATGTTCCCATAGGTTACTCTATGTATTTAAAAAGTTTCATAAATTTTGAAGCAAAGAATTTCTCGAGCTAGTCAATATAGGAAAACAATAAGATTTCGTGTTGATGACACTAGTGGCACACAAGGCACAAAAATTTTAATGGATGGCATAGAGGGAACTTCGACATTTTTCGTGACACAAAGAGAAGAGTAAATTTTTTATGGCACCAAGGGAATTTGCTCATGGGGAAAAGGTTGGTTCCGGAAGGAGACGATAACCCAAGAGAGAGAAAGGGAAGGCTTCATTTAAATAATGGAAAAAGGCTTCATTTAAATAATGGAAAGTTCAACACCATATTTCATGTCCATAGCTTATCAAAAATTTTAGAAAGGCTTCGAAGCTCATAAAAAATCCTAGAAAGCCATGCATGGATTCCAGGGCAGAACCGCCTTGTGTTCACCGTCATTCGTGAGTTCCGACCAAATTAGATAATATGTGGCTTCGTTATCCTTCTTGGGCTCCTTTTTTTCTAGGTGGGCTAACAATTAAATAATATGTGGGTTGTCTTATGGTGTAACAAAGCAGATGTGTACAGTTTTCTCTTGTACTTTGGGATGTCATGACATGCAAGGTCAATACTATATTCATATGAGCATTCAGCAACCTAAATTTTGTGTTGCCAATTTCCATTTCCATTTCTTGCTTTTTAAAGTGTTTCTATCTCTCTTTCCGGTTACAGATTCCATATACTAACATGACACCAGTCCAGGCAGCTGTAGGCGTCAGGAAGGTTAGTTTCAAACTTCTGTAGTCGATAAATCTGTTCATATGCTTTCCTATTCTCAAAAGTAGTTCTTAACCTGAAGGTGGTAATTCCACAACATATCCGTAAGCCAAGATTTGATTTAATTCCTGAATCTGTCTGCCTGTTTCTTAACCTGAAGTATCCTAATCATTGGACTGATTATACCAGGTATTACGCCCACAACTTCCAGAAAATGCACATCCCAGGCTACTAAACTTGATGCAGAGATGTTGGGAACCCATTCCATCTGACCGCCCTTCCTTCTTGGACATAATTGCTGAACTAGAGGACATTCAGGCAAAAAGTCAGGTACTACTATACCATGAGCCCTCACAGATGCATTCGAATGAGTCTTCTCTGGTTCTAACAGTAGAATGTTCTTCAATCATTTTTATTTCAGAGCACATCAGGGGAGTCGAGCCAGAAACAGAAGGGCAATGACTCAGGCATTAACAATTGAATTACTCTCCGCAAATACTTGTTGATAGTTTGACTTGCTATCTGATTTTGCTGAATTAGGATCCACGGCACTAACAACAGAGAAAGTAGCGTACCATTCTTGGCTCAGTTTTGTTCTTACCTCATAGAGCCTAAGTTTGCAGTCTTATTCTCAATTCTTACCGTCTTAGTCAATTTTTCTTACCTCCATATGCCTGTTGAGTTTTCACCTTACTGGGGTTGTGGATTGATATGTTCACATTCCGATGACAAGCCACTGCTGTTCACCAATCAGAATTGCAGTGGATGTTATACAGAATATACAAGGCTACTTGTGTGCCATTCACCTAGTGACAAAACATTGTTCATTGTTATTCAATTTGTCTTCTGTTCAATGTAATCGAGTTTGGCACTATGCTTTCTTTTCTCTTGCTGGGGAGTTTTGTTCCCTCAATTGTGATTCGACGGAACTGTCAAATGCATAGATAGGAACATTATAACAGGATCTGCTCTTAAATCTGCCGTTCACAAGTGGCTTGATCCACAACATGTCACAGAAACAATAACAGGAAGACTATTATCACATACATAGATAGATAATGTCAGCACCAGTCTCAGATTACAGAACAATTGTTGGAAGTTGGAACAACACTAGATGGTCCATCCGGATCTTTTATCAGTCTAGGGCCTCTAGGCAGCCTACGTCGCCGGCATGCTGGGCTGCTGGAAAGTTTCTTCCTCCTCCTCGTCGGCCGGCAGTGCTTGGCGACAGAGAGGGCAGATTGCCTTTCGCTCGAGCCAGTCGAAGATGCAGTGCTCATGAAAGGCGTGGGAGCAGGGCATCGCCCTGAGCTTGTCGTCGTGGGTGAAATCCTGCAGGCACACGGCGCATTCCGCCGGCAGCCCCGCGTCGCCGGGCCTCGCCTCCTGCAGGCCCTGGATGGCCTTGCTCGACGCCGAGATCCGAGGACGCTTGCAGCTGATGGTGATGGGCTCTTGACGGCCCTGCCTCCGCCGGGCAGCGAGGAAGCGCGGCACATGTTCCGGAACCATTGGCACTCTTAGTACATGGCGATTGAAGACCACATCGTCTTCGTCCTCCGCCTCCTCCTCGTACCACGGCCGCGGCGGCGCGCTTCCGCTAAACACGCACATCGCACCATCAATCTCCACCCTGAAGATCCGCCGGCCAGACGGAGCATCCATCGGCAGGCGGTCTCGCTTCCTGCTGCTTCCGCCGCTGCTGCCCGGACCCGGAGAAGACATGATGACACGGCCGGGAGCAGGATGATGGAGGTCGGAACAAGAACGGCGAGATGATGGGAATGTTTTGTATTTGTAGATGCGATCGTCTGGTTCCAGGTGGAACTCGGACCAATTCTTTTTTTTTTCCTTCTGATTCCAGTTCGGACTCGGACCCTACTGTGACGGGCTTCGTGTACAGAAAGCGAATAGGCTCGACAGTCCGAGCGGGCCTGTTGTATTCCTCAGTCTCATGAATAGGCTGAGCACCTGGTATACCTATTTTTCATGCAAGGAAAAAAAAAGTAACAGTTTCAGTAGTGCAAATAGTTGATGGGGAAAAAGGTAATTTCTGATGTAGCATGCTACTTCCAAATTGTTAAAAGGATAACTACAGTTGAACACCGTGATTATTCTAGCCATGTTCTGGCAAGGCAGCACTGCTTGAGCCATTCCGTCCGAAATAATAATATACTCCTCCAATTTCAATCCGATAATGATGTCGTTTAGGACAAGAGATTTGCACTGGCCATAGCTCATGACATTAATTTCGCTCCTTTGCATCGCGGATATTTAGGCTCCCAGATATTATCATTGTTGAACAGAAAATCTAACCAGATCAAAAGCAGCTTATGGTCTGAAAACGTTCTGTTGCATTTCGCAGTTACTGCATGCCTTACAGTTCAACGTTTCAACTTTACACAGCCCAGCAACTGGGCTATCATCTCAGAGCATCTGGATGGATGGATGGATCGTAGTTTATACATATATATATTGATTGATGGTCACTTGCTAGTAGCTACTTTCAAAAAACATCCTAGTAGCCACTAGGTACTTAACGATCGTCAGCTACCTTGTACTGTACTACTTATATACAGCGAACTTTCGTCATCATACTGTATGCTAAGGATCTCCATCAGTGGATTTGCCACCGGAGGTGTCTTGGGTCTGTCCTTTGCCACGATTTAGTATAGATTCTCTGATCTCCTTGTATTTGTTCAGCTCCTCCAGTGCATCCGCTGCTGTCCTTGATCTCAGCAGAGAGGAAGGAACCACTGCAGAACTTGATGCACCGCTGCCATGTTCCTCAGTCACGACCCTCTGAAATGAAGAAGGTTCTTGAGGAACCGGGGAGCTGGGATTGAAAGAAGTCTTTCTCTAAGGCCTGGGGCATTCTTTAGCATGCGTAAAAGGGCACCTATTGCTGCATCTGGAGATCTTGTCAGTGAGCCCCCAACATCCTGGTTCAGTTCGCGGTCTTCCCTGTTAGAGATATCAATCCTAAAAAATGGAGGAGATCAATGTTTTGTGAGCAAATAAAAATGGGCCGAGGAAAATGAAGTCACAAAACTAGTGAAATATGCAGAACATACAGTAATAAGACTTGCAGCCAAATTATATCATACAAGATCAATATGAAACTATTTATTAACATGTCAAAGTAGAATAAGTTGTACTTTCAAATTGAACATTCTTGCTAAACTAAAGGTTGCCATAAGGAGCAGCTATAATTTAAGAATAAAAAAAATACAGGGAACTTGTTATTCTGCCCTGAGTAGGTCATTTTTTCAGATAAACTATCTCAAAGTCCTCAATTCAGCTAGTAAACTACATTCAAGATGAAATACCATGATTCCAAAGGGATTCACTTGAGAAATGGATAATCATCGGTGTGAAATTTCAATGGCTGCAGTTGAAATGATATTTTTCCCTTATGTGATCAAAGAGCACTTGAAGCTGCATTGATTTAGTAGAGCTAGGAGTCTAGGACTTAAGTCCAAAAATAACAGAGTACATAATGAGAAGTAAAATTTTATAGCTAACTGAATGCTTTATCCACTATAAAAACATTTTCTCATCTTCATTGATATGTAACTATTATTCTATAACGTTAAAGGTTGCCTTTTGTCCCGCCTATGTTACTTGTATGCAGCAAATAAACACCCGGTGGTACCATGTAGAGCCGCTAGTGCCTAGTTCTTTTTCAGGACATTGAAAGATATTATGCTAAATGGTGGGTATACATGACATCTCATGCGTCTATCTGCTGGATGATAAACCAGTGATGGCAACTCAATCCCATCAACCAATCGGCAGAACAAGGTCTTATGTCACACTATCTAATAGAACAAGAAAGCTCTTATTTCGAAGATTAGCAGCATAATGGACCCAGCCTTTGTCTTGTTTTTGTTGATGTTCAGACATGATTGTTAGTAAAATTTCCACTGATCTTTGATGTCTGAATGGCAACAAAAAGAAAATAGAGGGAGTCTGAGCTTGCTTTGGACCAAGCCATGGGTAGCAACAGGTACCTTTTTTTATGTAGTAGCAACAGGTACTTGATGTCTATACACAAGCAATATTGAGCTACTACCAAATACTTCTAACCGTTTGCCTCCATGTATCTTGGGAAATCTGAGTTCCTCCCTCCCATGTGGTTATTCACTCATCGTACATTTCATTTACAGTGCTAGGTATGTGGCCCAGTATATTAACAGTGTACATGGGTAATTCCTGTGCTTCTATAATATTTGCAAGGCAAGACTGCATCAAAATTGTTGATAGCCAAAAAGTGTTTGTCTAACCAACACACAGTACGCAACACCATAAATAAGAGAAAAAATTGAGACAGCACGGATATCAATGAGGGAGTATCATAGAGTAATCAATTACATCTCCAGGTGGCTCTGTTTGAACAAGGTAAAAGCAATCCTCTCTAGTCAAAAGTCATCATCCAGAAGATGAATTAATTTCAGAAAAGGCAAAAGCCCCAGTAATTAAAGGTAGAGGAATGTTTGAACTATAATATCGCAAACAGCCAGCAAAGCTATCTCGATAAGGACAGACCCAATGTTGTAAGCTCCCACATAAGGTGGGATCTAGGGAAGGATTATATGAGGCAAACCTTACCCCTACAATAAATTGCAAGGTGATAATAGATAACAATTTATCAAAAGAAAATTGGTCCAACAAAAGGACCCTGGCTAAATATATTATAATACCATTAAATGTGAGAACATAACTTCTTCATTAATGTATTAAGAACTAGCATGAAGAACTTAAACAGTTCTGACTCGGACACCATATACACATTCAAAATAGTAGTAGTTGAGCACTAGAACTACATTTTGGGAAGTAAACCTACTTACCAATCACATTCACTTTTAACTTGACTGGTACAAAAGCAACAGGCAACTTGTGGACCTGAATGAGCACTAAATTTACCGTCTCATATCCAAACAAAACAAAGATATGGCTTTAGACATCAGATGCTTGGCATAATTTTAGTGACTAGTAGCTCTGTCGCATAATATACTCAGAAAGGAGTGCCTGATCCTTATCTAACAATTTGTAAGATGGGATAAATTTCTTTACAATTCAGACCCTTGTATCACAAATGAGAAAATGTTCTTTCCAGAGAAAACCACGTTCACAAATGTGTTCTTATAAAGGGCATCAGACATAAACCACAAACATCAGCAGAAAGTGCCTCAATGAAACTGTGATAAGATGGTAAGATGGGGCCTCTCAACGAAAACAACAAAGCATAATGCCTCTGAGCATATAATTTAAGGACTAAGAAAAAGTACCTGCTAAGTTGATCAATAATGGTGTCTTTATCTTCCCATGCAAATACTAACTCCCGCTCATCCACTTCGTCCATGATAAAAAGTTTACTTGAGGTCCGAGTCAACTTCAGACCATGAAAATATCCCAAATCATCTTTACCAAACGATAGCACCTACATTAAGGAGCAGAGACAAACAAAAAATTATCAGTCCACATTTAGACTCAATCATTCAACAGCAAAGACTTGTGTTCCTCAAGCTTCAAAAAATTGCTTTAGAAGATAAATAACAGATATGTGACTACCTTTCGCAAAGACTTGTCATTCTGAAATTCACCCAGCCTGACTAAATCCTTCATTACCCTTGATTTATCACAGGGAGAATTTGCCAGATTCTCATTTTGAGATGAACATTGTAGCTTATCCTTCCTACCTGGAGAAGGAGGCAGCCTGTTACAACCTCCTCCAGCCCTCACTGTCGGGATAACTAATGGAGCACTCTTATATCTCGACAGAGGATTCCTTGGGGAGCTAGGTGAAGGTGAATGGGATGGTGATGGTGACAGGGGAGGTGATTTGTAGCATTCTTCAGATACTGAAATTTTCTTCTCAGATGATGATGTGCTCTGTGAATGTGAGCATGCTGTTCGAGAATTATCATGTATAAGCATATGTGGCTGTATGCAGCCATGGGTTTCTGGATTCATAGGACGGGGGCTGATGATGCTGATGGTCCAGTTCCATGTTCAGTGCTCCAACTGTGTCGCCTGGTTACTTGAATACAAGGAGCTGCAATGCCATCAGAGGGCAGGGAACTTAACTTCCTGAGGAAATCTGTTGTGGGGCTTCCAACATAATCCGTTATAATCTCTGTAGACAATGGTGTAGACGGCTCTGGTGCTGCCAGCACCTCTAGCACTGGCACATAAGAAACTGACAAGCTCAAGCAGCCAAACAGAGTTTCAATAGGAGAGAATGAATAATGCTTCATCTCTGCATCCTCAGCACGGGTGAATGGCTCAACAAAGGATGAAATCTTGTGTGAGAGGCTCAGTGGACGGATTCTCCCAGAAGAATTCAGCTCCTGGAAGAGGTTGTGAGCAGGTAAGAGCCTGACCAGAAGATACAGAGACCGAAGTAACACTGTCGAGCCAGTGTATGTCTTCCTGTACAAGCTGTGATCCTCTGCTGAGCTGCTTCTTGATTTCCTGCCACTGCTCTTGCTACAATTACCACTGCCATTCTTATCCTTGATGGTTTCATACTTTATTACCCACCTCTCTATGATCCTGCCACTCCCAGTGCTATCGGTTTTGGTGCTGTCACGTTGCAAGAGGACAATGTCAATTACCAATGGCTCAAGATTGCTCTGTCGCCACAGGTCAAAGTTCTCGAGTGCGGCAGGGCAGTCCCGGAGCGCAAGGTTAAACCACCGGTCCCGTGGCTGGCTGCCAGACAACGGCGACGACGGCGGGGAGGGCCGTGTGAAGTTGCGCGATGAATCATAGGGCGACCGTGACTCCAGGATGATGTGGAGGCTCTTGGCAAAGAACTCGGTGATCACCTGCTCCACCCTCGGTGGCTCCGACGCGCCTGCGGCAGCCATGATTGTGTGGCTTTGCAGCACAGGGGAGACTTAGCAAAACCCCATAAATCTCTGGAATCGAAACTGCATCGGCACCATGGCCAGATCGATCTTGCGCACTGGAGGAGACGGGAAATAATTTTTCAAAAAATAAATCGAAGCTAGTAAGGATAATAAAAACGTATGTATACTTTCAATCAGGTCAGATCCGAATACAAATAGGTTGCATTAGGGTTTAGGGGTGCTCAGTTCCACATAGCGGGAGGAGAAGAGGAAGGACCGGCGTACCTGATCGATGCTCGTCGCCGGCGAGGGGCTGGCAAAGACGTGGCGACTGGGGTCAGTCGCCGCTCGCCCAGTAGTCGCCGCCAGGAAGGGATCCTCGGCAGTCGGTCACGGAGCAGCAGTCGCTCCCAGCAGTCGACCGTCCAACCCCGCGTAGCGTATCCTACGGCTCTACGTCGCGGCACCAGCTCACCCCATGGCCCATGCGCTGGACGTTAGTTTGGCCCAGTAGAACAGCAGTCCTTTTGGCCCAGAGCAATCCATACAGCCCAAAAAACGCAGAATCGATGCCAGAAAAAACAACTGAACTGTATCAAAACTGTACTCCTACTACCTTGCAAATTTGTCTGAAACTGAAACTGTATTCACAGAAACACAGTTGAACGACATAACAGAACTGATTTGAATTGCTTTATGAGAAGAGGAAAACCTTCTAGTTTCAGTATCAGTTGCATACAAAATATCATTTGCTTTAGGACAGGCCATACGAAAAATAAATTGTGATTATATCACGAGACAAACAAGAACAAAAGATATGCCCTGCAATATAGGCTTTATAACTTAAACTGTTCAATATCGTTGGAATTTGATCCCTACAAAAAGTTCAATAAAAAATAGTACCATTATAATAACTGAATAAGTACATTTAATATCCACTTGCACATGTATTTAGATAGACCATAACATCCAGCAAAGTAAATACAAAATGTTATATTCATGTCCGCCTATGACTTCATGACTGACAGATCATCTTTAGTCTCAAGGCATCAATTCTCATCACAATTCTAGCTAAGCCCCCTCCAGACCCAAATCGCCTCTTAGGCTTGCTGATGGTTTTAAGCCTCAAGGCATGTATTTTAGAATCTTGGCCCGATCATTTGAAGACCTAATGTGCCTGACTTCTAAGAGTTCTAACGCTTATGGTTTTATGGTGATCACCAATGAAGGTAGAAGTAGCCCTCCGACGTATTGCATCCTCCTCGCTTTTCCATGTAGCAGCATACATGTCTCTCACCTTCCTTGGTCCAATGTATCTTATTATGGCCTGTAGCCAGTTGATAATAAGGCTAAGGAGCACCATTATCTGCAAATGACAATATCTTAATAAGTGAGAAGTATATACTAGGCATCAAACAGTTGATAATAAGGCTAAGGCGTACCATTCTTTACAAGTGACAATGTCTTAATAAGCGGGAAACTTATAGTAAGCGTCAACAGTTGATAATAAGGCTAAGGCGCACCATTCTCTACAGTACCTTAATAAGCAAGAAAAATATAAAGGAAAATTGAGAATACACAGTAAATTAATAAGCAGGAAACATATAAACCATTTAACATGCAGACATATACAGAATTTGTTATGTACATTTTCTGGTCCAAAAATAAGTATGAGACTTTAGATACAAGAATTAAGTGAAGCATACAATGACCCTAGAGGATATCAAAATTGCTGCCAAAGTTAAGGTGGATGATGATCGCATTGCATTCAAAAGAGTAGATCTAAGTATGAGCTTAATACATATATAAAGATGAAGGTCAAAAAGTGCATGGATTTTTAACGACTTTAATTTTAGTGTATTATATAGAAAAAAAGGCAATCTGGACATATATTTATGATTGGAGAGGCAGAGAGCATTTCACTAACTCTAGTGTTATACTAAATGCCAGCTGAATGAAAAAGAGAGGAAAACTTACGGCATAGTGGCATTTATCAGGTGGACCAAAGTACCCTTTGAAGACGCACCACCAGACATCATAGGTCAATGTGGTCACTCGCAGTACTGCTGCAATGATTTTGGTCCTTGCAGTGCTTGGATCATCATCATCAAAGCTATTAGGGTCCTAAGAAAATAAAAGTTGAGTTGTTCTTAGACCTGAAGGGAACTCCATACATACGAGCAAAAATAAAGAATGGTGACTACCTTACTGAGTGCACGTGAAATCATTGAGAAGATAGGCTGTATGACTTGAGTAGTGACACCCAATCCAGCTATCCACCCTGCAATTGCGGAGTACTCTCCTGCTGGAATTTTATACTTTGATTGTATTTGCATCATAGTAACAAGACCAAATACAGCCAAGAAGACTAGTGCCCATGCATTCTATAATACAAGAGAGAAAATTAGTCAAATCAGCTTCCAACTATATTATGTGTAGGATTGAACTTTGATCGATTAAAAATAGCAAATAATACCTGCTTTTGGCCATCAGCACGATTGAAGGATGGATCATTTGAGCTCTTGAGCATGACATATCCAAACAAACACGATAGCAATATACACAAACCTCCATACTCTAACATGAGTTTCCCTGCGTTGTTTTGGATGTCGCCCATGAACACAATGAAGTGTGTGATCACCACACAAGAATATATAGCGTCCAACCACAGGGTAAGTGGGGTAAAACAGTCGAAAAATGTTTTGGACCAGTCATTTACCACCACATACGAACACCTGCGTAATAGATGATGAAACCAGAAAAGTGTTATAGTCATGGGACTGATTATAGAAACCTTATGAAAGTTGAGAAGGAAAAAAAACATCACATGAAGTTTTACTTTGCTTCACTCTCCAAATATAGGTTGATCTATCTTAAACTTACGCAAAATGATAAAAATTATATCAAATGCTTTTGTTTCATGTAAGATTAGGGAAATTGATGATTTAATAGACTCCTCACATTGTACTTATACGGGAATGGTGCATAGTTGCAAAAGAGTTTAAAAAATCTATATGAACTTGGACACATTTTTACTAGCATCTATAAATCTCTGTCATGTATCAGTTCATAAACATTCAACTTCATGGATATAAGATATGCTCGACAACAGGACAAGGATAATGTCATACAGGCTCCAACAGTTGCTGGTCATAGACTTAGTAATTACTTAATTGTTGCCAACACGATTCATATAGAACAGTCTATTCCTTTCAGATCAGAGATGGTAGTCTAGCTATGATGTATGTATGGTCGTCTGAAAACATGCATGGGATTGTTGGGCGTTAGACAAGTCAAGAGACCAAGACGTTCTTATTCCGAAATTGAATCCAGGATTTTAAATGGCAATTATATATCCTACTGCTCCATATATAGCTAAGCACCCATCAATAAAATAATCAAATCAAATCAAGTAGTGTTGTTTTATGCATGCCTAGCAGAATATCTTAGCGTGAATATATAGTGAACCAAGGTAACTCTTTGACTGACATTTGAATCATTCCGTGAGCTGTGTAGAAGCAAATGGGCCGGGAGCTAGATTTTCTTTCAACTTATAAAATTTGATGGCATATCAAATAAATGTATTGTAGATTGCAATATTGTAAAATGCAAATACATAACTAAAATTAACTGAAGAAAATTTGTGCACAAAGTAAAACGTGGTTCAGCAAAGAGATCAACGTACATAGGCATCACGAAGTAAAAGATCCCGAGCCATGTAAAGAAAAACTCGAAAGCTTCAAGAGGCTCTTTGACGTGATTATTGTACAACTCCTTAGCTTCGGCATTGGAATAAACCGCCACCACGAATGCTCCAATGGCAAGGTTAATGGCAACAAAGATCACAGCAAGCAGGTGCGTCCAATAACCCATCTCTCACAAATCCTCTGCGGTGAATTCAATGAATAATGAGATATGAGTCTTGATCACCCTGCTATATATCTTGAATTGGTAAATCTGAAACAACAATGCTATCACTTCCAAGGAAATCAAGTTAAATAGAATGTTCTCACGCATCTGACAGCATTACAGGCATGACCAAACGGTTTCAGAAAACGATTACTTTCCTTTTGCAGTGAATTCAGATCAATGATAGAGATATATGGATTCCGCAGTGCAACCGCAGAAAGTTAATCAAACTTCCAGGAATCCACGGATTTATCTAACCTATATTTGCTCATCATATATACCAGCACCGTAGCAGCAGGTACGGAAAAAAATTCCATGAGAACGGTTCGTAAAAGGCTCTAGTGCGAACCCTCCCTGGATGATCAACACGTGGACATCGTGGGAGATCGAATGCCAGCAGCCCCTCGGCTCTCACTTGATCCCTGCATAGCGTATGTGGCTCAGCTCCGTCTCAGCTCGTCTCCTTTGTTATCGGCTCGTCTCCCGTCTCAGCTCTCCCAGCCCCAGACCTCACTAATTTTTCGCCGTCACCGCCGGGAGTGCTAAAGAAGACGGCCTCCCTTTAGCATGCGCAGCCTTAGCGCATATGGGCCTATCCATTGCTAGAGTTGCTCCTTCTTCTCTCCTTCCACCTCCCTGCAGCAACATCAAATTAGATGATGGCAGGAAAATCAATTGAAGATTGTAATTCCTGATCCAACAGTACGGTAGGTGCTTGAAAAGTATACTCTCCTTCGTACTCCCCTGCAGCTTGTTAACGCATATGCATCCAAGCCACCTCGCATGCAAGATCCGTTGCTTTTTCCAGATAGGTGATGACAATTTGGCTCAGAAATCACTGAAATACCTATAGTGTTGTGCTGCAGGTTTGGCTTGATCCGCAACAGTAAAAAAAACTGAAATGCACAATGTGCAGCAATTGAATAAAATCTAGATATCTGCTTCCATGTGAAATTGGATGAGTATCAACGCTAATTCTTGAACCTGTGGCCTTTCCATCTGATTCCTAATTAAAGTAGATGAGTAGCCCCCTATATCATGGCCTAAATCCAGAGTTCCAGACAAATCAGCTGCTTCATGGCAGGCTTGAGTCTGCAACATGTTTCTTGCACGAGACCATCAGCAATCCTGAGGCAGAAGCGGCGTGATCTACATGTGCTGTGGTAAGACGCCCATGATCGACATTCAACAGCTGCGGTGGTAGCGGCACTACTACGGTGCTCAGAACCGGCTTTAGCCAGAGAAGAAGAACAACCCATGAACGCAAGTTTCCTTACTGGAACATAAGAAGACAAGGATAACGAGGAGGAAGGTATGGCCATCTTCCTGCATGCGCTCGCCGTGCCATAGGTTTTTCTTTCTTTTTTCGTTTGGGCGTGCGGTGTTTTGGAGCCGAGCCGTCTTCTGCGCTTGGGAGCCGCGATGCAATCCGCTTGGAGCGAGTATACTACTGCACCCGTTAGATATCTCACCAAGCCCACGTGTCGTCCATCCGGGCCTGGTTCGCACTGGAGCGCTTTGCGAACCGTTCGCATAGAATTTTTTCCAGCAGGTACGCCTAGCGAAATAAGATATTGCTTCACAGACCTATTCTACCAAATTAGCAAGATCGAGCACTAGCATTCATGAATCAGGATCGGAAGGTAAACCCTTGCCTAGCTACCACCTTGGGATCTTCATGTGGTGGTCAGCTTCTGCGCGTGAACAATCAAATCAGTCGCATGACTTTAGCTAACAATTAAGGCACACGCGCGCGCGCAAGAGCAGCCATGAGCAGCAGCGCCAGCGGGAGGTGCGGTGGATCGGAAGGGAAGACACAGTACCAGTAAGGCAAGAGATTGCTTAGGTAGTAGGGTAAGGTGGCGAAGCAGGAGGATTCGATCGAGACCTTAGGCAGCCTGGGAGGATGATCGTGGGGATGCAGAAAAATCAGGGGCTGCCGCGCTTCTGGATGGAACGGAGGTAGGTGTCGACGCGGCTTGCACGTAAGCCCTCTGCTTGCTCGACCCGTCCCGAAGCTTGAGCGACGGCTGGTCGCCGGCCTGCCCTTCCTGCAGGTGGTGCCCGCTCTCCCGGCCGGCCCTCACGAGCGCGCACGCTGCTCCGTCCCCTGGCCCTCGATCCTGGGACCCAGCAGCGCCGCGGCGGCGAAGAAATGGAGCAGAGAACCGGGTTGATAGGCTGCGCTGCCAGGGCAGGTGGCAAAATCCTTCTTGGACGCGGATATTTTTGTCACCGGTTTAAGCGAAAGTCATGTAGCAGACGGGGAATCCGAGAGAGGTACGTACGTAGTATTTACTTTTCTGCTTCACATACATTATTTTCGTATTATTAACAATAGACGGCTTTGAATTTAAATCGTTATATGTACTATATAATATACGTGTAATATAGGAGATGTTGCACCACGGCGGACAGCAGTAAAACAGCCGGAGAGCAAATTTAACCGTAGAGATGAGACAGGCCAGAGAGATAAACGGAATGGCAACGCAAGACTGTTGAGTTCCGTGCTGGACCGTCGACCGGACCAAGCAAGGGATTAATTGCAGCTGTTACTGAACCGGAGAAAGGCGAGCGGCTTTGTTCTTACTTTCGTATTTGAAGCTGCAGCTTTCCTCTTTTCTCTACCTGCCTATAGGCAGGCAGGGCAGGGCAGGCAGGGCGCTTTGACTCCTTTTACCTGTTCGCCAGCAGCCGCAGGAGCCCGTGATACTTTGTACTTATAAAGATACGCTGTACTTACAATACAAGCAAGATTACGATGTGCCAATAATAATCCATGTAAAATACATCATCAGTTCAAAGGCCTGCAAGAATAATAAAGACTGGATTATTGCTTGAACATATAGCCTTGTTATTTCATGTGGCGTACGTCATGCATGACAATGACATCCTTTGTGTTTGGGTGATTAATTATGACTAGTATTCCAAGTGCATGATTATTCTCACATCAGATCGCTGTTTCGATTGATGAAATGATGAGTTGAACCAGTTTTGCCACTTTCACTTGGCCGTGTGCAGCAGCACGACGTGCGTGTGATCGAGGGAAAAGAAAACACGTGCATGCATGCAAACAATCATTGGACGTGGTTAACGATTAGTTCATTAATTACACTAACCAGGTTTTAACCTAGTACGTACCTGATTAAGGCCTAATCTCAAGTAGAGAGTTGAGGCGGCAGGACCACAGCATATGGTACTTGCTCCCATTCCGGAAGTGACAGAATTCCACTTTCGATTTGCCGGGGCCGTCCCAGTCCCGGTTGGAGATACCGGGGAGATGGCAGCTGCGCAGGCTGTTGTTGGTTGTTTTCTTGTGCGGTGCTTCCGGCTTCTCGGTGTCTGGTTGTCTGCTACCTGCTTGGCCTAGGCCTCTTCCTGGCCCAACTAAAAGGCTGCTCTGTTTGCCTTCCTGTGGCTTGGACAGTTGGACCCATCAACCACAGGAGTGCCTGCGTAAGGTACACACTATACTGAACCACATACTACGTCGTGAGCAATCAAAGGAAGGCCGATCAATTTCTTTCTTTCTTTCTTTCTTTTTGAAAAAAAGAGTAGGGCCGATCAATTGTGATTCCGATGGCACTATGGCCTGCGGAATGTAACCTCACTCATATAGTCCTTTTCTGTTCCTAAGAAAATACACGGTCCTTTTCTTCTATAAAAGAATGACACAGAAAGCTTTTATGTGTTGATGAAATAATGATTGCTCTAAAGAGTAATTAGTGCTCAAACAAGTAAATGATGCAAGATTATTATTACTACGTCTCCTGGTACCGGTAGGAACTACTCCTATCTCACATTACATAGCTATCGTTCTAGTTTTTGTAAATCACTTATCATTCTCACTTTTTAATGGAACTTTATCTCTAGCTTTCCAATACATTCCTATATCTTCATTTTTCTCTCCTCATTTTTTCTTGTGCAAAACCCACTTTTTTCACCCCACCCCCTTAGTTTTGTGGTGGAACCAAAAACACAAATGAACTGGGCCGGATAGATTACATTATAGTTGGTTATTTGCATATAAGCATGTAGAGAAGTTGAAAGTTCAACAACCTCACAATTGGCATGTTAGACCTCTTATATATCTTTTTACATTGTAAAGTGATGTTTTTGTACCGGCTCTTAAAGCATTTGTATATGAACCCTTATGGGCCTCCTTGAAATGTGTTTACCGGCTGATATGAAGATTCACAAAATCACCACAGATGCCTCGCTAAGGGTGTCACATATCACTAAAGGAATAATTAAGTGTAAACATAACATCCATGTCAAGTTTGTGGGACTAAAATCCACGTGGAATTGGTTCATCATAAGAAATAGAAGCAATTGAGGTACCCTCAGTTTGCAATGAGAAATGGTTCTTTTTTAACCACGTGTTCTAAAAGCTTTACATTGTACATACTTAATAGTTGCTTGCATCCTACAAGATCCCCTAGGCTGCACATATGATGCCATTTTATTTCGTAATGTGTTTTCCACAATACAATTTTGCTATGGAAAATCTTGCTATAATGTGTTATAGTCAAAACAATTTCTGCAATATGTTGTGGATGAAGCGAAATTTGTGTCATGTATGTGTCACATTATAAAATAAAAAAAGGAATCTTGATTGATATAATAGATGCCGTGAAATGTCCATAAGTGGTAACAAGATATATGTGGGAATATGGCGGACACAAATTACATTTATAGGTCCAAAAGCACAAGAGACTAATAAGTACTGCTGTTGGTCCAATCGGAACGTTCTACCCGTGTGCAACTCCAGTCATCATAGGAATCGGATACTATTATTTGAAAATTTTAAACACCTAACGCTATGTATATATTCATCAGTATTGGAACAATGTTGGACAACACGATTGAACCTATAGCAATTCTGTTAACTAATAAGCTACTATAGGACAATTACAACAGAAAACAACACATAGCCGTACATAAACACTAACAAACCGCATGAGATACATCACACGTGTATATAATTCATTAACATATTCCACCATTATGTAGTTTGTTCTTCACAAATATAAACGAGGGTTAGAGGAGACACACAATTATTTTTCTTTTTCTTTAGAGTGAAGTACTTCCAATTCCTATCGCAAAGAACTACATTCTGACCTTAAGTTGTAGAAAACTACAACTTTAGCAATTTTCGTTCTAGAGTGGTTGTGGTCCCTACCTGTCAGTCTGATGAAGTCGTTCCGTTGTCCAAGTCGAATGCAGGTCCATGCCAAGTCACATGCCGATGTAGAAGACCTCATGTTACATTGGTTTTAACATTGTGTTACCATCGTCCATTCCTTCAATTGCATGTAACCCTGTCCGACTCGAGTGATATTGTTGGAGCAGCTGGGACAATAGATGAAATCAGTAGCAACTGTGAAGAGGAGCAAAGTGTCTTCATGAACACTGGATTGAGCAATTCCGTTGGGATCCAACGGACCTCATCCGGGTGAGTTATAATCACGGTCGACAAAAGTAGGTCCAAGCTACTTCTTCCGCATCAACATGGTGACTTGGTATGGGTCCCACATTTGAGTGGACAACAGAAAGGCATCATCAACTGGCAGATGAGGTTCATGACTACTCTAGAACGAAAATTATTAAAGTTGTACTTTTCTTGTAACTCAAGGTCAAAATAGTCATAGTTATTTGAAATAGGAATGCAAAGTTGTAGTTTTCTGCAACCATGACATAAATAGGTGTAGTTCACTTTGTCAAAAAAAAAAGGCTTCTGCACCGCCGATAAACACAAGACCCAGCTGCTGTAAAAAAAACACAACACCCAGCTAATTGTGTCGGACCTGCCCCTTCATTTTGCATCCGATGGCTGGGACGGCACAGCAGAACATCACCTACACGAGACCAGCCAGCCAAAATTCGATCCCCTTGCTCGTGGTCCCGTATCCGCCGCCGTCGCTGGCCGGAATCCCTGTCGCCGCCCCGATTCAGCGCGCCTCCGATCTCCTCTGCCAATTCTGCTCACCCTCATTTGGTCGCGCCTCGACTAAATTAGCCCGTGTAGCCCTGCTCTCACATCACACCTCCACGCTGATGTGCGGTGGTGCGGTGCTCGTGGTGTCGCGCTGCCACGGCATCTTCTCGAGGGAATGCAGCAACGAGCGATCGAATGCCTCCACGCCGTGCTGGAGCACCCTTGATGCTGCTCTGGCGATTGCTACTTATCTTGTTGCCACCAAACAGAGATTCTGCCGGCGAAGGTGCCCATAACAACGGGCACTATGCCAGCGAAGGTACGGGTCTCTTCGCTTGATTATTCTCAATATTTTCTGTTTCAGCTGTGTTAAAATGTGTGGATTTGGAGAAATGAGTTAGCAATGCCACTGCATTTCTGTATCGCTCTGTATCTGAGTATTGTTTTTCGCCAACTGCAGAGTGCAGATTGCATTTAGTCTGTTATTTCTGTTGAAGAATACAATTCTGTCTCCCACGTGGAAGCTAGAATTCATACAGTAGGCGTACATTGTTCCTGGCAGTGGCATACACCGTCTGTGTTATGTACAGACGCTAGCTCAGAAAACCATCTAGATGATAATATACCATTTCTCTACTATCTTAAAAATACTAGTTGGTGGCTGGTGATGGTGGTCGGCCCGTCACTCCTTTCAACTGGGTTCGGTGTTGACAGGTGGCTTCCACGCGGCCGTTCTCGCGTAGCGAAGCACGGGCCATGAACTGGTCTGTCTTGAAAAATGAGCCTAGTCTTATTTATTTCAGTTTAAGTTCTAAGCAAACACCATCGTGGCTTTTCATTCTTGAGGCTCGCTCAATGCTTCGCGAGTTCTCCCTTTTATTTGTCAGCAGCATCTCTTTCCTTCAATCACATTTTTAGGAGAGTGCAATGTCGATGCACAGATGTTGACTTCCTTTTTTTCTTTGAGGATACAGATGTTGACTTCCTGTGATACTCAATAGCATGCATAAGAGATATGCAGCTTCTTCTTCTTTGTACGGATGGAGCTTTCCATAACTGGAATGGATAAACCTTTATAAAAAAAACTGGAATGAATAGTTATGAAAACCAGGATGGTGAGCTCTTTGTTCTTGGTTGCATTGCCGCATTTTCCACTTGTCTAGTCAATAACTTTGCTGCCATGGTCATATGCTCGTAGATTTGTGATTATTTTAGGATCTGAAAGAAATGGTTCTGGTCTGAATCGATAAACTAAATACCTTCCAGCAATTATTTAACATGACATTAAGTCTACCGAGGGTCTCATATGACAGGATGTGGATGTAATTTAGCTTTCCTATCGTGCCCCTCTGTAGAGGGCCAGATAGAGTTATAGCTCTTTCTGGTCTTGCATTGCTTAGGATAGGTGGTCCAGTTCTAATGAGAAGACTATTTGTTCTTTATAATATTCCTCTCATGTTACTACGAGATGGTATCTTTTAAAAAAATTCTTTAAAGAAAGGGTAATTTTCCAGCTAATGAGATTTAGATTCTCACAGTTAATTTACATGCAAATGTCATGGTGTTGAGCGTTATTGCGTATAGCTCATGATAAAGATTACCAACATGGTAATCTTTAAAAAAATTCATTTTAAAAATTTAATGCCAACAAGGTATGGAGTTTGAATGAGAAAATTCTTCTTCCATAAAGGAAAATTGCTAGGATACCCTAACCAGTAGAATTCCTGAGTTCTCTCTGACATTTGTCTACTCCCCTATCCACATCTGCACTGATCTGTTTATGTATGAACGTTTAATTTTCTAGTAATAAAGAAATTTCATTGTGCTCCAGTGCCGTCATTACCTTAAAGTGCAGGAAATTTGATGTAGAATTTTATAGTAATTAATAGCTGAAACCGACATGTGTCCCGACACAGTTTGCTGTGGCCAAATGCTCATGGAATTTTATAGCAATGCTAAATGTATATATGCAATACGTGCTGTCTTTTCACTAATATAAAGAACACTGTTATGTGAGTAAAATTTTCTGTTAATTTGAAGAATCAATATATTGAAGCTAAAACGTACAGCAGCTGATAAAACTTCAAAGGTCACTATGAAACTCTGGAAGATTTTTTGTTGTGGTAGTTAAATTAATGTATGGAGCTAATTCATCAATATGTCTGCTTTGCATAACTACCAGAATACCAAAACTACCTTCTCTAAATGATGTAAGATTTATGATTTTCTCATTAAGAACTTCCCTATATTCAGTTATGTATTGTGCATGACTTCTCTATTTGGATGTGAATCTTGCTCTTTAGCTACAAAATACTAGTAGATCTAGTTTATTTGATTTGAAGAAAAATGTTTAGTATATATTTGGCAGTCACAGTGTAAAAAGTTCTCTTTAATGCTGTTTGGCATATTTATTTATTTTTCTCGAACACACAAAAGCGTTGTGTATCTTTGTATTATAAGGAAAATAAATTATCCATACAAGGACCCCTCAAGCTAGGACACAAGAGGCACCAAGACATAAACCTACAACAGATTAGAAATACATAAAAAAAGAAAAACGACCACTGTTACTAACCACCAAGCTTAGCCTTTGCCAAGCAAGTGTCATCCACCTAACTCTTGAAGTTCACGAGCTCCAGCAAAGGTCCACAGTTGTGCTTCAAATTTCAGGCTGCTCAAAGCCAACTGGATGCTGTACTAGGTTCCTTCAAAGACGCCTGCATTTCAAGTCTTCTAGATTGTCCAAGCTCCAAGGATGATCAATATGTCCAGCCCCTTCCTATGAGTTTGGCATAACAATTTTTTTTTCTCGAACGCAAGAGACCTAGGTATCATTATATTAAGAAGAAAGTTAAAAGAGACAAGAGCATACAACATACGGCCACACACACCGATTTTATAAGTTACATTCCCACTTATTTTAATACAACCTCCTAATATAATAACCAGGCAGAGAAGCCATTACAAGGATAAACCTTTGGCTCCAGCCATCTCCCGAAGTCAGCGCTCCTCACCAGCTTGAATTAGGACAGAAGCTATACTTGGTGCGACCCCCTCAAATACACAGCAATTTCTATGTTTCCGTAAGGTACAGGCTCCATGTTTGACTAGTGACTTGAACCCTCACCGTGTCAAACCTGCTGCTGTCGCACTTACCTTTCTTCGCTATTCATCAAGAGGGGATTCTGCAGGTTAAGGGAAGCATAACGAAATGCATCAATCAATGTTTCTATGAGTGCTTCATGATGCTACACAATATTCTCTTGTTGCAACAATATAACATGCTGAACATTGGGAATTATTATTCCTCCAGGACTGTAGCTGTCAACAAGGCAATTACAGTAGACAAGAAGTTGCTTGGGATCTGTGACTTGCATCACATAGTATGATTTAAGCAGCTTAATGAGTGGGTATATCCTGGATGTCTCATGATGCTTTAGTGCCAATACTTTTGTTGTTGCTGATTAGTACTAGTATTTTGCAAGAGAATATATATATATGGTGGGGTGATTCTGTCCATATGTAATCCTGATGTTTTCAAATGATAAGAAATCTTTCCAGGCGGTCACATTTTTAAGAAGTACTACAAGTTCACCAGTTGGACAAATAACCCAAGTATGATTCCAACTCTTTTATGAAGCATCCATCTTTTTCTCACTTTTTGTTCCCATTAAATTCTTCAAAAATTAAAATCCTTATGTTTCTCATTTTTTCACTTCCACCCTGAAATGTTAGGACCTTTCTAAGTGGCTTTTGATGTGCATATGTTTTATGAGTCAGAAGATTACTTTTTTGTTAATTTGGAATGGAAGATTTTGAGTGCCTCCCATGGTATACGGAAATATGTTGACCTCACTTCGTTTTGTTCTCATTGTTCTCTCACTTTTTTGTCCATGAGCACTTGTCGCCTTCCTTTGTTAAGAAATATCTTCATCAAGGATTCTACCGTTATGATATCTTATTAGGGGGGATGTTTCAGCATTTGTATCTACTAATATATAAAAGATGCAACCCACTAAAAATCATTCAATGCTATTTCCACATTGCGCCACATCATCTCCAACTCATTAATAGTCATTCAATGTTACTTCTCTAGCTCCATGTTGCACCACATCATCTCAAATAATTTTAACAATTAGATAAAGATTGAATGTTGGCGATTAAGAGCTATTTTTGAACTTTTCAAATCTTTAACATGTCATCTAGAGCACTCTCGATTATCACCTCTGACACCCATCTATCCATTCATGCATCAATATCCTCATGTCACTTTATATTATCCAGTCATCATAAATTAAGGTAGAGAAACTACTGCCTTCAAATACCTCTATTACTACTCCACCTTTTGTTCCTATGTCTTTTCCGTTTCTATTTACTTTCTTTTCTGGGTGTTTGTGAAATATTTTTTTCATATTATATAATATGCCGCGGCAACGCGCAGGGTATCATCTAGTTTTTACTATGCACGCTACCTTCTTATGGACCTTTGTACTGTACATGAATCAACACATCTTCAATAGCTATGCACGCAAATGATCTTAACCCTTTTATTCAACGTGGTATGTTTAGGCATTCATCTTGTGTATTAACAATGATCAGTGTGTATGTGAGGACGGTCCTTGAATTGCAATATTTTGTGTAGATAACTACATACATTTTAACTGAGATATATGTGGCACTCATAGTAAGATGCTTTGTTAATTATGATTTTTTTACAAAATTATCAACAATGTGAGATACTGTACATATCTTTACTTTTTATAGATATTATATTATATGTAACAGCCTTGAAAGGATTTCCAAAGAGATTATTTTAGTTGATGTGGATGAGTGGACTTTTACTGCAGACATTGCTTGACATTGGCTCTATTTCTATATTGAGTAGAAAATTTATATTCCTATTTGATCTTGTTGCTCCTGTTAGTTCTGTTTTTGGTTGTCTTGTTTAGTTTGTCATTTGTGTGTATCAATGACTTATCTCATCTCAAGTTTTGACGGTCAGAAATTTTGTTGGATAAAATTGAAGTTCTAAAGACTGTATGGTAGATATCATGATTTGATAACACCAACACATTTGTATTGGTTGTTTTGTTTACATAACGTTATAGCTAGTGTTTATCTCATATTTACTAGTGTAGGAATATTTGTCTGTTATGTTAACCTTTCTTCTATTGACATCTTTGTATAGTCATGTCTTCCTTTTTTTGTATTATGGCTCCAATGTTGTCTTCTGCTACCTGAGGTATACTTCTTTTTTATCCCCAATCTTGTTGTTCTTGGTTATTACCGAATGATCTGTATGTTCAGTCCTGCTTTATTACCTGGGTATTTCTTGAACAAGTTTGTTTCAACGGTCTTTTGTAGGTGTGGTACTTCTCCCAGATGGAGAAATATAGCCTCCGACCTCATGGTCAAGTGTTGCATGGATCAAGATTGGAGCTGTTCCATCCCTGCTGCTTACCTGTGATAAAGCAAGCGTTGTCCATATATTTGATGCCCTGTATTTGTTTTTTGTGACATGTACGTGATGCTTGTGAGTGTATTTTACATACGAAAGCAGGTGCCTCAATTGACTACCGGACCATTGTTTTCAGAGATAAGTTTTTGTTGCGTGCCTAGAAATTTCTGAAGCACAATAGACGTAATGTGATGTAGTTGACCTTTACAAACATATGAGCATTTCCAACTCACAAGAATGTAGATTACATACATCAAAATTATTTTTTATCTCATCTGTATGCAACCTTGTATGTTGTGGTAAGAATTTGATCATGTAAGGTCCTACAAGGTTAAAACGTCCAATCTTTAAGAATACATTAGTTTGTACTATGTACTGTACATACAGAAGTTATGGGTTTTCAATGAAACCTTTTCGGAGGCTGAAACTTTAAGATGAGGCGGTCATTTGATCCCTTTTCGTCCCCTTTCTGCCAAAAGATGAGACATCACGATGCCACAGTTCACTTCATCAAGATCTATTAAGAGTTAAAAAGAAAAACATTCTACTTTGAAATGCAACAGATTTGGGCAAGAAACTGAACTATTTTCAGTGCACAAATCAGACTAAACCTCAAGCATTCGCATAACACATTTTTGTTTGAGCTATAAGCTCTATTAGCATTTCCATCCAAGGACATAAATATGGAAAACAGAAAAACTCACCAAAGACTGGTCCATGGCACAATATAATTTTGTTCACCGTATAATTTAACATGCAACAGCCCTTTTAAATTATCATTTCCATCAAAAGCCCATAAACACACATCAATAAGTAGCCTGAATATAATAGCAGGAACTGGACCTAACACTTCGTTCAACCATACTTCAAGTTTAAACTTGCAATTTGTTCAACCACTCAAGAGATAAATATATGTCGCTATAAAAACCTCCATCAGCAGAGGCTACTAGAACATGATAAATCTTCTTCTTACATCAACCTCCATCAACAGTTCAACACCTACAAGTTTGGAACTTTTGATCTACCTTTTGATTAGGCTCACAGGGCATATACTTCTGATAGTAATGCCCATCCTGCGACAAGCTGTTGAAGCAGATAGGGAAATATTAGCTTTTGAACTAGGTGAATGTATAATCAAATGAAGAATGCTGCTGAGATAAAATGAAGCAAATAATACCTCAAGATGATCCTGTAGGTCCAAACATAGCATATATGTAACCAAACAACCCAGCCATGGTCATAGAAATGAGCCACACTGTGAGCATTGCAGAGACTTCACCCACAGCATAGGAGAGAACAGAGCTGAGAAGGTAGAACACAATCGCACAAGCAGGAATCTTGTACACTATCGTAGATAGAGAGACAACTGCTTGTTCTTGAAGAACCACACCCATGAAGACACTCCACGACCAGGCAAAAAGGTTATCTCCATTGCGAGTTCCTCAACAATGAACAGGGGAATATTCACAGGGATGTTTTTAGCAAAAAGGAGCACTGATGCTGGGTATACTACCAAAGAAACCATATGCAGAGCGGCCAAGCAAGATAAAGCACCATAGATGAAAACAAACTGGTAGAACTCTGGCCCATAGTCCTTGACTGGAGATGAAGGGGTGACTGCTGCATCTATGGACTCCACTGTCTCTTGTGGCTGAAGATACTCACCAATGCCATGTCCAAACATTCCAGCAGCATAATACGTGAGAAGGGTAGCTACGGTGGCGCCGCTAACAGTACCAATGAAGTGCAGTGCAGCAACAGATAGCAATTCGCCGTACGAAATCCGGAAGAACACCGTGCGGAACCGCATCTTTGACAGGCATATTGTCCCAATGAAGAAGTAGGAGGTGACGATCTGCGAGAAGGTCCAAACGAACGCTGTGGGCTGGCCGGAGACGCGCAGTAGCAACCGTGGCGTGATCCATGCGTAGAGCAGGGAGGCAAGTACCATGAACCGCACGGCGCCCTTCGGGTACGGCACGCCCAGGAGGCATGACGGTCTCCCAATTAGCGCGGGGGAGTTCGCGCACGAGGTCTTCGAGAGCTTTGTCTCCTCCGCCGATCGCTCCTCCGCGGACGGCGTAACCGCCCCTTCCGGCAGCTCCTTCGCCACCGCCGCGGATGGCGTGACCCCCTCCGGCAGCTCCTTCCCCACGGCCGCGGACGGCGTAACCTCCTCCGGCTTCTTCACCACGGCAGCGGACGGCGTAACCCCATCCGGTAGCTCATTCACCACAGCCACGGACGGCGTAACTCCATCCGGCATCTCCTTCGCCGCCGCAGGGGACAGTTTCGCCACCGTCAGTGGCTCCCCTCCTTCAAAGGCTTCTCATAGAGGGACGGCACCTCCTCCGGGCGCGGCGTCATCGCCCAGGATGGCTTCTCCTCCGCCGACGGGCCCTTCGCCATGGGCAACTTGAAATCCGTCGGTGACATCTCCGAAGCCGACGCATCGTCCGGGGACGGCTTGTCCTCCGCCGTCGCTGACAGTGGATAAGACGCCATCGTCTTCTGTTCGACGCCTGGGCGGGGAAGAAGGTAGCGGAGGAGAGGACAGCTGCCGGCGGCTGCGGCGGCGGCGAGAACCCTACTCGTACAAGGGAAGGGAAAGAGAGCGTCGGGAGGTGGTTGAGTTAATTTGTGCAATTGCCGATTGCAAAACCGAACTTAATTTCCCTACGCCTCGTTTGACACTGGATTTATACTTTTCTAAAGTTTATTATATATTTTTTCTAGCAGAAATAAATATGTTAACAAATAAATTATGAAAACAAACTAATGCAAAACTCCGTTCCACATTATTTGACGCTTTACCAAAATTCATCAAAACTAATGCAACGCTCTCTCTCTCTATACTGCCACACTGCTCAGTGCATGCAATTCCTCTGCCAGATGTTGTTTCCTCCCTTGTTTATTCGGCTGCAGGAGAATCAGCTGCCCATTTGTATGGGTGAGGTTTTTTTCTGGTTTGTTTATTTACTTGTGATGGTACTAAGAGCAAGTATTACGCGGGTGACTCAGCAGGCGAAATAGATTGACACGTCAACAGAATCCGAGCTGGAGGAGGGAGAAACGAAGAGAGAGAGCGTAGCGGGCGACTCGCGAGTCGGTAGCGCGTTTCGGCAGACCCGAGGCCAAATCGCTCGCTCCCAGCCAGCGGCGGGCGATAGAGCCGGCTCATCGTCGACCTCCTCGATTACACATACATGCTAGCATTGAATATTGGCTCTTTAATACAAACTGTCTTTTCGTCAACTGAATAGTCAGTCTCACTATACGTGCTGGCTGTGTGGAAGGCGTTATATGACTTGGCGGCTTCATTTAGCCAGCGCGCTGGCGAGACCATAAGGGGGTGTTTGGATACAAAGTATTTTTAAAGTATTTATAGAATACTATGGTTTTAGAAAATACTATGGTTTTAAGAAACAAGAGGGTGTTTGGGTGTTCTCAATTTTACAGTTTTTAAAACTGTAGTATTATCAAAACCACAGTTTTTTTGGAGTTTTGGAAACTCCACCTCCGACCTCTTTTTCTAAACCGAGCGAACCATGCCGCGCTTCTGCGACTACGCGCGCGGTTTTTTCCCTCTCGCGCCATAGTTGCCGCCTCCCTTTTCATTCGCGCCATATTTTATTTTGCCCATACCCATACCTGTTCTGTCATATCTCCTGAGAAGATCCCGTCATATACTTCCTAGAAACAACAGTTCCTAACCCTAGGTCAATCTGTTGGATGCTCCGTCCTCATGGAGTCCGGAGATCCTGAAGCTCTGATGGATAAAACAGCACCTAGTGCTTCCATGACTGCTACGGGCAGACGGAATGGGAAAGGTATGTCCGGTGTTTCTACCTCAAATTGATTTCCCCTGTATACTAGATGTTTGGTCCCGGTTTTCACTTCAGTTGCATCCAAGATAGAATCGCTGAATTGGTCCTCTTTGTTTATTGGGGTAGAAACGCAGAAACAGAGCAGTCAATTTTGGAGCTTCGCCTTCTTAATTTATTGTTAGTCTGGCTACATAGTTTCTTCCTATTCTAGATTCGATGCACATATGAGTTCAGTTCTGCCTAAAAGTCAAAGGAGATTAAAAGCAGAGGAGATTAAATGGTGCGTAGGTATGTAGTGCATCCCTAATTTTAGTACTCTGTTCAGCCGGTAGATGGTTCAATAAATCAATGTGAGATGACGTGCTAATTTTTTGTACTATGCTGCTCCATGAGTTTCATTTCTATACGCTCCTACTCGAGCTTATTTTTAGTTGTAGCTACAGCAGCATCAAGCATACTTATATATGATAGAGTTCAATAAATTATTGTGAGATGACGACCAATCAATTAGTACTTGAAGATGCAAAATCCTTATTACCAGTGGCAACAAAACACTTTGTTTCTAATCTTCACGTTTGTCGTTTATACATTATCATGTATGCTCATTGCAGGGGACAAAACAAAATCCAGAGCAAATTGGATTGAGGCACACACCAGATTCCTTGTAACTATGATGAAAGAGTATAATCTGACGGCAAGATATCGAGGTCAAAATGGATGGACTAAAGAAGCATGGAACAACATGGCAAAGCGTTTGAATGACAAGTATCCTTCAGCTAAGTACACTGTGCATCAACTCAAAGATAGGGAGCAACGACTCAAGAAAGACCATAATACCGTGAAATCAATTATCTCCAAGAGTGGGTTTGGTTGGGATCCTGAAATCAAAATGGCAACAGCCATTGATGAGAAGTGGAAAGAATTATCAGAAGCTCAGCAGAAGTGGAGAGATAGACCATTTCCATACTATGATGATTTATATGACATTTATGATGGTATGTTTCTAAGCATGAGAAAGATTATTCCATATAATAAAAAGAGCCCTGAATATTATTCTCATGCAGGTAAAGTTGCAGAAGGAAAGCGCTGCAAAAGGACATCTGATAGTTTTTTGGAGAGAGACAACACAACTTTTTCCTCGCAGGAAGATAGTATGCTTGAAACTGAGCAAGATTTTGACATGGGACCTACCCCAGAGTTTAATTTTGGGTATGAGGATGGAATGGATGTCAATGGCACTGATGCAACATATGCTACACCTACTGATATGCCAAATAGTAGTCAGACCCATCATTCAGTTCAAGAGGGTGAAACGCTTGAAACTTCAGCACCAAGCGGAAAGAAACATCAAACAAAATCAAATGAGAAAGGTCCTGAGAAAGGTAGGCCAAGGAAAAATAAGGATATTGCATTAGAGAGTCTGGTTGCTTTGAGAAAAGAAGAGCTTGAGAGCTACAAGGAACTTAAGGAAAAGCAGATTGAGAGTTACAAGCAAGTGAAATTGGCACAAATGGAAAGAAATGACCCTAACAATGACCCCTTCTCTATGGCGAGATGCATTTCAAAATTACAAGAGATAGACATACTCTCACCACCTGAAATGATGAAGGCAATCAACTATTTAAAGAAAGATAGAATAAACAGAGAGATATTCATGTCCATTGAAATCTATGCTGTTCTTGTGGAGTTTATCAAGGAAGCTATATCAGATGTTGATAATTAGGTGAATTATACGAACATATTTTCTTTTTGGTATAGAAAAATATTTTAGCTCTGCATCCGACATCGTTCAATTTTTCTTACCGAATCAGAGCGGAGGAGGACCGATAGAAGATGGATCACCCTGAAAGATGCTTAGTCATTCAATTATTATTCAATAAACAGAGAGATATTCATGTCCATTGAAATCTATGCTGTTCTTGTGGAGTTTATCAAGGAAGCTATATCAGATGTTGATAATTAGGTGAATTATACGAACATATTTGCTTGTCGAGTTATTGTTGTGAACCTGCAAGAGTAAGCTATAACCATCATTTCTCTTATTATGCACATTCAGTAACAGAACTAGCTCTCTGTAGGTTTATTGAATGGATACTTGTAGATGCTCATACATAATTCAGACTTGAACTACCTCCGAAGTGAAAAAAAACTAACTTATTACAATATCTCTTGTTGTAGAAAAAGCACGGAATCAGGCATTAGTTCTTCTATTACGCTGCAGATAATCATTGTAATCTCTCCACATGTCATTAGCAATTTTGTCCCTCTTTGCATTGCCTAAAACTCTTCTTTGATTGAGAGATTGTGCATCATTTCTATATTGGTTGTCTCCACTGGGAACATCAACAATATCCTTTTCCTCAATACGCAAACCCGAGGGCTCAACCCATTCCTCACTTCCGTCATGGCTACGAATAAAATTATGAAGCATGCAACAAGCTATCACAATATCAGCTTGTGAGTCAATAGGATGGTATGAAGCACACTTTAGTATTTGAAAACGCATTTTCAAGACGCCAATAATGCGTTCAATATGATTACGTAGTTGTGCATGCCTTAAATTGAATAATTCTTGTGGATTTTGTGGTCTCTGGTTACTTCTGCCTTGCTCCTGTAGATGGTACCTTACATTGCGATAAGGTGCAATGAAGTTGGGTGTATTAGCATACCCTGCATCAACTAAATAAAACTTTCCTTCAGGTACATAAAAACCATTTTGCATGGCATCTTGCAGCACTCTTGCATCCGAGGCTGAGCCTTCCCACCCTGCACTAACATGTACAAATCTATTGTCAAAGTTGCATGCGACCATGACATTTTGGGACAATGTTTCTTTTCTGTTTCTATAAGGGTCTTGTAAATTTGGAGCTATGGAAATGGGAACATGTGTTCCGTCTATTGCACCAATACAGTCCTACAGATTAAATCTCCAATTAAAAGTTTGAACTGGAGACAATATGATCATATATGAAAGGAAGGGAATGAGTGTTACCTTAAAGAAAGGCATAAATTTTGAATTATTTGAAATTTTGTATGGAATATTGACCGGTGGCAATTGAATGAAGCTTGTACTTAATCGTATCATTGCTCTTAATACTACCCCGAAGTGTCGGCTTATTGTCTCACCACTATGTTGGAAGCGCCATTGTAGATCCCGATTGCTTGCATTCTTTGAGACAGCATATATGAATATAGCTACTTGTTCTTCAACGGCAACTCCTCTTGTATCCTGTAAAAGAATCTTCTCTCGAAGGCACTCCACCAATTTATGAAAGATGGATTTCTCCATTCTGAATTCCCGCTTGCAGACTAACTCATGACCATTTAGAACCTCGGACACATATTGCTCTCCTGTAAGGACAGAATCATGGATTGGTGCACGATCAGACAAAGAACTATCCAAAGAGTATCCACTGATGAGAGCCAGATCCTCATCCTCTCGTTGTTTTCTCTTCATGAAATTTCTCCACATATTTTCGAACAAACAACTATTACACCGATGGAGGTATATGGATGTAGTGAGGTGACTTATCACGTGCTTGTAATTTATTTTGATGGAGATACAGTGGTGAGCAAGAATATAGGAAGGAATTGAAAGATCCTATTAGCAAGGAAAGGATTAGAATGCCAGAGCCAAGTCCAAGTTTGTGCACGTGAAAGTTGGTACTTTATCGGAAGAAACAGTCCAATCTTCCAACTGATTATTCAAAACAAGAAAATACTACAAAAAAAACTGTAATACCCAAACACGTCACGGTTTCTCTCAAAACCACAAAAACTCTGGTTTCCAAATACCACGGTATTTTTTGCATTCAGTTTTCAAAACCATAGTTTCTCAATACTGCAGTTTTAGAATACAATGACACCCAAACAGGGCCTAAAACTTGTTCTAACCGAGAGAGACTGCCAAAACAGTGCCCATGTGCATAGGGCGAGGCTCTGCTGGTAAACTGGAGGAGACAATGCAGGTCGGATAGACGTTGAAAACCGAGAACGTCAAATAAAATGAGATTTCGGCGTGAGCGTAGAACGTCAAATAAATCGGGATGGAGGGAGTATAATAGAGCAAACTCTTATTATATGATTGGGTTCTTTCTGGTATAACCAACTCACCAGATCCCAGATTTGATACTCCTGTTGCATTTATGCTAATTTTTTAAATTAATGGTTGGAATTTCTTCATCAATAACTTGACATTTTCACTTCAGTTGGTGTAAGCGTGGGTTGGAATGCTTGGTGAACTGGTGTGTATTTAAAACTTGCACCAGTTTTGGTGCCGGAGCTGTAAAACAGACCTTATTCTGTTCTATTTGAATGCAATATGGACAGGGAGGTGAACCCTCCTGAAACTCTAAAAAAGCTGTTGTCATCATTGAATATATTTTTTTGTTATGTTTGACCATGTCTTATTCAATAAAAGTTTTCAAAAAGTTTTCAAATACTATATATTTTGTATCACTAAAGAAACTTCAAATATGACCTATAATCTTCATATTTGAACAAATATTTTGAATTAGACGAATTATCAAACATAGAGACAAGTCGATGGCAATAATAATTTTGAAATAGAAAGAGTCTAATTTTACTCGACATAGCAATTACCGAGTCCACAGATATATGAGATCCTTTAGTTGAAATTGAAAGTACACTAAATAAAAAGACACATGCAACTGGTCAAACAAACTGTTATCCTTCTTCTCCATTTGGGAAGGGAACCACACATGCAACTGGTGAAACATGACAGTGAGGCAAAGTTGACAAAATGAATTTTCTATGAATACAAAACATACATAGACCGAAGCGTGACCCCAGAACGAGAAGCTGCTAACTGGATCGAAACCAAGGACAAGCAATTGAAAATCCATGCTAATGGTATTTAACAATTAAGGGAGATATAGGGGTTAAGTCTCGGTGAGTAGTAACTTTTGACATCCTGTTATAACCGCGCTGCAACTTTGTGGCACTGCGCCGACACGTATTCAGATATCTTCCAGCAGCAGAACAAAATCTAGCAAGTGCAAACTTAACAGAGTGTGACTCTATTTACCGCAGAACGCTTTCTCTTGGTGCCTGTAGTCTTTACCTCCTGAATCTCACAAGTATAGATAATGTTGTGGTACGGTGGTATCTGAGACCTCCATGCCAGGGCCTCAAATTTCCCATGTGGCTCAACGCTTCCATACATAACATCCTGGAACATTATCTTTGGAACCTCCTGTTGCGATGAGAGTTGATACTGATTATGAACAATTATTTCTTGAGAAGCTGAAGCCATTCTCCCAAAATGTGCAGCTCTACTCTCGTTTAGAACATCACATGGATGCTCACCAAATTTGGCCACATGATTTTGGACGAGCCCTCTCAGGTACGCCAGGACCTTGCACCAAAATTGGACGTCCAAATTATCTCTTAACAAGCGAGCAGCGATGTTTGCACCAACAAGACTTCCATGTAGCATTCTGGCCATCCCCATGGCCAGGTGACCTAGCCTTGGGTGTGTGTCTGGGTTGGTGCTTCCGAATGCAAGTGTCTTGAAGAAATACCAATACTCTTCGTTCGACGGATATTTTAAAGTAAGAGCCCCCATTGTTCCAAACTTGGCGATCTTGACAGACCGGCTTGTGATTATGATTTTACTAGCACTCCTCCCACCAGATTTGGACAGAAGGAAATTCTTCCACTCGTCTTCACTGAGATCCCCAGCAATCTCAACAATCACTAGTGATCGTGCATCTTTATTCAAGGTGCAATTTTGATGTTCCAGTGTACATCCTTCTCTTCTAACATATAGATTTTCATCTCTGAAATCTTGGTCGCTTAATAACAGCACTTCTGAAAAATGATTGCGGACTCTCTCATCGTTGCAGACATGAGCGACTAGGGTGCTCTTTCCTACTCTGCCAGGGCCAACAATCGGCAGGACCTCCAATTCCTTAGCACGATGAGGTTGTGTGTGCAACAAGAAGCTGATGACCACTTCTATCTCCATCTTGCGCCCAAACATATAATTACCCAACAGGAGGTGCATGCTGTAAGGCTGGCGGTACAGGCGCGGGTAGCTGTTTAAGAATATGACCAGTTCATTTGCATCGAGGATCACTGAGTTCAATTTTTCAAGCACCTCTTGCATCTCTTCCAAAATATGTGCTCTTGGTCCACAAAAGGAACATAAATCTTTGATAGAATTTATTCTCGACAATGAAGAAGAGTGACTCACAATGTGATCGTCGGCGTACTCTTTGTCTTGAGACTGGTATAGGAAGGTATCGTGTGCGTAACAGCCTCGGTGGATGGCTTCTCTCAGCACTTCCAGCTGCTTGATCATAGCTGGGTTTGTGATCTGCCGCCCCATGGCTTCCTCGACGATGACCTGCCCCCGCTGCAAGGCCCTGCGGAGGTGATCCTCCACGTCCAGCGCCGAAGGCTTGGAGTATTTGCTGAGGAAGGAACTTACGGACCTAGCGGCCAGTTCACCCAGAACTGCAGAAATGAACATCTCCATTTCAGGGCTTCTCCTCTGGATACCCAGCTGATGGAAAGAAACAACAACTTTGATGTCTCTGAAACCCTGTGTCCTATGTTTGACTTTGTATACGTCTTTTGGTAGCATACTACTGGCTGAAAACATGTACATTTCCTGACTGCTGACGAGAGAGTCTTATAGTTCGTGAGTAGTTAAGCTATCAACATCTAGCTGGCGTAGAAACACGGCAGGCTTGCAATTCATTATACCAAAAAAAACATCTGTCTCAACGTCATGAATTTTTTCAACAACCATTTTACAAATTTATGAGAAGGTAACAGTGCAGTCTGATTAGTTGTCTTGTAATATACTATTACTATATACCGAGAGAAGTTAGTTAGAGTGTTACATCCCAAGGCGCGTACGTAGCCGCCATCACGAAAGCGCCGTCCAGCGCGTTGTGGTTGCCAGGGCCCTGCACTGCGCACCTAATACGATGTATATGCTGCTGCAGCGCGTGAGAGACTGCGGAGCCTGCAGTGGCTGGAAGCGTCAACGTCTCGAGGCAGGTTTGGACACCAAAAGCAAAAGGTTACTACCGTGGCCCCGCCTCCCGTCATCCTGCTAAAATTGACATGTGATTGTTACAGGAAAGACTGGTGCAACTTAAGACTGGTGCAACCACTAGATTTTTTGACAATCAAGACATGTATTTCCTCTTCTTCGGACGGTAACCCAAGAATATTCTTCACATCATAAAGGGTCATCTTTGTAGTTTTGTACTACTTCGTTTTAAAATTGTTGTCACCGTTAACTTTTTTCATTAAGTTTGATTATTTATCTTATTTAATTTTTTAAAAATATCACATATTTTGTTAGAATATATTTTATCACTAAAAAAATTTGAAATATAACATATACTTTTTTATATTTGAACAAATATTTTGAATAAGATGAATGGTCAAACATAATGAAAAGATCAATGATGACAATAATTTTGGAAGGGAGGGAATATTTCAGAACTGCACCAAACCCAATTTCCTCTTTGGCATCCTTCCGTGACTTAGTTAATCCAGCCATGATACTTACGAGTGGGGTCGATGCACATCTTAGTGTTCCCCGCATATCATAACAGGCTGTTAGCTTAATTTTTGTGATGGGAAGAAAATAGTAGTGTAATAGACTATTGGGTACTGACGAGAAAAAGACATGCATCACGGTTAATTCCAATTGTACTTTAAATTTGAATATATCTAATAATTTTGTTTGAACCGACATGAATCTTTTGCTTTGCTAAAAGTTTATTATTACTTTTTAAAACAAACTGTAGATGCAGGATTCACATACCCGCATATTGCGTCTTTATAATGCTTTTAAAATTTTGAGCCATTAAATTTTGAGACTGATAAAGACACAAAGGTATAGTGCTCCCAATAGGCTATAAATTGGACCGCATGTTCAATATATAGGACACAGAACTTAAATTCCATAAGAATCATACTAGCTCAAGTTATTAGATGTATGGTTCTTCAACATAAATTAACTAAAATGTAGTCATTTTTATGAGCAAGCTAGCTTAGTATATATCTTAAATTAAGAATAATATTTTGTATACTAAATCATGTAATGAACATAGATAGCCTCCTTGGGTCCAGAGAAAAAATCTCCTTCATCGTTATTTAGATTGAGGAGAAGATAATATCGCTTTAATGACTCTGCACATTAGCTGCTCTTGGCTATAGATGAAGAGAGCAAATTTTGTTTGCATAACAGAGACAAAAGTTTAACAGATAGTTAAAAGGAGGACGGTGAATGTTATTTACAACCATAAGGGAGTTACGATTTGAAAAAGCAGAACTATCAAGTATCAATGTATAGATAAATATACAGATATAATGTAGAGCTGGAGAGGACCAATGTATTGAAAAAATAATAGTGTAACTAGTATTATACCATTGTTGATAATTTGGTCCCACCTGCCACATAAGCAAAAATCGGGTTCAAAATCGCCGAGGGATGAAAAAGTGAACAGATTTGATAGCTATCATAGTGTGGATTTAAGTTGCACGATTTTGTAGTTTAGGGACGAAAAGGAAATCATAGGGACCAAATTCATGCTTCTTCCAAAGAAAAATCAAACTATGCAGTTTTTTTTAGGAGATCAAACTATTGCAGCTGAGTTTGCTTCACACAGAAACCACCTCACGTGCACGCAAAACGCTCACACCTGCATGCGCCAAGGCTCACAAGCAAAGCCCAGTAGCTAACTCCAGCCACAACTGACACGGCTCAAATAACGGTTCTTTAATTGGCATGTTACAATGGTTCTTTATAACGGTTCTTCCAAGAAAGTGTGTGGCAGCCGAAGAGCGGTGGCATCAGCGCGTCGAGGGGACTAAGGTCACCTGATTCTTTACCCGCCGGCACCCATGGAGCTGGGCGGCTTGAAGCGTGGCGCAGGTGAGGGCATCGACGTGCATGCGTTCTCTAAAGCGGTATCTGTGGCAATGCAACAAGAGCTCACCGTCCGGGTCATCCTCTGTAAGCAAAGGGGATTGGACGACACGCCAACTCGCTTTATCTGGTGATCACAAGTTCATTCCACCCGCGGAAGCCCTCCCCATCCTCGCCTCCTGTGGAAGGAGCTTCACCTCCTCGGAGTCACTCCACACGCATTCACTGGACCGAAGCAATCGAGAAGACCAGCGCGTGCCACAATCTGGAGCTCCTCTAAAATCCCACGAGACTGTCCTCAAATCATTTCTTCACCCATGAATGTGTCTCAACCTTCACAGGAAACTCTCCTCCACTACATTATCCCACATCTCATTGCAAAGGCCCTGTTCGTTTCCTCCCTCTAAAATTTAGCACTGTCACATCAAAGAGAATCTTACTATTTATGAATATTTAGATTAATTTAATGACAAAACCCTTTGACAGATTGGTGTTAATTTTCGAGATGAATCTAATGAGCTTAATTAATCTATGTTTTGCTAAAGTGATGCTACAGTAACTGTCTTCTAATCACCACTTAATTAACCTCATTAGATTCGTCTCGTAAATTAGTCTAGGGGTCTGTAATTTATTTTATAATTAAATTTTATTTAATTTTTGATGTGACAGCTCTAAAGTTTAGACACCAGAAAACAAACACACCCAGAGTAAAGTAGTTCTAGTAGTTCAGTAGCAGTCGTGGCTGCCAGTTTCAGCAACATTATCTTGGGTTTCGCACAACTGACAGAGCTTGTGCAGCTTCCTACAGCTGAATATGCATTTATCGTTGGCTGTCGTTGCTGCAAGTTTCAGCAACATGAGAAGTGCAGAGTGTTTCTTCGGGGCGAGACGCCTCCATCAGTGAAATCAAACTCATCGAAATAAAAGCCTGTACGTACTTTTGGTTTGGTTATAAATAAAAGCCTGTAGGGACCTGGTCTCTCCAGTTTCTCTAAAAAAAAACTCATCGAAATAATTCCCTGTACAAGAAACAAGAAACATACTATGAATATGTCTTAGGGCATCCACACTCGTTGTGGAGTATAATCTAGCTATGTAAAAAGACTACACTTTCATACCTCAACTATAGCACACTCTCTAAAATATAATGGGCCAATGCAGGATAAAGTATTCTATTACTTTTTTTCATTCTTAATTACTCCATTCACACTGGACATCACATGTTGGGAAGAAAGAAAAGACGTCAGGTGCAGCCTAGTTCGTCGTCACCTAACTTTTAGCTTGAGTATACATTAGCGCTGCAGCCAGAGCTATCTTCCTTCTCTTTCCTATTCTTTTATAGTATTTTCCATCTGAGTGCAGCTATCTATACCAAACCGTTGTAGACACTCTAAGGGCCTCCACACTGGTTCTGGCCATCGTCAAGTGATGGCAGTGTGTGGATCCCATAAAATATAAACCAACGCTATATGTATTTGTACCGTAGCAGAAGCTTTGTCAGAAAAAGAGGACGTGGCTGCTCGTGCTTTGGAATGGTAAAGAGAGGACATTATGGACCCCATCACTTTGTTATAGATAAGCGCTATTGTCACACATAGCTGTATCCACTGTCCTGTTCTTCAGCACGGTGACATAGTGAAAATGATTCTCTGCTTGACACATTTCACCGTAAATCTAGTGAACAAAAACCATTGTGGAGGCCCTAAGGAACATACTATGAATATGTGTGTTCCTATGAATACGTCGTAGGTAATGCTCCCAACTGAAGTTCTCCCGATATTGTTCAGACTGTGCACGGTCTGTCTGCGAGAGCAGCCCTCCGTCAGGCCGTCAACCAGTTGACGGTCAAGTGGCGATTTGGCACGTGGCCGTGGTCTCGTCCAAGTCAACTGTCAGCTCTCCAGGATGCGGAAAGAGACAGGAGGCACGTGGCCGCCATGGGAGCCTGTTCGCTGGTTACTTTGGTTGCAGTGGAGCGTGGCGATTAACAATTAATGCCATGCGTGGCAGCAAATTGCGCTCATTTGCTGCAAACATGAAAAGTAAAGCTCGCACAATCAAGATGAAGCCCGTCGTCCTCCATACGAGTATGATGAGTTGATGACTCGACGCAGCTCAGAGGCACCTCTTGGCCCGGCTTCTCAACTTGTGAACCCGTGACTATAATGTGAATATTCTACCTCCTACCAGTGAAAAAAATGTCTGTGTTAAAAGAATTACCGGCCAAGGGCAATAAAATGAAAATCAAAATTCGGTAAAAATAGCCCCCTTTCGGTCCATTTTTTTAAAACAAAATTGAAGAAAAATTGGTTCATTTTTCCAAAACCCTAAATCTTCAGAAAGCGGCCTGAAAAATCAAATACGGGTCCCAATGGCAAACCCGAAATTGGTGAAAATCATGGAAATTCGAACGAAATTATTTTTGCTGCCCTCCTACTACTAGATGGTACGGTTGGATCTGTTATGGTGTTGAGAGAAAGTTTTCATCGAAAAATTCCTCAGTTCACAAATCTAGCGGTGAATGAGAGTCTAGGGACTAGTAGAGGAAGACCGAATAAGATTTGATTTGATGACGCCACACCTTTCGTAATTCCTAATAATAACTTACCTTGCGAATAGATAGGGTTTCTGTTGGTAGCAGCGCGCCGCATCCTCTCCCTCCTTAACCGGCGTCGTCGGCTAGAGCTAGCAGGCTCATCATGGAGGCGATGCGCCATTCGCCACCACCATGTTTGGCGGAGGCGACGATGTCCCCGGCGAAGGAACCCTCGGCGGAGGCAAGGACATCTGCGAGCAAGGAGCCATCTGGTGACGTGGCACCGTCTGCGGAAGCAACGTTGTCGCCGCCGCCGCAGAAGAACCGGTCGGTGGACGCGACGGTGCCCACGGAGAAGAAGGCTTCATCGGGGGCGAGATGCAATCCATGGAGATGAAGGTCTCCATCCAGGAGCCGTCCACTCCGACCATCGGGGATGATCCATCAATCGATCGCCGCAACATCCTCCTCCTGGGCCGCGACCTCGGCGTGCCGGCCCTGTACGGCCCCGCCCTGGTCGTAGCGGTCGCGTCTGTGCTCTACGCTCTGCTCACGCCGTGGCTGCTGTGGCGCGCCGCCGGCGAACGGATGACCTTCGTGTGGGCCACGTCACTCGCTTCCATCTCGTACTCCCTGATCGGCACCATCTGCTTGTCGGAGACCGAGACGATCGGGCCAATCATCGGTGCCCTTCTCCGGCTCCCCGGCGGCACATTGCTCGCCGTGGCCGCGTCCAGCGTGATCAGCCCCCTCACCGGCGCCGGCGTGGCGAGCCTCGTCACCTTCTACGCCGCCGGTATGCTCGGCTACTCCGTCGGCGAGTACCTCCAGCGCGTCGGGTTCGAGAAGTCGGCCGACGTTGTGGCGGGCCGGCCGGCCCTCGACGAAGAGAAAGCAAAGAGGAGAGGGGAAGAGTTCTTCATGGTTTGCTTCGCGCAAGGCATCCTATCGGTGTTCATCCTGGCGCGCATGGCGTGGGTCGTGTTCGTCCCGGGGTCGACGGTGTTCGACGACCCCACCGATGAGCCCCTGGCTGTCGTCCGAGAGCTCTCGACGGGGACGATTGTTCTGGCCTGGATATGGAGCGGCTCTGTGGCGTTAGGTCTGTTGGAACAAGCTCTCGTCACGTTCGACACCTTGTATGGGAAGGGCGTTGTTTGTTTCGTTGCAATGTACGTGCTTAGCATTGCGTTCATGGCTGCCAAATACAATGCTGCCAGTTTGCTCGTCATGTGGACCGCGGCCATGGCAGTTGTTGGATTCTTTAGCTACTGCATCGCTGTTTATGAGCGCTGCAAGCATATCCGATCAAGGTATGTATGGATTTTTATACTATCCCAAAATGTTTATGTTTCAGGAACAGAGACTAACATTACCTATCTTAGTATAATGTATCTGTTTTCCACTACTAGAAATAGAGCATGTAGCGGCGGGCCAAAACCCGCTATAGAGGTGGTATAGTGGTCTTCCGCTACCCCTTCGTAGCTAAAAATGACAGAGCTGGAGCGCTGGGTTCCAAAGAACTGAAACCGCCCGCCGCTACAACTAAATTGGTAAACAAAAAAAAGCAGGCCCACATGGGCCTGCTCCATGCGCCGCCGGAAGAGGGGGAGGCGACGGATCCGCTCGAGCATCTCCGTACGCCATGCCGGATCCAGGGCCCACCAGGGAGGAAGGGGTGGCAGCGTGGCATTCGGGCCGGCGGGGAAGGAGCTGGGCGACAACGTGGCGTTCGGGCCGGCGGGGGAGGAGGGGGCGACGACGTGGCGTTCGAGATGGCGGGGGAGCGGAGGCGGCGAAGGGATGAGGACGAGGGATGACGGAGAAGGAACTAGGATTTGGCCTTCTTTTTATATCATGTGGAAAGGATGGTGGGTTGATGGGCTGCTTCACAGCTAATGGGCCATATAGCAGCAGAGAATTTGGCCTGCACCGCTACTAGGTTTTAGCCTGCGCTGCTACAGGTGGTTTTGTGGTAGTGTTCTCCAAATGATAAAGATCAAATTCATATGCGTTTTCTGAATCTTGAAATATGTTTCACTTTTGGCATTTCTGTTTGTTAGAGCTTGTTTTCTGTAGTTTGTGTATATGTGTCATGGTAAGCGATTGGTAGCACTTCCTTGGGTGCTTCTGTCACTTATTATGTTTATATTGAAAAAATGGACACTGAAATATACAATTTAATTATTTATATTCCATTTAGTATAATTAGTAGCACTTCTGATTATTCATATATCTCAAGCAAAACTCATTTTACCGGTCTATTACCGTGGGCGCAGGCACCAAACTTTTTCAGCTAGTAGCAGTTTGTCCCAGGAGAAACTTAATAATAATAAGGTGCTTGATGAACCAAATAAGATGTTTGATGAACCAGATCAGAAGCCAGCTTGCAGCTTGTTGCAGGAGCTTAGTTATCACAATGAGGAGCTGGACCTGCGCATTCTTGTTGACGACGCTAGATGAGTACGATAAGACCTCCTGCTGAAATTCTGAACGGCGTGAGTGTTTTACCCTTGTGTATCCAGTGAGTAGTCCTTTTTTTTTTGAAACTCTCCAATGAGTAGTCTGGTAGAGAACAGGATGCAAATTTTGAATTCGTGGTGTGTCGCTCTTCAGTCTTCCTATTACTGTCTTCCTATTGGAAAAGACAAACAGCAGAATTATGTGAGGTTTTATTTTAAAAAAAGTTCTGATGTTTAATGAGCCTCTAAACTGGACAATCTACCACCCTGTTTCCTGTTACATGCACATTCGTGTACGGTCATATAATTAAGGAAAGAGCAGTTTAAGTTAATTGTAATGGGGTTACCTATTAATCCTATTACCGTATTGTCATGCTGTAAAAAACATGATATGAATGATAGCAGGGGCTCACACTGTAACATTTATATTAATCAAAGAAAGAAGAAGAAAATGCAGAGCACTATCTCTGTACAAAGGACCAAACAGAAGTGTCAGCAGCCAAAATTCCAACAGAACATACTTGCTAGGAATGGAATTAGGCCAGGCTAAAAATACAGGTTTCACTCTATCAGTGGAGGCTTTCTTCCAGAGTTGAAAGCTTGGTGGAATTCAATGGAAGATAAGATCATTATTTCTGATTCAAATGTGACAAGCTGCTACCTGCCATGCTGAAAACTTGCACGAAGAAAGGGTTTTCAAAATTATTCCGAGTATCAGTAATCATTCAGAAGAACTTCCAAGTTTAACCTTCATTTGTGTTCAACTAGGATTGAGCGCCTTGGTTCCGAATCACGTCATAATATTCTTAATTACTCTTCCAACAGGATTACAAAGTCTCATCTTTTTTATCATTTTAGCATGCAAAAATAATCTGAAACTAATGAATATATTACAAACACAGCTGAATACCTAACAAATAGTTGATGTTATATGCAGAACATCAGTTTTGAGCTGATCAGAAATATCTTGCAAGCATCATGCAAACAAGAAATAAATTAAAGAAAACACCATTCAAAATATTCCTAAGATGGATCAATACGCTGATGTGGAGTAGGACAAGACGAGGCCTCCATTTTTGTGGTGCAATAAGCCAATTACTCTGTAACAAGCCGAGGTCTCGATTCTAAAGACGGATTGACACAACAATGTATTCTTTCCTCGTTGACAACCAAAAAGTGTGGAGGGCGAGAACAACCATGGAAAACAGAAGCTGCGTGACATGACGGAAATATCCATGCACTTATTACATGTTTATGAAATCAAGGCAGTCACAAGAGAGTTTACAAGCCCAGCCAGTTTCTGAAGTGACAAGTCATGTTGAACGGGTCATAACACAATCATTTGAGCTGCTTAAGGAGCTTTGGTGCTACCTGCAAATGCGTGTCACAGAAATGATGCTATGATGCTATGTCGACGCTTTTATACAACTAATATAAGAGATTAATCTGTAAACTGAAAGGAAGTACTTACACATTTGTCGATGCAAGACCAGTAATCAAAATATTGCCCAGTGCAGTGTTTCTGCCCAGTGTCATCCTTCTCGATTCTCTTCACGCATCTCTGAAAACAGATAGTGATCAGATTGACATACATAAATATTGGACAAAAATGCCACTTAAAGGACACTATTAGCTCTGGCATCAACTGCCAAAATAAATACAGTAAATTTCAAGGCTTGCAGCTTGCACAAATTCTGGCAAGCGGGGGCCTTCAAATTGTCTAAAACTAGTACAACCACATTGATGAATAGTGAAAACAAACTTAGGGCTAATACCAGGTGTTATCCACAATCTGTATGTTTTTCGTTGAGAAAAACATCATGAGAAATTACTCTACTCAAACTTTATAATAAAGTAATAGAACTAGTACCATATGTGAACCTGTACCGACTACAAAATGTGTCAATCAAAAAATCAAGAAGTGCTAAGTTTTGAGCTTCCACAGAAAAAAAGTGCTGACCTCATACTCATAAAGTGGTTTCACACACTGTGGCTTGCACCGTTCCTCAAGAAACTTCTTTTGGTCAACAAGTTCCTCATCGTCCCTGAGATAGAATGACATTACAAAATAACATATTTTAAGACAAAAAAAGGAGTGGTTTGTTATATGCTTTTATATTTTAGTAATAACAGCCCCATAAATGGGGCCTCATGGTAAGACTAGCACTTTGATCTTTATAATGTGAGAATATACTGTTAGCTAACTAATGCTGTTGCTGTGGAATTCAGGATATCAACAGAGTAATACTATCAAAACACAGGACCCTTGTGGCAATAAACTGAATGAGCTGACTACAGTTGCAAAACCCAGGATATCATTAATAATGTCCAGAAACAGGACCCCAGTGACAACATCTTAAGTTAGCTGACTGACACTGCAAACCAGAATAACCATAGAGCAACAATGTCCTCTGTCTAATAACAGGAACCCCACGATAACATCCTAAATTAGCTGACTAACAGTGCAACCCAGGGTAACTATAAAGTAACATTGTCCGAAAATGGGTACCCTGAGGCAGTCCGAAGCTGCAAGCAAAACAGATCACAATTCTAAACTTAATGGCAAGACTATGTTCACACTTCACAACGGGCGGAACATGGGGCATAGTGCCAGACAGATCGCAATTCTAAACCTAATGGCACGATTATGTTCACAACGAGCAGAACATGAGGGTATAGTGCCATATTGGGTTCAGGTGGACAGGAAAACACTATAACGATTACCAGTTAACCTTCCTAAAAAATCATCGACCCCTTAGGTGGGATCCTAAAACATAAAGCAAACTCCAAAGAGTAAACACCCAATAAGAATTTAGTGTGCTGTTGCTTAGAAGAAAAGAGCCAAGGCCCTGCAAGCATAATGCAAGGTGCCAAAGTCCTTCAGTTCAATCAAACAGGACTGCCTGCGGAAATGGCTATGCATGAATATATGGGGTGTACAGCGCAATGCATTTAGCAAACAGATCCTAATTCTAGTCAAACCACCATGACCCTGAACCTACATTGGCCGGACAACCGTTTTCCATGCCCTACCTCATACTCAAAGCCAAAGCTATTAAGGATTATCCAAGCTTCCACAGGCTACAAGTAATCCGACACTTAAAACTGGGAATCTAGCTAAACTACTATCCATCAATCAATGTATCTCACCCGGCCATCTTGCTCTTGCCCTCTAGCGACTCACACACGCAACCAATCAGACCGCCACACAGTTCTAGCTCTCTGGATCCGTTAAACACAGAATCTAGAACTGCAACTGCAAGCCGCAGCAAGCTCAAATACAGAAAATTGCCACGCATACACCGGACACGAGTGCACGGGCCGCGAGACTCCAGAGCTACTCGAGAACTGATTGCAACATATGAAGAGGGCGCAGAAGAAATGAGTACTCACATGGCGGCGGATGGCTGGATCCGGGCGAACTGATCTTGCTCCGACAGCAGATGCGGGGGATCTGATCCGAGCCGCGTCTAGGGTTGGGATGTTGCCGAATTTGGGGGAGTAGAAATGGACGAACCGAGTTGCAATTCCACGCCGTCTTTCGTTGGAATCGATCTGGGCCGTGGACCTTGTTACTGTTAAGCCCTTTGTTTGCTAGACTGGGCTGCCGGCCCGGCCCCGTTGGTTGGGGCCCTTTGAAAGTGAAGCCAACGACTCTTTTTCCGAGGAGGAAAAGCGCAAAAAAAAAGAAAGAAAGAAAAAGAAAAGAAGAAACTGAAGCCAAAGAAAAACGCGTCGCTTTCGCCCACCAGTTCGTGCTCCAGCCTTTCGGTCAGTTTAATAATTTTTCTAGTCCTCGTGTTTCGGCTGCCAGCTCTATTCCAAGAACAACACACAAGGGTCCTCCGGCCATCGACTCCACGAGCGCCGGCCAGCCCCATCCCGCCCGTCGTCGCGCTGCACATCAACCCTGCAACGGGCCGCCCGCCACCAGCCGCTCCTGCTCCTTCCAACGGGCTCTCCGACCAGCGGAGGCGCGTTGGCAGGAGGGCTCCCCAGCTTGGAGCGGGCGGCCACGGCCAGGAGCGAGGCGGTGGCGCCGTCGCGCAGTCGTTGGCTCAGACGAGGTTCTTAGGAGGGGTAAATGTTTGTTCCTCATTGCATTTGTTAAGGATTTTGCACTGGATTTGATGAGAACTGGTCTTGTAGAAACCCTAGCTCAATATCCTTTATCCTTTGTCGCAAAAAATCGAGTAGGCATGAGGTGCAACGTGCGAGTAGAGTAGATGATGATTCAGAGTTGTGTCGGATTGAGATTGCTCTTTGGATGGTGCATACACCGGTCAATATCGTCAGTTCAGCTAGCCAGAACAGCAAAATGGAAAGTAATTGTGTGTAAAAGTGCCAAAATGACAAAAGCAAAAAAAATCCGAGTACCATAAATTAGAGTCCTATTTTAGACATTCCAAACCTCAATGGCTATATCTAGATGCACTGTTTTGGAATCCTACAAGAGCAAAATTCTCAGGGTGTAGCGTATTATCCTTTGGGGGACTTCCCGCGTAAGATTTGATTTTCCAGTTTTCTAACAATAAAAACCGCTGCGGAAGCATGAGAAGGATGCTACATTTGCTAGTTCAGGCTTCTAATTAATTGCTGCAATGCTAATTTATGGAAATTTTGTAACTATCTGTCCTGATAAAACGTCTCTCTGCATGTCCAATTGCAGCGTGAATTACTTCACTCGATGAAGTTCACGGCAATTTTTTGTTTTCATTTTCGTGCCACAGCAACCCATTGCTTACGTTTGCAAAAAGTACCGACCAGTTGACTCACCTCTTAGTTCTTACAAACTGGTCGTGTCTTCATTATCATTAAGATTGTTGGCGTGCTGCATGGTTCTATTTGTAAAAAATGCTGTAAAATATCTACATGGCAGTTTTTGGTCCTGAAGTGCAACGTTTTCCTTCGATTCAGCTATGTTTGTTGTTCCACACAGAAATATATAGGAGTACAAAATTCAATCATATGAATATGACATTTAAGTGCATGAATCTAATACTTCATCCCTAATTGCTCTCTAGGTGATATCATGATATTGACATAAAATTGTGTGGCAACCCTGTATCCTTCCTATGGTATTAATAGGAAATCCAAGTGTTCAGGTGAACCTTTTGAGAGAATGGAAGGAAGCAACTTATCCCCAGGAAACACGATGCCAGGAGCTCAATTTGGCAGTTTAGACTTACACAACAACTCCATGCAAATGCTTTCTCCAAATTCAGGAAAACAGTTCTTTGGCAACTCTCGCATGCCAGGGAATTTCACAATGTCTACAAACAGGGTTATGGAGTCTGACGGCTTTCCTGGGTTTCAATTCAAAGAACATGAACAAAGTGATAACAATCAACACCTCAGTCATCACTTAAAGAACTGCATGAGTGATGATGAGGAACATGAGATGACCGAGGACACCAATGATACCCCGAGTGGCAAAGGCAAGAAGGGCTCGGCATGGCACAGGATGAAGTGGACAGATTCAATGGTAAAGCTTTTGATTACTGCAGTGTCTTACACAGGGGAGGATACTGGAGCTGATTTAGGTGGGAGCAGGAGGAACTTCACAATAATGCAGAAGAAGGGCAAATGGAAGGCGATATCAAAGGTCATGGGTGAGAGAGGCTGTCATGTGTCACCACAGCAGTGTGAGGATAAGTTCAATGATCTCAATAAGAGATATAAAAGGCTCACTGATATACTTGGTTGGGGTACCGCTTGCAATGTTGTGGCAAACCCAGCACTTCTTGATAACATGAATCATCTTTCTGATAAGATGAAAGATGATGCGAAGAAGATAATGAGTTCAAAGCACTTGTTTTATGAGGAGATGTGTTCCTACCATAACAACAACCGTGCGAATTTACCTGAAGATCCTGCACTCCAACATTCACTACAGCTTGCTCTTAGATGTAAAGAAGACCATGATTCTAGGAGGGATGTAACTGGAGATGCTGATGAAGATGATCAAAGTGCCGATTCTGATTACTATGAGGACGATGAAGAGCATCATGAAGTGCATATGAACGTGAGGGAGTCCTCCATGCTCAAAAGGATGCGACAAAATGATATGGCTTTAGTCAACTCCCGGCCTCATGAAGGTAGTGTGAGGTCTGATCCCCATGGCATCACAGTGGACATCAATAGGGTTTGTCCAGATGTAACCAACATGGCTATGTCACAGCATGAGTTGGCTTCACAATCACTAGAAATTCAGAAACGCCGCCTGCAGATTGATGCAAAAGAACTGGAACTCACAAAGCAGCGTCTCAAGTGGGAGAGATTCAAGAAGAAGAAGGACAGGGAGTTAGAAAGAATGACACTGGAGAATGAACATATGATGATTGAGAATAAACGGTTGGAACTTGAGCTCAGACAAAAGGAGATAGAGCTGGCTCTAAAACTAAAAGGCGAGGGAAATCAGTTGTGACTTACGTCGTATCAAAACTTTGATTCCAAGAAATTGGTAAGTGAGCTTTAAATTTTACTTAGGAAACGCTTGGTATCGTCGTATTGTAATTTCCTTTTTATGTTTTTTCCTTGAACACACAGAACTGTATATCATCATTGTATTAAGTAGGAAGAAAGTTGGTAAAAGAAACCTGCTGTGACACGCACTACAATGCATGTCACATAGATAGCCCAAGGTTACTCATTAAATTCACGGCTGTTACAAATTAGATCCAAATCTGACCAAGCAAAATAATTACTGCAGTTTCTAGAACATGCAGGAACAGAAGTAGTTCTTTTCCCTGCCCAAACACCGTAATATTGCTTCATGCTTGGCTGAAAGCAAGTCTGCTACCAGATCGACATCAAAGACGCACGGATCATGGTGTTTCCATTACATCCGTACACCAACAATAAACATCGAGTCGAAGCCCTGTTTCCATAAACTTTATGCCCGCTGGAACGATGCTTCATAGGCCAATTTACTTGTGTACTGTCGAGATGCGAATAAATTCCACATGTGTATACATAATAACTTGTTGGAGAACTACATTTAGCAAATTGCGTAATGATAGGTAGTAAGCAAGGGCTCTTACGGAGAATGCTCCATGGATTGTTGGTGTGTGAATGTTCTGTTTTTCCTTTTAGTTGTTACTAATTTACTATTGCTAGATATGGAAATCGTGTACTGGTTCTGTTTCCTTTTTTTTTCCAATTCAGTATTTCACCTAGTAGGAACAAAAAACATCTTTTACAAGTAAAGTTGGGTGATCCATGATATATTTGTACATAGGATTTGTGTATAAGAAAACCATTGCTTGGGTCATCAAGTTGCTCTGTTCAAGTGATACATATCCAGGATTAATGAGTTTTTACATATAACAGGGAAGAACTGTGCCACCTATCACAATGCTACTCTGATTCCATGATCTTTGCAAACTTTTTATCTGCTAACTATATTGAGATTGATTAGCTCTTCTTGCCACTTTTGGTAACCTTCTAGTGTAATAGGAACTTTTATGGTGTCATCTGTCCTGTGCTGGTGAAGAACTTGTGTTCGTTAGATATATTGGGCTGTCTTATTTAATATTACTTCTGAATTTCTTAGCTAAGTTTTGTGACCTATTTTTTTTATATAATTGTTCATTTTCCTTGATGTACACATTGCTGGTCCAACTAGTATGTGGAATATATTGTTGGGTTTCGATTAGTTGTAAGTTTAAACTTTCTTCGGGCCTAGCAATAAATATCTTCTTTTTCTTGGTAAGAGTTGCCGGTGCTCTAATGCCTACGTTGCCAACACTTGTCCTGTAGTACTAAAAGCTGAATCTTTGATCTATCAGGTGTAACTTTAATGGTTGGAGCTAGTTATACCAAGTTATTAGTGAAAGCAGTTCTGTCTATAAATCAATGATTTTCTGCTTGTTTAGTTTGGGTCCATTTGGTATTCTTCCTTCATCTTGCCTATCTTTGCCTGGCAAGCTCAAGGGTTTGGTAACCCAAAAAATCTTGCTTTGCCCAACAAACTGGCTCCGTCTAGCAACTTTTTCTTTGCCAGCACAAGAGAGCCAATTTGGCTCTCCTGCTCAAGCAAGATTTGATTGATGCTTATGTGCTGCCCTTTTGAGCATTAACTCAGAGATGGTACACGTCCTGGCAAGGGTGAGAACCAAACAATTGGCTTTTTCTTGCTTCTGCCTTTCTTTGTGTCACACACCACACATAAAAGAGAGGAGAGGGACGGCAGCAATGCTTGATTGCTGCTGGAGAGGGGTGCGCGCAGGGTGGGGCTGCGCGTGCGTGGAGAGAGAGAGAGAGGGCTGCGGCAGGAGCAGGAGAGAGATTAGGGTTTGACCCTTAACCTCCTTGATCTTTATTGATAATTGCCCTCTCTTTATATAGAGAGGGTTGCTTGACTCCTAAGTTACAATTGACTTAACCTCTAAGTAATCTATGGGCTAAGCCCATTAACTAAACAACTTAATGGGTCACAGCCCATTAGCTAAAAGACCTAGCCTGCCACTTGTTGGCGGCGCCGGCTATAGGTGCGGCCCACCATAACACTTTGACTTGCTAGGAGAGCAAGCAAGACAAGACTAGTTCTAGCAAGGGTTCCAAATGGACCCTCTATAGCTTGTGGTAGGCTGGTTTTCCTTGATGATGGATTGCTTATCTTGATATAAATGAGAGGACAATGTGCTCGTAGCCTAATTTGCTTTAATCCTGAATGTGATTATCATTGCTATACCAGTTATTGAATCATACTAAACTACCAATATTAGGATACATTTGTAGAATAGCAATATCAATACTAAGTTGTTCCTGTGAAGGACATATGTGTAAGACAGTGGTAAGACTTCTAGTGGGCAGGTTACCCGACTAAAACATAAATGCTGGTTCTTACAAGAGGTACGGAGGCCTTTGCTGGTCCTTTTCCAGTGCACTGCCTTCAGGATGTATCTCCCCTTTATCGAGTATTTAAATTTGGTGACATTGATTCCCATATGGGTAATTGAAAAATCCATTCCAAGCTACAGCATTTCAGGGCTACTCTATTCTTTAGATCACTTTTCCATCAGACAGCAAATATTTCTTGCTTGGATTTTTTACTTATCTGGCGATGCTGTCGTTCTAGTCATTTCTGTCCTTCCACTAGCTAGGGATTTTTTACACATGAAACTATTTTTCTTGATGTTGGGCTTATTCTCTCATTCTTCTCTCTGTTTTCAGATGGTTTCGGATGAGGATACAGTTCTGCATCTGGAAAAGATTAAAGGTGGCAGATAAGATTCTGAAATGCTTTTCTGTGCATAGGATTTGGTCCTTTGATATCCTAATTTCGCCAATTCCTTGTGATTGATCTTGATCTGCTATGTTACTAGGAAGTATTTTATATTTGTATATTTTTCTCGACTTGAGTCAAGGTGTAGCCTTGCTAACTATGACGGCTTAGTAGAGCCAAGTCATGAAGACATGTCGTTCAGTGACAAGTACTGCTGTAACCAGAGCATCGTCTTTTTTATGTGTGTGATGAATGGTTATCTGGTTACTACCATTTTCTGTGTCACCAGTCGAGGGCAAAATGGTAATGTGCATCACCTATTATTAGCTAATTGGTGACGTCCGTATAGAGCAAAACGCGGCACCTCAGACATTAATATACTTCAGAGACGGATCTTTGGTGGTCTACACGCTGCTTAGTGCTCGTCAATAATTAGTGTCAACTTGAATTTTAGAGAATTTTACAATAGGACTGCCGCTTTTAGAGTAGCAAATGATATGTAATCGAGAAGGAATGTTATGCACACAGCAACAATTGTTTTTTTTTCCTTCCCAAGCTTGCAGCTGCAGCAATTAGTTATACAGAACCGTTGCTTGTATAATACCTACAACAATTAGTGTGACATCGATCAGCAGCGACGATCACCGTGGAATACAGATACGTGATCATATATGGTCGTCAAACGGCAAGAACCATGGAAGAGGTCACCTGCAACTCCTGTAAGAGCGTCAGGCCGTGGTGGAATGCAATATACAAGGAAGGAGCTGATTGCCCTGGGTTCCAACGGAGAAATCTGGAGCATGCCGTATACGCAAGAGGAGACAAGAACTCTCGTTTTCGAGTTCGATCAAGCAGGAGACGAGGCAGCGCTACGGCGCGTGAGATCGACCTTAGGCTCCTGAGCTACTACTTGGGCATCAAAATGCAAAGCAAGGAGAAGGTGCGATCACGCCGTATCGTCAAAGTTATATATTCTGCAGTCAAGATTCTTGAATTGCAGGGATGTCAAATTAATTGCAACCCTTGAATGCAGCAGAAGCTTGGAGTTGTCAAAAAGGTGCAACAGGGTTAGCAAATAATCCGTTGCATGCGCTGCATATTTGTTTCGTTTTTGTTTATTATTTCCGCGCTCACGTTGGGTACTTGGGCGTCCTACCAATCTACGTGGAGGGGAATAGAAGCATAGTCTAAAGCTGATACGGCGTAGCTTCCGTCACCCCTAGTATTTTGGGCGACGTGGCCGCCCTCCGCGTGCGTGCCATGCCATTTCTGACTGGTGGTGGCCACGTTGCCGCCGCCAAGCTCATGGGCCGTGGGCCACGGCCCCGCATAGGGAGGCTAGGGAAGCCCGACGAGAGCCCTAAAATTGGTGCCTCCCCTTTAGATCTCGGCCTTGCCGTCCGTCAACGACAGTTCTAGCCTGGAGTGGAGGCAGCCGCCGCGCGCCGACGAGAGAGGGAGGGGGCACCGCCACGCGTCGGGGGAGAGAGGGAGGGGGCGCCGCCGCGCACCGGCGGTGTGGAGGGAGAGGAGGGCGCGCCGCCCGGTGGGGGGGGGTGGAGAGAACAGGGCGTCGCGGTGGCGCGGGAGGGTGCGGCGGCGTGATGCGGTGGTTGGCGGGTGGGGAGGGAGGAGGTGGCGTGGTGGGGTGGGGTGGGGGCCGGGTGGGTGTGGTGTTTAGGGGTGGCTAGGGTTTCTACCCTTATATAGTCCAGGCCGAAATGGGCCAAGATTTTTCTAGATGGCCAGCACAATTTCATTGAATTAACAATATTTGGTTATTTTTTCTGCTTTGTAATAAAATCCTCAAATTCAGTTAACACATAATACACCCGAAAGAGACTTGACTTTTTCTCTCAATGCAAAAGAATAATGGGTGCGGCAGAGCACACATGTCTTCCTAGTTGTGTACATTAGGCCTACCTGTACAAAGATCTATTGATGCTAGTTTATTAGAAGATCCGTGCATTTGGCTAGACATGCGCGCATCCGCGGCCCATAAACATACAACCCATTTCACTTCAGTATTTGAAATACTTATTCAAATATTTTTATATATGTTTTAAACTTGAGTCAATATTTTTAAAAAAGAGAATCACAATTTTCACGAAAATGTTGGCATGGAATATTAAAAATCATGATATAATATAAATAAATATTGATATAGTATATTTAAAACATTGAAAAAATATTTTTTTAAAAATAATAGTTCAATTCACCATTTCAGAAAAGTACGGGAAAATGTTAACACAATATAAATAAATTATGACATAATACATTTAAAATGTTGACGGAAATTTGTTAAAAATTATTTCCTAAAAAAGAGTCAGTATTTTCCTAAAAGCATTGACATGGAATATTTGAAATATTGATACAATATATATATCAATGTTGACATAGTACATTTTAAATGTTGACTAAAATTTGAATTTTTTAAAAAATTAAAAATATTCATATTGAATCCTTTTTATAGAATTAATTCTAAACAACACAATGGTTAAAACATATTTGAAAATAGACTTACGCTTGAGTAGGAAAATGCGTTTAAAATTTAAAAACCGATTCATTCCTCTCTTTCCATCCACTCGCTCCAATATAGGAAAATCGATGTTACACTAGGCCAACTACAATTGCTAAGGGATCGGATTGAAAAAGGGTTGAGATGAAATCTTGTTCATTTTGACTGAAAAAGCTGAGAAGGTTGATTAGGGCCCTAAAATGGCCCCGAGCTGCGGCCCATTACCTAGCCTAGTAGACCCGGCGATATTTCCTATATGTAGATCGATCGATAGGAGGCGTGGGATAGATTGGTGTTTGAGATTCGTGAGGATTAGATGAACGGTACAGATTCAAGCGGGGAGAAGGGAATGATGGCTAGTGCTGCCACGTGTCGCCACGTGATTGGAGTGGGTGGGAGGGAGAGAGAAACCAAATGATTTTAAAACTTAAAACATGTTTTTCTTCCGAACCGTGACTCTGTTTTCGTATCCGTTTGCACCACCGTGTTATTTAGAATTAATTCTACAAAACGAGATCTGACATGAGTATTTATAATGCTTTTTTAAAAATCAAATATTTGTCAATATCTTTGACGCACCGTATCAACATTCTGTTCGTGCCGTGTCAACATTGTTGATGTTCTATATCAACATTTATATGAAAATATTGATTTCATCTTTCCGAAACGTTGATCCGTATTCGTAGAAACGTTGACACAAGTTATCTAAAATGTTGATAAGTGTCACGACAGTGGGAACCGATCTACAGCTTGAGAATCATTGGATAAAGTGGTCCGCCGGCCCGCTGCTTCATGGGCCACGTGGGCCGATCTAGCTATGGACTCCCGTCGATCGGTCTACACATAGGGCGCCCCAACCTGGCTGCCTTGTGCTGGTCCATCTTGATCACCAGGAACCCTTTGTGTTTTATGAGTTCAAATTCAATGACACTTATTTACAATAAAGCTCTATAACGACGGGTCAAAAGGGGCGTTAGTGGCGGACATGAAAAACGTCCTCGGACCTTTGTCACTATTGAGTTACAAACTTCCACTAGTTGCCGCGACTATCCTGTTGTCCTATGAAACTAAAAAAGGAGGCAACGGCGGTCTTAGGACCACCGCCGACGCTATAAGAGCACGCCACAAAGAAGGGCAGGTCCCGGCCTCTAGGACCAACCCTAGATGCGCCGACCGGATCCGGCCGCCTACTCACCGCATCCGGTAGTCGAATCCACGCACTAGGAAGGTTGCCACGTCACCGGAGGGGCGCCGTTCGGGGAAGGTCGTGCGCTGCCGGGGCCACATTTTCCTCCCTCCTCAAGATGGCGTGGAGGAGGAGGGCCCGGTGGTGAGGGTGGGCCGACACGGAGGGGGCCAACAAGTGAGGCGGGTTGGCGTGGAAGGGGGAGGCGGTGAGGGCACGCCGGCGCGGAGGGGTCCGGCCGTGAGGCAAGCTAGCTCGGAGGGGGATGGTGCGGAGGGGGCTGGCAGCTGAGGGCGCCCCGACACCGAGGGGCAGCGACGGTGAGGGGCTGCGAGGAGGGGCCGGTGGTGAGGGGGCCAACGGGAGGCAGCCGGTGGAAACAATCCGCTATGTCTAAATTACACCCCAAACAAAATTTTGGCTCACTTTACTCCCTCAAACAATTTAAGTTCATCCAATTTACTCCATTATGAAATTTCTCTTTTTTGTTTCTCTTTGTACGAATTGATTTTGAAGCTCAAATTTTGCATGATGATAGATGGTATCATTCTCTATATAAATGAAAATATTTTGTAGTTTTTCTTAAATATTTTGTATACAATTCTAGAACTATACAATTAAGATGATAATTGATGCTATTAAACTATAAAATATATGTTTAATATATGTATTATATAGTTTAGATGTAAGGTTCAATGAAAACTAACACTGTGCAAAATTTGAGCACTAAACTCAGCTCGTACAAAGGAAAATATAAAAGCGAAATTGCATCAGGGAGTAAATTGTACCATCTTAAATTGTTTGGGGGAGTAAAGTGAGCCATGATTTTTTTAGGGGTAATTTGGACAAAGTGGATTGTTCGGGGAGTAAAATGAACTTTTCCGTTATTGTAATAGTGTGACCCACATGTAATATACGACTCACACGATGATACTTGATAAGGTACATATACTGGCAATAGTTATTTACCTACCACTAATGCGCGCACATGTCGTACGCCACTATTCGCTTTTTTAGTAGTGAGAATTGACCGAGTTGTTTGACAATAGTATCAAAAAATATTAATACAATGTTTTGTTAGAACAGTTGTCACGCTATCATGTAGTAGTAATGTAGTATTAACTTTGTAGAATATGCTATGGAACATTACAATGTCGCTGACTAAAGACATCAGAGGAAAAAAAATCAATCTTTGTCATGTGTCCTTGACTTTGCCGTGTGTGTTTCTTTTTGGGCACACGACAAACATTTTGTTTGCCATCTTCTCTTTGCCGTGTGTTTGTGTTTTTTTCTAAACACACACCAAAGAGTGGTCTTGCTGCCATGTATTTTTCTTTAGGCACTAGACACTAATAAATTCAAATCGAAGTTTTGTAGTCCTAAACGAATTCAAATTATAAAGTGTTAAACTATAAAGTTGTATAACTTCTGAAGTCCACAACTCTGTCGTGTAGTTTCATAAAACTAGTAGAGAGATATATAACATTTGTCAACAAATGTTACTACCATTATGTTGGATGAAAAAATGATCAAAATAAAAGTTTTATATTTTGAGAAGTTATAAAACTTTGTAGTTCAACACTTTTTAATTGACTTTATTTTGTCCACCAAAAAGGTACTTTTGAATTTCTATAATTTGAAATTTAAATTTTTCAAACAACCTCCGATGGAGAAATAATAAAAATAAAAGTTGTAGATCTCAAAAAGTTATGAAGCCTAACTCACCATGGGAGGGCTTCTCACTTTCCCATGACACTTAAAAGATATATGAGGACGTCCATAGAGCTCCATATGCAAGCCCAAGATCGTGCCCCAATGCCTAAGGATTTTTAGAAAGTTTATCCAGAAGAAAAGTTCAATTCGTGGAGTTCAGAAATAACACTACATTGTCACACAATTTGGAGGTCAAGACAAGTTCAATTAATAAGGGTTATAATACCAAAGTTGAAGATATTATTGAGATCTTTTCGAAAGATATATGGTTTATGTAATTGGACTCTAGAGATATGAGATATGAGCCCCACAAGGTTACCTACGCAAAGGAGTTTGAATCAGGACAGAAAAAAATATATTTCAGTATCTTGATTTTGGGAAATAATGCGAATTCAATTAATGCAGATGTTGATACCGAGTTGTAGAATGTTTTGAGGGCTACGCGATAACAGTCCAAGTTTATATTGATTAGACTTCGGAAGTGGTCGTTATGATTTATCAAATTCAATGCTTATTATGGAAGGTACGAAACCGACTTGGATTTAATCTCTAAGATCTAACTTCGTGGCCAAGCAAAGGGGCGATGTGTCTAGAAGCTATATAACCACCATATGACGTCCCGAACAAGGGACGAGAAGAGGAGGGACGCAGATAAGGTTAGGAGCCACTGCACATCGCCGGGAGGCCGCCGGAGTTGAAGAGCCACCATATCGAGAGATGTAGTCTAATCGCGTAGTTGTTGGTACTCCCTAGGTGCTTGTCTTATATGTGAATATCGCCCTAACTAGAGCATGATTGACACTAATATAGACCATTTATCTATGATATTAGCTATAAATTTGTATATGCATTGTTTTGGAGCTTCGTTTCATATTTAGATTAAACTGACACAAAATGAGACATTGGAGGGCATGGGTGAAGATAGAAGGAAGACCACTGTGCCAATCGGCATAGACGTGTGCTGATCGGTACATATGGAGATTGGAATAACAAGGGCAGCCCATGGCCTCTCCATAAGCATGATGGTGCTGAATTTGGTTTAGTATTTGGCTTTGCATTATAAGTCATGGTCTTGCACATCGAGTTTAGCAAATTTTGCCTTGCCTTTATCAAGAGTCCGGCGTTGCACTTTTTCTAGGAAATAAGCTCAGTCCACAGTTTCAGGGGCTTGAGACTGTACCACAGAACACAATTCTTCTTTGAGGCCTTTCCCAAAGTGAGATGCAAAATACAGTTCATCATATCATGAATTATGCATAGACACTTTGTACTGAATTGCTTCAACAGTGCCCTTCTGTTTGATTCCAAAAACTCATCTATAGCATTCCTGTAGTCATAAGCCCCAAACTTGCTTTCCACTGCAAATGCAAATGCATCCAACGCAACCAATCCATGTTGTAACTTAAAGACTTGGTACCACTTTGCTGCATTTGCCTCAAGATGTAGAGAGGCAGCTGACATTTTCATATCATCAGAAATGTGATATAATTTGAAATACTCATTGTATTTATCTATCTAGATGCGGGGGTCTTGCCCATCAAAATGAGGAAACGACATCAATATCTTGGGCATGAATGAATTTTCAGGAGATACCTGACAATGTTGTCGTGGCTGATGAACACGGGCAGAGTGATGTGGGTGTGGTGTAAAGGTGAATTGTGCTTCACTGGCGGAAGAGGAGGTTAGAGACCCCCCTTGCTGCTCCTCTTCCCACTTCATCCGGCGCGACTGCATCTCCCGTCGAGTTGCTTTGCCATCTCCAATGGATCACGAGTGCTTTGATGGACTGCTTTCACAAAGCAGTCGGATCGATCTGTGCAACCATCAGTTGTTGCGAGTTATCCATCTATTCCACTTGCATGAACAGGATATCTAGAGTTCTAGACTCTCCTAGACCTTGGCCTATTTTGGCACTCTATAGGTGGCCGTTTTATATGTAAATATAGGCCCAATTAGAGTATAATTGACACTAATGTATGACATTTACCTATGAAATAGCTAGATATTTATATATGCCTGGTTTTTTGGCTTTATTGCAGATACATGCTAAATTGGCATATATGGAGATATTATGGAGGACAAGGATTGAAGACGAGAGGATGAACTAGAAGGAAGCCCATCGTGCCGGTCGGCACGGACGATGCGCCGATCGGCACATATGAAGAAGTGGCCCATCAAGGGCAATCCAAGGTCCATTCCACGGATATAAAGATTATTTGCATGAGATACTTGAAGATATTCGTCTAGAAGAGAATAAGGAAACTTCAAGACTTAAACATGCAATGCAAGACATTATCTCGAAGATCATGACATAGAAGGACCACATGGAAGTTATGAAAGGAAAGAGAACCGACTCGGACGTAAGATCAAGGAAGACACGATACGTGTCGATCAACACATCTATGGATTTGCTAGAATCTGACTCCTTTACGTGCCTGGACTCTACAAATATTTGTAAAACATAGAATGACGAGAGTAGACAGATAGGGACACCAGATTCGTGAGTTAGAGTCATCGGTGCTTTGCCCCATCATTATAGATCTGTAGTTGAGTTTCAAGAACCATTGGTGTTAGAGTTGACCCATCAAGGTAGGCCTTATAGATGGTGATGTATCTTACACTATGTATCTCAAGGATCATTGATTATGTTGATGATGGTTTTAGTGATTTGTTGATCTCGATTATTTAGTGATTTTAGTAATCATGCATGTGCTTGTTCCAATTATTTAGTTCAAGGCTAAGCATTCATATATTATCTTAATCGTGATAATTAGGCTAGTGCTCGGATCTTGTATTGATTATGGTTGCTTGATGATGCTAATGGTGTGGCTTAGTGGTGACAGAATTAAGCCTACATAACACCTTTAGATAATCAAGTAGGGTAAGATGCACGCGTGATTAAGGGATTGCTTTCGGCCTCGATAATCGAGGGTCTCACGTAAAGCATGGATGTTCTTATTCATCTAAGGTTTGTAATTGATCTACGTAATTTATCCATTATGGTGCTATCCCAATTAGACTTTCTCGTTACGATCTCAACTAATAGATGTCCGGTTACTCACATATCTTTATTCAAGCTAATCAAGTATGATGCTGCTAGATCTAAATTATCCAAGTGCGTTGATCGGCACATGCGGTGCGCCAATCGGCACCACAAGCCAAGCATGTCAATCAACACAACCCATGCGTCGATCGGCACACAAGGCACCAACATTCTTCACCTCACAACCAACAGTAGCTTAGTTAGATCTTTACTATTAATAATATTTAATTCTCATTAGTCCTTGTAGATTCAATTAAACCTTGGAATACTCTAAGAAAAACAAGTGCTATAATGTACACCGTTATCTTACGATATATAAGTGGGTGCGTAGATATGGCCAACGATCGGCGCCGTGCCGACATTTCTTCCAGGGCGTTACGCAATTTGTCCTCCACCTCGGACGTCTTATCCAGGATGAATTGGGTCTAGGTAGAGGGTTTATCCGGCTTCTTCTTGGGCATCGTGGTGCTTGCTCCTCGAGTTTCAGCCAACGAGAAGAGGATTTATAGGATATTAGGCTCCACGACTTTGTTGACTCGCCCGATCTCAACCCACCTCCTCCGGAGTTGAAACCAAAGGAATTCGGATCTGGAGCCATGTACCCGAGAATCGACCGAATCTAATACCACCCGTGATTCTTCCTTGCTCGGCGATGGTGAGGGTTGCGGTGTGAGGTTCCCTCGGCGCTCACCGGAACATCGCCTACTTGCTACACAAGAAGAGCTAGACGAATTGTGTTTTGATTTTTTTTTCTTTTCTTAGTTCTCTTATTAAAGTTTATAGGTCCTACTCGACTCAGCCCATTGGACTACAAGTCCTTATGCTCGCGGCCCAATGGGCTCACACAAAACTTACAAATAGGTTTATACTCGTGAACACACTTCCTTTCCCGAATACGCAAGTTAATCCACAAAAGAGTCTTCCGTCTTCCAGCCTCCACCGCGCTTCGGCTTGTAACTCCGGTGACTTCGGATGTCGATGTTACACCCCGGTGCGCTCACCGGCCATGACCTCCCTTCCCCACCTATATAAATGGACGCATGACGAGCTTCTCCCCTCCTCCCACCTTACTTGCTCCGCTCCGTGCCCTATGGCCGTAGTATTTCCACTTTTCCCAAATATCTCGAGCTTGTGGCCATGGCTGCCATTTCACCTAAAATCCACCGTACCACATCCCGGCCATCTTCCATCCTCCTTCCACTCCCGACGGGTGCACGAGATCATGTGAAACAATTTGCCCCACCTCCCGGCCGCTCTCCTCCTCTCCTCCCCCATGGGTGCAGCGACCAGAGAGCCGATCATGGCGTTGGCCACGGGTAGAAGATAACCCAAACGTGAGATATTCCACATTTGCATTTTAGCCGCTCTGCTTCTTCCAATTCATGCCCCTCAACCCCTAGTGCACCATAGACCCATCCCTTAGGCGTGGTCCACGGACCCGTGGACTTGATCCATGGATTTTCCCACACAAAAATAAATCCAAAATCATAGAAAAATCCCATGCCTTGCCCTTTTACTTATAGGCCCTTGATCTTCAACCATATTATGTTTAGGTCCTGAATTTTTACGGAAAGGCCCTTATACTATCTGATAATTATCTTTTAGGTCCCCAAAATTTTACACAAAACCCCAGCCAACTATCTATAATTACAAATAGGTCCCTAGACCTTGCTATTTTTACATAAAGGCCCCTAGATATTCGAAATAGCATATATTTTCACCCTTAGCTCCGTTTCAGGCGATTCTTGCACTCACGCGATCGTCCCGACACGTAGAACCCAACTCCACCCACCATAAATCCATTGCCAACAGATTCCCTAGTTTTTTTCCTCTTAGCACATATCCCCGTCGTTCAAATCCTGTTTTCGACGACTCCTCCACCGTTGTCTCCCTTAGATCCACCTCATCGAAACCAAGCCTACCACATAAGATATTATACTCTAAACCTCCATAACCTTGAACCTTCTATTCACCCTATTTAAATCAACTCAATTCTTATTTGGTTTTATTTGGATTTATTCGACTCTTGTTTATTTTATTTTATTTATTATATGCTAGTACTACGTACTATAGCAATCGAAGGATCCGTAGGAGGCTAACCTTAGAGACAAGCCTAAAGGCCCAAGTCTCGAGAATGACTCCGTCGTCGATTATGCGAAGTCGAGAATGTCAACTATTTGGAATATAGCGGTACAAGGCAAACTCTACTTTCCCTTGATCATATTGAACCTATTTATATTGCTTCGTGCCTATTATAAAATATAGTGTCGAGGTGAAATGTAGATTAGTCACAACCGTGTTTAGGATGATGTTAGGGTTACAAGGCCATTGGCGAGGCCCGGCTATGTTTCATGGGTTGAAACAATATGGGATCTACCCGTCGTGCACGAGTGCTCGCCCTGCCATATATGGACCGATTCTTTTTGACCTCAACTTGGTGATGTTTAGTACAACCATGGAACCTGTAATGGGCAGGACCAATCCTCTCCCCGTATGATCGTGGCAAATAAGTGTTGACGCCGGATTCTGGATCCGAGTCCACCCGTCGGTGATTAGAAGTTGTTACCCGAGCCCCGTGCAAAATATACTAAAAGGGGAAGCACGTGACGACAGTAAAGAACAAAAGATTGTGCGATGAATAACAGGAGGACACGTAGAGCAAGAAAAGGTGGATGCAAGTCCTAGTTTATTTCCAAGTTGGTTGTGACCGGATATAAATAGTAGAATAGGGCCATTGTAAAGAGTAACCAATCAATCAAATACAACTCTCGGCACATTGCCACAAACCTCTTGACGGATTTTCTCGTCAACCGCTCAAGCTCTCAGGACTCCGACATCGACAGAGATTTCGTTCGATAAGTGCATCGAATCTTTCATGTCGACTAGTCTATGTTATAAGTGATGTAACTGCTAGTTATTTGGTAGTTTCGGTCGATCGGAGGCTCTAGTTACAAATATTGATGACTTGGGGTAGTTGACGTATCCTATCCTGTTCGATTTAGTAGACTTGTCTCGTTCCGTTGTTGGTGCTAGTGCATTAGTCAATGGTCTAGGCTATTCGAGTGATGGTTAAGATGTTTTACCGATCTAATATGCTCTCTAGTGATCGTAATAGTACAATTGACGTGTCTTGTATGGCTCTGTTGGAGTTGACTTGTCCTATGATACAACAGTTGCTAGGGTTTAGGCTAAGTTAGTAGAATATCTAGGATTGCCATTACCGATTATATCTTGTATCTACCGATTAGTGCAATATAGTTGACTTGTCCTGTGTTGCTTTGCCTTTGCTTAGTTGACTTGTCCTAGGTGAGCCATAATTGGTAGAATATTGGCTATAATTTTTGGTAGTGATTTAACCATTGAATCGAGGTATTTAGCCGATTGCTTACCACATTTAGATCTATCTTACATGAACCTTTACTTGTTAAAACTAACGGTTAAGATTAGATTTAAACCATTTTATCTTGCTAATTTCATGATTTTCACATGCTTTACACATCATAATTACTTGATTTCGTAGATTAAATTAAGTTTCACAAAAATCGGCAGAATCACTGTTCAAAATTTTTACTTGTCGAATTATACATGTTTGTGTGTCGATTTACATGATAAGTCCTATTTTAGTACCATCAACAACGTTACGTATCGGGACTAATCTACCATGACGAGTTTGATGTTTAGTTCATGTCCTATTTAAAATCAATTAAGTGTTGATGAACTGAGTAACCGATAGCCGATGCGCTTTACTTTATCTTCTATTTTTAAATAATTCAGTTGTGGTTACTTATCAGCATATTTGGACCGATAACTCGGGAATTTTACATGCTCTATTTGTCTTTGTTGGTTTGCAAGGAAAACCAACTGGCACCCGACGCATTTTCCCTTCAACAATAAGTCGTTGTCCCGTTAGAGGACTATGTAGAGGATGGAGTACGTCTCCGGGTCACATGGCCCAGATAAGTCCATGGCGCGAGGTGGTTCCGATCATTCACGGGCGGGTTTGTATATGATGTACAATGGGAGTCGGTTGGACGTTATGTCGCTGTTCGCACAAGAGAACATAGCTCATGGGTAAAGTGTAAAACCTCTATAGAGTCTAAAATCTGTCTAAGAGTCTGTGGTCACTAGTATGATCTGTCATGATCCGGGCTCACTAGATTAGCCACAAATAAATCCTCTTGGCGTGATCTGTGTGGCCATCGCGGATGCCCAAGTTTTGGAAAGTCTAGTTGGTTGTTGAGCCAAGAGCTGACCCGACAGAAGGTCGGAGGATCATGTTAAAATATCGGAACTAGCGGGATTGAAATGAATCTCATCTAGGGCCAAACATTAAAATGAACATAACTATTTTATTTCCCAAACCCCTATTCTTAGACACCTATCACTTCAAACCGCTTCCGCACAACAAACCAATAGCCATTCCCTTGACCAAGACCCAAATTGCATGCATATACCCCTTGCTAGTGTAGGGCTTGATGAGTACGTTCCATACTCACAGTTTTCTAATTTAGGTTTTTAGTTATGAGATTCCCGAAGATAACCACAGTAGGTTTCATCGTACACTCAAGTATTGCCTCGTGGATTTTAATTCGAATTCTGAATGAAGCTCTACTATACTTTGTAACGAGATTATGATTGGTAAGCCTTCCGCTATTAGTATTATTATTATTATTATTATATATATATATATATATATATATATATATATATATATATATATATATATATATATATATATATATATATATCATTTTATGGATTTTGAGAAGTCCAAAGTGTGTACCAACTATTGATCCAGAGATTAGTACAAGATGCACAATACATCCCAGAAATGGAGTGTAGCATCTAGGTGTCGTCATGCGAGGGAATCCCACTCCAATCCTAGCACACATCAGCATAGCAGGATTAACAACCCCGTCAAAGGTGTTAAGTGCTCTAATTATGTAAAGCGTGGTGGAACAATGAACCATTGGATAGTGCAAGGGGTTATCTGGAATCTGGGGAGACTACAAGGTAGTAAATTGGACTTTTTCCTTTTTTATAAATTAAATTAATTTGCTAGTGCTTGGCCGTTGTATAGTTTCACCATTGGATTTCTTCAACATCTCTTTTACCCTAGAGTATTCATGGGATCGAACTACGACGAAGGCAATTATCAAGTAAAGGTTACTTTAGGATGCTCTAGGTTATATAGGTCTTGATCAAATGAACCAAAGTATAAAATAGGGGTAAAGATAAATAATGATAATATGGGTAGTGACAAACATACTTATAGTTCCATCTCAATGAGATAAACTAGTAGCAAGGATTATGAAAAAAAAACAGACTAAGAAAAGCTAGTTCCATATGTACTTCCTGCTCATGTTGGTCTATCATATGCACAAACACTAAATATACACAAGTGAAGGCAAAATACTATGAAACCATGGCATTAAGAGAGAATTGGCTTACTTTTGTTACAAGGTGAATCCCGCCAAGAGCCCTACAAATGTGGCCAATATGGAGGTATGCTACTATCGAATGGGGCTATCACTACCTGTGTCATCCCCTCTCTTCCATGGGACGCACAATATTCGATGCAATTGTTAGACCTAAACATCATTTTTATGTCCTTCGAAAGAATTCTATTTAACCTTGGAAACCCAAGTAAAGCACCCAAAAGGGTCATGAACCTTGCACCTTGACATAGCAGGGTCAACCCTAACATGCATATTACTTAGCATAAGCATGGATACTTGCATGAACACATGAATGATTCATGAACAATATGATGAAGTCATTCATAAGTAGAAGATGATGCATTGAAGTAGAATAAAGTCTTACAAAGGAGTGAAGGAGTAGAATGCGCCAACTCTCCTAAGGAACTTATTGGGAACTCTAAGAGAGCTATTCTAAGCCTATTCTCATAGCCTTGGACTACAAATACAAACTGTAGCGAGAGGAATTGTCTTGTGTGGTGTGTATTAACAATGAGGGGGTACCCTTCCTTTTATAGGATCCCAAGGGGATCTTGAGGCGGTTTGCATGTGGGGAAATTGGTGGCGGCAATCTGAAGGTCGTAAGAGATGGCGGGAAGCTTCTTCCTGCCAAAGTTTGGTACAAGAGGCGGTTCCCTTGGTCGGTCGACCTGGGTTGGCGCCTCGGCTCTCTCCTATGATCGGTGGCTTGTTATAGGCCTCCACTCCTTAGTTGTGCTTGATCCCAAGGTTTGTTGTTCCCTTGTTAAAATTGTATTTTGGGCCTCTTTACCCATTTGGCAAATCTAGAAATATTTCTCTTGATTTTCTTATGAATTCCACCTGCAACATATAAACTCCAAGGACATGTGGACTACACTATTTTACAACAATATATGCGATGATCATGTTACTTATGCTTCATTTCGAGATAAATGACAACAGATAATTTCACTTAGTGGCCATCACTAGTGGGTTGTATATTCTAAACTATTATAAATTGGGTGCTACGATTCTCAAGCATTCTTAGCTGTAGCAGCATTGCACATTTATTAATTAGTTTCTTTGGAAGAATTGATTTCACGTGCGTAACTATCTGTTGAATGAGCAACTTCTGTGCGCACATTGTCATGTGTCCACCCTGGCCCCTGCCGTTGGACGTTCAATGCTGTTTAAGATTGGTGCAAATTATGATTTGTAAGAACCGTAACACATTTGGTGCACCGTAATCCACTGAGTGCTAAGTAATCTGTCGCCTTGTGAGAAACCTAGAAAATAAATCCCTGTTCAGTCGGTACGGAGTGTTGATTGCTGCCTTTTTAGTCAATGCGGTGAACACCAGATTCAAAATGGTATACCCAGTTTGAAAACGAGGATTAGAGATGCATGTGCCGTGACTGAAGATGTCTACCTATTTAAGCAGCCAGTGAGGGCTTCATCCCTCAGTAATACTGAGTAGTGTAACACTCAAGAACACTCCGTGTGTTTGAGTGTTTCCTGAGAGACCACAAAAAACTCAATGAGTTTTTTCTGAAAATGCAACAGATAATTACGTGCAGGTCACAAACAAGGAGGTTTGGTCGCATCCTATTTCACATTTGAAAGTTTATGATGAACAACCAGTGAACTGCATTAAAAATCATATATCTATCTGTATGTAACTAAATGGGTTAAATATGGTTCGTTTAGATGGTGAAACAATATGTAAAGTTGCATTAAAAATGCGCAACTACTTGTGTATATTAGAATGTGCAAAAAATAGTTATATTAGATGGCATAGCAATGTTACACGAATGTACTAAACAAGACAATCAAAGGTGTATCGGGGCCTGGTCGGTAAACTTGATCCAATTATATAATTTCACATTCGCAATATTAAAACCCACAATATAAGTTCGCTGATGATTGTTTGTGAAAATTGTTTTATGAATAGATGAATTTTGCAGGTGTTGGTGCAAGCTATGGGAGGTTCCAAAATTGAACTACTACGAAGGTTCGGTTTGTTTTCCATAATTGAACCCCAAAACTTAAAGACTGTTGCTATGTCAGTGTCATTATTTTGTGGTCCTCAATGGAACTTAATAGCACCCCGTATCCATGTTCCAATGCACCTGTGACCGTAACACGAAGCGTACAGTTTGTTAGAGCGAGTGCTAATGTAACGGTATGAGTTAGCACGGTTTTTGAAGGACAGGTGCTTCGGTTTGGCAGGGTGGGCACTCGGCCATGTGCGCACGGAAGACATAATCCTTGAATATATCATTTATTCTTTGTCACTAATTTCTGATTGTTTCTAACACCGTGCATGTTGCGATAGTTCTAAACAACAGTAGTTTCTCTCAATGAACTATCTAGAGTAATTACTTCTGGAATAGTAGACGGTAGTGTTGTTTATGCATGCATACATGCATTTATGACTGGACCGTGAGATCTTGGTAATATGCTACATATGCTTGCATATTTTTTGATACAGTATCATTTGTACTTTTCTATTAGTATATTTTGCTACCTTGTGTCATATCCATTTCTATAATTCTAGATCGTCATTGATAGCTGTAACACTAGTGCAGGTACATTAATTGCTTTGGAAGGACTGATTCCATATATTTATTAATGATTATCAAGCACTGATTACTGTTGCAGCAAGTATGTCATCATGTTTCTAAGCATTAGTTTTTTTATCAATGAAATCAACGGAGGAATCACTCTTGTATAGCACAACAATATCTTTCAAGTATCCATTGTTACAATATCCTAACCATCGAGACTAATAAATTTTGCACATAGAAACTCCCACATGTACAACGATCTAGTCAACTAGACTTGGTTAATGCATTCATAAAAGCTCTACTTGTGAGGAAAGAGAAAATTCAGATGCACAAATCCAATAATAAAAGGTGCATAAAAGCTTGATACTCTTTGAGATTTGCTTGAAGGGAGAAACATAGGCTAAGACAAGCCATGACGAGGAGCATAGTCCTCTCCATGACCCTTATCTTAGCCATTGTTGTAATCTTATGTTCTGGCAGTGGTGGCCTGGCGGAACCTATTGACACCATAGCAAAATCTTGTAACATGATTCGGAAGTTTGTGGATTTTGATTTTTGTGTGTCCAAATTGCGGGTCGTGCCAGGATCCGATTCAGCTGACATTCGTGGCCACCTTCTCATGACCATAGACCTAGCAGTTGTTAGTGGATCCATGGCATGGGATGCTGCAACGAGGATAGCTAGTGTAGAAAGTGATCCGGTCACACGACAAGCGTTGGAGGCATGCAGATATCTGTATTGGGCAACATCAATGCCTGCATTAAGGAGGTACCGCGAATTCATTGTGGCAGATAACTTGGATGCTACGATCTCACTATGGTGGCTCCTGGAGCAGGCTGGCATTGGGTGTGATGTAGTGCTCCAAGGCAGGGGTGAAACAGCTTCGAAGATGGTTAGGTTGAACCGTGAGTTTAGTCAACTAACTATAATGGTTGATTCGATGAACAATATCATAGGGGCGGAGTAATAGATTGGCATTTAATAAAGCCAATATAAGGTGATATCTTGTGTCCATAAGTGCCCCTTGCATACTCTAATGGATCAAGATTCAATAATGAAATTAGTTCTTACTACGGTTATATTAGTATACTACCTTTACTAATACTACTATGATAATGTTTGATAATACAATCCATCCGACCAGAATAAATTCTGAATTATATAACAAATGTGAATACCAACTTTATCCAAACTTCAAATTCATTTAACTCCACATGCAAAAAAATATTATTTCAAACCTTGTAACTAGTTTTATTGGGGATTTCACAGTGATATATACCGTGGGTAATAATTAGATATAGTCTGAATTCTTTGAGCTAAGGCTTTGTTGTTGTTGTTGTTGAAATATACTATTACACATCCAAAGGTGATGCTGACTTTTATTGTTGTAAGGTATGTGTTTATGCAACTATTTTAGCTTAAAACTGTCCAAAAGGAGTTGGTAAGTTTAAACTAAAAATCTATAAAGTAGTCTAATCATTAAGCACTAAATTAAATTTTACACAATCTTAATGTTCTCTAAAAGATAAGAAAAATACCTAAATTCATTCTATAGATAGTAATACCAAAATAATTTTGTATTAGGGACTGGTTGCTTGGGAATGTTTTTAGTTTTCAAATTTAAAATTGGATTCAAAGCATATATGATCATACTTTAGACTCTAGCTTCTCCCAAGGAATTAAGTGCCTATATTGGTCATATATAGTTTAGAGAATTTAAATTTGATTAAACTTAAATAACTAAAAAATATCAATGTGACAGACCCTAATAAAAACTCATTACTGTTGTCTATACATTGAATTTGAGTAATTTTTGCTTATTTTTGGAGAAGGTCTATACATAGTAAAGAGGTTTCTTTAATGTAATGAACTAGTTATAGGTGTTCAATTCCTTTTAAACCATGTATTACCCTTTCTTTCATTCACCTTACATGTCATTTATTTCCCCAACTTGTTGAGTACAACATGTACTAACTCTTGCTATTTCTTCTTTTTTCTACAATGAATTGCTGCTCAGAAGATGAAGGTTGTTTAGACTACACCGCCGATGAGAAGGTCTAGGCGTGCGGACCCTCGATCGATTGCCTCGTGGAGTTATGGAGTCTTCCACTAGTGGTGTCTACTTATAGTCTTTTAAGACATTACATTGTTGTAAGTGATCGATTTAATAATGACATTGTTCTTTTATGACATTAATTGTCCTATGTATGTGAAAACTTAATCCTGGTCACGCATACAGATGCATTTAATTTTGTTTGTTAAAACTAGGTTTGACAAGTTAATGTTCACAGGTTGTTGATATACTCTCCATTGATGGCGCACTCATCACCTCTGCCATGGTAATATATTTTAACTCATCCAAGTTTGCACGGATTTCATGTTTTCCTTTTCTATACACTTTCCTTAATGATTTAATATGTCGGAGAATCAAGATAGAAAGAGTGTTGATTTTTCTCCTATTCACGTTATGAAAAAGTCGTGAAAGGAAGGAAGGATAGAATTGAAGGAATTAACTAATAACATTCAAAATCAAGGTTCGTAGATTTATTTAAATTTAGTATTCCATTGCCTAATAGTCTGATCATATGTTCATTGTATTAGTAGCCGAATCAGATGAGTTTATCCTTGCCAAACGCCGTGAGCAAAGTAGAGAAGAGGTATCGTCAACGGAAAAGAGATGAAAAATCATCCTCTATCTTTTTTTTTGACAGCAAATCATCCAAAGTCAACGCAACAAGAACTTGTGAATGCCTAATCAGATACGAGTTTTTTTTATTATTCTCTCGATGGTATTAATATCCCTATAGGTTTAGTTGAAAGAAAAAAATGCTTAGAAAGATTGCAACATTCATGGCGGCAGCAATAATCAGTGCTTGAGGACCATTTACATATTCAACTAGTAGATACCCCGCGCTTTGCTCCTGACTATTTAAGAGGTGCTGAGACTATAAATAACAGTTCTACAAAGTGTAACTTAAGGCAAGATTGATGTTAAAGAAAATCGGTATTATTCATAAACATTAAAGGATCACAATTAATGGTATGTATGTCACCAGCGTTACTATTTCAGAGGTTCAATAATATTTTTACTGTGCACTGTACCGCCCGTTATATGTTCGTATTATATGCATCCCTGCCATAACCCAAAGTCGTTAATCAAGCAAAGTTTAGTATCTCAACTTAACTAGATCCACGCGTCACCTGGATGGCGTGTGTGCATGGGTCCTTGTGCGCATCCAAGTATTCCCCATATCTAATTATTACCCATGGTATATATCACTATGAAATCCCAATAAAACTAGTTACAAGGTTTGAAATAATTTTTTTTTTTGCATGTGGAGCTAAATGAATTTGAGGTTCGGATAATGTTGGGTATTCACGTTTGTTATATAGTTCAGAATCTATTCTGGTCGGTTGGATTGTATTATCAAACATTATCGTAGTAGTATTAGTAAAGGTAGTATACTAATATAACCGTAGTAAGAACTAATCTCATATTGAATCTTGATCCATTAGAGTATGCAAGGGGCACTTATGGATACAAGATATCACCTTATATTGGCCTTATTAAATGCCAATCTATTACTCCCCCTACGATATCATTCATCGAATGAACCATTGTAGTTAGTTGACTAAACTCACGGTTCAACCTCACGTGCACCTCGGATTACAACAGAGTGGGGGGGGAGGAGACACTATTGAAGACGATGTCATTTCTATTCTTCCAAATGTTCCACAAAACTGCTACCACTGCCATTCTCCTGGCAGTCGTAGGCGTGGAACCTTCCAATGTTGGGGCTAGCCAGAGATCTTCAATCGTGCTGCATCCTTCCGTGTCCACTCCACCGACCTGCTCCTAGATTAGGCGCACGCGTGGATAGTGGAGGAGCAGGTGGTTATGTGTCAGCAGGGGCAAGTGGGAGCATCAATCATGTGTGGCTGGTGTAGCAGCGCCCGTGTGGGAAGATGCCCTCGGTGAATGAGCCGGAGGAAGTGTTTGCACTTGGGTGGGGGTTCTCCTAGATGAGGATAGCATCTGCATCCGTGGAGTGGATCGCCATGGAGAGGTCGTAGGCTCCCTTGGAACTGAACGCTTTAGTCAAGCCATGCAGGTACCTTGCATCTGGAATGTCCAGCAGCCCGATGCCTTGCAAGGCAACAGTCATGAGTTGCCGCTCTTGATTGGCTACTGCAGATAGCCTAGGGGCTAAGGAGGTGAGCCAAGACCCTGACCCTGATCCAACCGCATCTGCCACACTGATGTGTTGTGGTTAGAGTGGGAGTACAGAGCCGGGAATAGGAGGGAAAGGGGTGCATGGCCAATCCATTTGTCATCCCAGAAGGTAGTGCCCTCCCCGACCTCTGTGGAATCTTGGAAGTTTGGAGCCGGGAATAGGACTTTGATTAGGCTTTTTTAATGAAAACCGGAGACTTTGTTTTGGCTTGACGGTGAGTTTCTTGGACAGTAGAAAACGTGTTGGAATAGGACTTCCATTAGGCTTCACGGTGAGTTTTTTTGGACAATAGGAACCACGTGCTAGATGCCTATATTAAATCCAACGATCGCCCTTTGATGTGTAATATTCAACGGTTTAGATCTTTCTTTTTTCCACCGATTAATGTGGGAATTTCTTGGTCCTGAGAGTCAAGGTGGTGGCTCCTTTTAACCTTCTAATATAAAGATAATTGATGAAAGCCTTCCCTCGTCTTTCATATTAAATATCATATCATGTCATCTTTTTTGATGATGTGTCACCTAATAAATGTCAAATGAAAGAACCATTATTGACATTTATTGAATCAAATATCATAGGTGACTAGATCGTTGTACATGTGGGAGTTTCTATATGTGCCAAATTTATTAGTCTCGATGGTAAAAGTATTTTTAGCAAAGGAGTAGTTGTAATTAACTCCATAAAAAACTACAAATTTCATATGTGGTAAACTTCATCAAATTACATCATCAATAGAAACTTTTGACGGTTCTTTAATTATTTGTGTGAATATATAAATTGCAAAACTACATCTCAACTATTTTTCCTATTATATTTTCTGAGTGAGATGGATGCATACTGACCACATTAGTCCCTAAAGATGGATCCTATAATGACTGATATGATATGAGCCATGCCACTAAATATGTTATTCTCCTCGGGCAATACATTTATCGGGGGGAATAAGGCAACGCTATCAACCATTCCCTGGCAACTAAACGAAATGAACTTCGTTGCATTGACAACTTGCTGAACACCATGATACTGACCGGCGGCAGCAGAATGTGCGGCCCATTGTAGCGCTGGTATAATGCCTCTATATAGATCCAAGCATGAAAGTATAGCGACCTCTGTTTCCTCATCTTCTGCAGTGGAATTGTGTATTGCAACAAATGAGGAGTATCCGGCCTTGATGCTCTCTTTTGTTGCAGTTGCATTGGCCACTATGAGCTTTGTAGCAAGTATCACGAGTGCAGATATGTTGTGTGCAGCACTGCATGGTAGAGATGGGTCATAGCAGAGTGCAGATTTGCAATCATCAGGTGTGATATACTGGTTACTCAGGTTCTCACACAAGTCATCTAGTGCTGTGTTTAATCGAATGTCTTCGGAGTTGCCCCGTGTTATGGCCACATAAAGAAGGAAGAATATAGCAAAGAGCATGGAAGTTGAGGCAGCCATGGTAGCCTGTTTATTTTTTTCTTGCCCCAAATTTTCTCCCTGATTGAGTTTTGTGATTGAAGCTATACCAAAATGGTTCCTTCCTTATATAAGGTGGTGCTTTTGAGCGAAGAAACAATAAATGATGTGCAGATGAGTGCCATCCCAAGCCAGCACCAAGCCTTGTTGCATGCTCACATACTGCACTTTGATAGCACTGCGTTACATATGCATGCATGTTGCTTGGATATAGGATCATAATTGCAGTCTTCTATTAACATGTTTTGCATATTGTGTCTGGGTGTAATAATAAATAATGTCTAAATGGATATGCCATCCGGACAAGCTTTCTTAGATACATATCCATTCCTGACTGTAGCATGAAACCACTAGAAATCTAGAATGGTGCATGCTACATTATACATTTTAATGTAGGATCATAATAGTAGTTGTTTATTAGCATGTTTTCCAAATATTTTCCTTATTGTGTTTCAGTAAAAATATAAATGACGTCTAAATAGATGGCATCCCAACAAGATTCATGGATTCATACATACATGCATTCCAGACTGCAACATGAAAGCATTGTGATTGTACATCATGCATCATATAGTTGGATATATGGACATTAATCGTTGTCTTGGAAGCACTAATTTTGCGTATTTATATTTTGAATAATCAATGATTCTCAAACACTGATTTTTCTGCCACAGTTCATGCTGCACTGTTACTAAGCATTAGTTGTTTTCTCAACTAAATCTATAGGTGTATTAATACTTTCTAGGCGATAATAAGTAACTCATATCTGATGAGGCAAACGTAATGAAAAAAGTAATGAAAACGGAGGAAGTACATAACATCAAACGTAATGAAAAAAGTCAACGGTGTGTCAACAATTTAAAAATGGAGGAAGTACATAATATCACTATTGGTTGTAAGGCAAATTGTGTGCTACCGAATAATTACTTATGGAGACAGTTACGGAAGGTAAGTCTAGTCATCGGTATTTCTATGCCAAAACCATCATAATAAAAAAATATTATTATTATTATTTTTCAATAAGAATAATTAAACAAGCTGGGCATCATCTATCTAGAAGGAGAATTTATGTGGGGATAACAAAACGATGGGCAGTTGCAACTTGCACGGTTTATGTGCGTACTCTTTCTTTTTGAGCTTGCGTGCGATAGAAAATGAAAGGTTGAAGGGAGCCATATATAGGTACGGGTGAGCGGCTCGAACGCGTATATACCCTGGATAAAATAAAGAGATGTTTGGTTAATTGCGTGGCATGCAAGTTCTTGTGTTGAGGTCTAGGTATATGTGAATAGGTACATGATCCCAACGTTGCACGAGCTAGCGTGTGCCCACTGGAGATCATTCTACACGAGCGAGAATGTGTGCGTAACGACTAATACAGGCCATACAGCAGAAGCAAAAGTCTGGCGCATCTTCTGTACCTAAACAGTAAAACCAAATTTGGGCTGCAGTTTGGGAAGATCAATTAGCACCATGTTTTGGGCAGAAATGGCGTGGCGGTTTTGATGGATCGACCACCACCGAACCGTGTGTGTTGCGTCGCCTAGAGGTCGCGTGCGCAAGCACAACTGCTACCCGCTCGGGCGCCGCTCGGCTATATATATGGGCAAAAGGCTCTACAACACACACACATACACACAGTGCTTACGATTCTTTAGATCGTCGTGTGTTTGGTCTCCACGTCCAAGCAAGCAGAGAGAAGAGGAGTGCAGTAGGTTCTTGATTTCATCTCTCGCCATGCTCTCTCATTTTATCCTTCCATTGATAATTTCTGGTAGCTGATGGAATTGTTTCTTTGCGTGCAGCGCAGCTGCTGAGCTGATCCAAATCCAATGGCGGCGGAGCACCCAGACGTGACCTTCATCGTCGAGCAGGAGGGCTCCTACGCAGCTGCCGTCGGCGATCTGCGCGTCGTGCTGAGGATGCATTCCCGGAACGGGGACCTGGAGGGGCGGCCGATCCTCGCCGACCAGCTGATGATGGCCGGGGTTCCCATCCCGCAGGAGCGGTTGATCAAGCTCAGGATCGTCGGCCTAGGCGCGTCCCCGACCCTGCTCATCCGGGACGACAACGCCTTCGTCGTCGGCTTTGTGAACAGCCACGGCGAGACGTTCGAGCTCGGCAAGCGAGGCGTGGACCCGAAGCTCATCTCCGGCGCTACCCAGATCGGCTTCAGCGGCAGTTACCACGACCTCCTCGGCGGCTCCAGCAACATCCCCACAATGAAGCTTGGTCACCAAGCCATCATCGAGGCCGTGAAGATCGTGGGCAAGTACAGCCATCGTGGTGCCGCTGCCGAGGACGACGACGACGACATCGAGCCAATGGCAGGCAAGCTGGGAATCAGGGAGGCTCTGGCCGTCCTGGTGGTCTCCTTGTGCGAGAGCGCAAGGTTTCCCCTAGTCTTCAACGCCATCAACGCCTCCTCCCACAAGAACCGAGCTGCCGTCTTCCTCACCGCGGCCGACGTCCCGTTGCTCAATAACTGGGGCAACATCTCATCGGCACCAAACGCTACGGCGACAAGTTCCCCTGGCCCGGCAACCTCGCCCGCATCGGGATAGCTGACAGGGCCAAAGCGTTGAGCGAGATCGCCCTGATCCTGCACGTGCCACCGCGACCACCGTCCTTCATCGTCAGCTACATCAGGTCCCTGTGGCACGTCCTCATGAGCCGTCTGTGGCACGCCTACTAGTGTGAGTGGGTCTACGTAGCGTGGCAGCTGGAATTACCCTCTATGTATCCAACGTACATTGTGTTGTTGGCAAGTGCCCGGAATTATATCTAGTGTGAGTGAGTCCTCCCTACATATATCGAATATGTTCAGAACCCTCAACCGTGTAACGCATGATTGCTACAATTAATATATTACTACTTCTTATATATACATAACATTTTGGCTGGTGAGCCAAGACGTACGTCCTCGGACAATTCACAACGCATACTTGACGTTGATATGTTTCTGTTCTGTCTCATCTGATTAGGCCATCAACAGCCGCTTCACCATTCACTTCATCTAACACCCAAGACTAATATATATATTGCCCTTATTAGCGTGTTTGTTTCATTGTCCCGTCCTTTTTGCTGCCTGTCCCCCCACCCATTGGAGACTTTTGGGGTTAACCTCAGAGGAACCATAAACACGACGACCAGTTAAGCTTAGCAAAACATGCATGTCACTGACCATGCTGTAAAAGCATCAACAAGAGGGGGAATTGCAACAATAAGAGGTCAATTTAAAAACCAATCCCCAAATTGTTGATGAACCCTAACCCTAGCTACAGTATTAAGTTCCACCCCTAAATATTACTCCTCTGTTCCTTAATTCATGTCGTTCCGACGTGTGTTGAGGTAGTTCATTTTTAGGCCATTTTTCATTGTCTCAAACGGCATTAACAAAGGAAAGGAGGAGTAAGGGAGTGGACTCACCTACTCTTCTGATTATCGTCGTTCACTCAACATCACCGGCAAGCCACACCCTCGACGTGTGGCCTCCTCGTGCGCATCTCAACAGCCATCATGGCAGGTCCCACGACAAGTGCCTTGACCTGCCATCGTCGGCGAGCTGTTCGACTGCCGTGCCAAGATCGGAGCCAATTCAGCACAGGGACATTATTGATTGTGTTTTTTACAATGCACCTAGGTTTATAGTTTATACCCTGAGGCAACAAAATCTACTACGACCATGATATTGTCACACGTTTTTCTAATTTAACTTCGATCCGATCTATTCCTTTTTAACTAAACTACAACTTTCTAAAATAAAATATGAGCCCACATTTACGTGCAGGCACGCCTGCACGACTCCTACTTTCCACGTTTATAGCGCCATGTCAGCATCATGGATGGCCCTGCACCACTTCCATGGACGGGTCAATATGCATGCATGTGTTTCCTGCCCGATCCTTCCTCACTTAATTTTCAACATCCACATAAGCCATGTAGTATGCTCGATCACAAGGACATCAAGCACGAAATAATAACATTAATTAATTGGCCCTCCTCTTCATCATCCCAAAACTACTACGTCCCAACATTCAGCTACCTGGTCCAGAGCTTCGATCAGACAATATGGCTGGTTCATTCAAAACCAAGAACAAAAACGGCAAGCCTTCAAAAAAAAAAAGAATAAAAACCACGCATAACCAGCTGATGTCGACACGCGTCGTCCCAGTTTGGCTGGTGAGCGAAGACGTACGTCCTCGGACAATTCACCGTTCAGGAACACATATTGACGTTGATATGTTTCTGTTCTGTCTCATCTGATTAGGCCATCAACAGCCGCTTCACCATTCACTTCATCTAACACCCAAGACTAATATATATTGCCCTTATTAGCATGTTTGTTTCATCGTCCTGTCCTTTTTGCTGCCTGTCCCCCTGCTTTTTCTCTTCTCAGTTGGAGACTTTTGGGGTTAACCTTAGAGGAATCATAAACACGATCGAGCAGCCGAGCCACCTGATCCTTGGGTTAGTGCTCGGTTGTGCTACATCTACGCTTCGTCTAGCACAACCTCCTTGCAAGCATCCTCGTCTCTAACTCCGACAACCACTAGTTGTATCGGCATCTTCACCCTCGCCATTCTCTGCACCTCAATCGTCGTCGAGTCCCTTAGATGCTACGACATGGTTGGCACTCACCTTCTACGCCCAGCATTGGCAACACTGTGTGTACCTTCGTCCCCGACACACTATTGGGTCTAGCAAACCTGGTATCTTCCTCGACTCGTCACCGTCTTCGTCTACAATGCCCTATCACTACATGGCACCCCTCGACGCTAGTGGCATTGTGTGTGGTTCATCTCAGGTGTATCAATTATTGGCCCAAAGCACTAATAGTTGGGCCGGAGGATCCTATCAGCAGTGTCCAGCATAGAAACTCAGGTGCAACGTGACACGAACACACGAAGGCATCGACTGACTTAGCTTCTCTTGGAAGTTTCGTTGTGTTGTTGAACAGAATCCATCGGGAAAAAAGATGCTCCTTCTGTTCTTAAATTATTGATGACATTGACTTTTTTCGTTACATTTGACCATTCGTCTTATTCAAAATATTTTTTCAAATATGTGAAATTATAAGTTATGTTTCAACTTCTGTTGATAATAAAACAAGTCATAATAAAATATTTAATAATCTGTAAACTTTTTTGAATAAGACGAATGGTAAAACATAACAAAAAAAGTCAATAGTGTCAACAATTTAAAAATAGAGGGAGTAACTGAAGCAGGTTCGTCGGACTGAGTGCCGATTTGCAAGCCAAGGCTCGACGGTCGTCGCATACACCGTATGCCCATATGCTCTAGCTCCCTCCGCTGTTTAGCAGTTCGCAATCGCGATATCTACCGTCAATTACTCGGCTCAGTTCACTACCGGAAAACGCATAGTTGCCGTGTGCCACGGGCACACGACGAAGACCAATTATACACATGGCAAAAAGGTTCGCAGCAAGTGGCCTACAGCGAAAGGCCGACGGCAGCTGTCCGTGACGGCGAAGTGCCATTCGCCGTATGCCAAACCGCGGGCACACGGCGAACTATTTACCGTGTGTCGCATCCTACACACGGCGAAATATGTAGTAACGGCTAGGTTCGTCGTTCTTGCCCATCAGGAGTAGCGACTTGTGTAAGTTCTTCTGTTCGTCATTCTTGCCCATCAGCTGTTCGACTGCCGTGCCAAGATCGGAGCCAATTCAGTACAAGGGAATTATTGAATGTGTTTTTTACAATGCACCTAGGTTTATAGTTTATATCCTGAGCGACAAAATCTAGTTATTACTATTTGGAGGTGGATTCGTAAAGTTTGGTATGGATGTTAACCTCTTGCTTGGGTTCAATTATATAATTTTTATAGGATGTTCTTGATATTGCTAGCGTGATATTTCTTAATAT